>CAKOAT010085154.1:982694-1089641 GCA_932364175.1 Eruca vesicaria subsp. sativa
TCTCTCTCTCTCTCTCTCTCTCTCTCTCTCTCTCTCTCTCTCTCTCTCTCTCTCTCTCTCTCTCTCTCTCTCTCTCTCTCTCTCTCCATAAACGCCTCGTTTTGGATTTCTCATGTACAAAAGTTAGCCTTTCTCTACACCGACGAACTGATGCTATTTGATATATAGATTATCGTATTTTAAATGTTCATTTCCTTAAAACGTCTAAGTTTATTTCTCTACTTGTTTCTTGTCATTTTTAATGTAATTTTCTCTACTTTTGGGAAAATTAGTTTTTTTTTTGGTAAAAAAATGGGTAAATTAGTTTTTTTTTGGTATATGCTATAGTATAGATGTTCACCAACATGTGTTCAAAAAAAGAAAAAAAGATGTTCACCAACAATCAAATACACGTTTAGAAATTATTTTCAAGAAATAATTTCGATGCAGGAGAATCATATTAATTCAACTTTCCTTTTTGAAATAAAATATTTTTCTATCGGCTGGACGATATAAACAAAAGTCTGAAAGCATATAATTAGACTATTAATCATAGTGTTTGGCCCAAAAAATCATAGTGTTTGATATCGTGGTCCTCACACGTTATTATTTGGTATTGATAGTTCTTTTGGGTTTTTTGTTTAGTGATTCCTTCCTAGTCAAAATATATTTCGTATGGTTTTAACTTTCAAACAATATGATTATTAATTTAATTACTTTGGTTAATTAACTAAATGCAGGACTGTTGAGATGTGGTAAAAGCTGCAGATTAAGATGGATAAACTATTTGAGACCTGATTTAAAAAGAGGTCTTCTATCAGAATATGAAGAACAAATGGTTATTGATCTTCATGCCCAACTTGGCAATAGGTTTGTTCTCCTTTTTTTTTTGAATATAATTGTTACTTCATACTATAAACATAGTTTACTTACCTTAACTTGACATTGTAGCTAACTCCTAATATAATAATAAAATATATAAAGATTATGACCATTAGGTTTTTATATTATTAAGGTATCGGAGAAACACAAAAGTCATTATATTATGACGCAAACTTTACCACTTCTTTGCATGAAAGAGATTGGCTAATCTTCATCTTTATTTACTCAGAATTCTTTTGAACACCAGTAGTTTAATTGAGTGGGTCTGATGAAAATGTCTGAACAGTAGAAATCATTAGTTATACTTATTTAAGTTTTAAAATATTTTATTTTAATTACTTTTGTGCAGATGGTCAAAGATTGCCTCTCATTTGCCAGGAAGAACTGATAATGAAATTAAGAATCACTGGAACACACACATAAAGAAAAAATTAAGGAAGATGGGTATTGACCCTCTGACCCATAAGCCTCTCTCTGAACAAGAAGGTTCACAACAAGTTCAGGGGAGTAAGAAAAGCTTAGTGCCTCGTGATGAGAAAAACATAAAACAAGACCAAGAAGACCAACAAACTACAACAGCACAAGAACAACAACATCAACTAGGGAAAGATTTGGACAAGAACAACACATTAATTTCTACCGATGATGGGTTTTGCATTGATGAAGTCCCATTACTCAATCCACATGAGATCTTTGTAGACTTCTCTTCTGCTCATCATCATACTAGTGATGATAATGCCGACATTAACATTAGTAACTCCACTTCACCTTCTTTGTATTCCTCGCCTACCTCGTCGTGCATATCATCAGTGCCTGGTGATGAGTTCTCAAAGTTGCTTGATGAAACGAAGATTGTTGACCTCAACTGGCTCTCATCCGATTCATCAGGAGATACCATTAATTACAACGACGGAAAGTTCAACAACAATGTTGATACGATGAATTTGTGGGACATCAATGATTTGAGCAGCTTGGAGTTGTTTATGAATGATCATGATGAAAATTTGGTTGGAAGCGGATGTTCAAAAACGGTTTTTAATCAAGATTCATGGACATTTGATCTTCTTTAACTTTTAGTTTTATTTGTTTGGGTTTGGCCTTGGTAGTGCAGTTTAGTGGATGATTAGATATATACATATGTAATAAAAATTACAATTGTGAACATACTTTTCTGTTAATTTTGGACATATTCTGATGGAAAATATGAAAGTTTAATCTCATAGATACCACTTGATATAAATCTAGTAATTATTATTATTTTCATTATAAGTTCGTAATCATTATAGTTTTCATGATACATGTCCAGCATACACGTTGATAATTGCTTAAAGTAGAAACCCATACTTCTAATTTCTAAATGCATTGAGAAACTAATCCGTCTAGTCGCTATATAGGTTTGTGGGTCAATTTCGCTGATGTCTCTCAATCAAATTCATTTCCATTTTTATTAACACAATATCTAATACATAGTGACTTATGTTAGCATGTTATTAAGTTATAATTACTCCTATTTAAAATTGTACGCATATTATTGACAACACGAAGTTATCCAAATCATGTTCTGATCTCTGGTTTAGGGAAAATATATACAGATTTCAGCCTAAAATATTTAACTATTTGAAAACTGTGTTATTTAATTTCTTATATATCTTATACAATAAAGTAGATATTTCTCTCTTCTTAGGGTGTACACATCAGCAAGAGAGGGAGGGGCAAAAAAATCCACGTGTCATACTTTTGTATGGGCTATTTCTTATTTTGTCTTTTTGTTTATGGGCTTCTAATTATCAGTCTTGGCCCGTTAAAGGTTAGGGTTTTGGTAGTCTTCTTTCTTTCTCCTTTCTCTTATGCCGCAGAGAAGTTCATCTTTGTGATGTAGTTTACATATTTTTCTGTTACGCCGCAGTGGTTTCGATGTCTCACGAAGTAACCCTAACGTCCGACTCTCAGACTCTCCTATCTCTATACGCTTCAATGATGCAACTTCCTTTGAAGCAAAAAAATGAATCTGAAAAGGATATTCCAACTGAGTTATTCCGCTTCCGCAGCCACGAGCAGCTTTTGGCATTGGAAAATACCAACAATCAACGACAAGGTAAGAATCTTTTCTTCTTCTTGAAACTTATCTCAATGTCTTCATTCAACTTTATTAACGTCCATTACTTAATTCTGCAAGATATTGTTGGTGAACTAAACTCGATCAGGAGCACAATCACTGACGGCATGTTATGGTGACTCTGCTAATTGAAGGGTAATCTTTATATTGTTTTCATCCAATGATTGTCTCTTATTTGAGCTATTGATTTCATTGTATTTCAGTGTTCCAAAAATAAAAGATTTCATTGTATTCATTAATAACACAGAATTGATTAAATTGTTGCAGCGAATCGAGCTTTCACTTGCCAAGCTAAGTTTGACGAGCTTGGATCTGAAGCAAAGGTTATTCTCTTTACAAGCATCAACCCCAAAGTGGTTGGAGGTAATTTAATTCTTTTCCCTTACAAATCATTCATAAGGACATGCCTAGCTCAGGTATGATCAGTATATAACCCTCCATTCACGAACCTTAAACTTGCATGAAAGCTATTTCTCAACGCCACATCTGGTACCCACTTTTATTTCGACTGTGAAACATCTGTAGGGAAACAACATTTTGAAAGGTAAGGGGGTCTTATTCTAACATTCATGTAGTTAATCTTATTGGTTCAAATCTGTTTCCAATGATTTACTCTAACGTGTTCCGTCCTTCCCACATTTTTCACGCTAGGTTGGTTGGTGATGGATCCAATGCGAGTTCCTCCTCATCGAAAGTGGTCCCTGCACAAAAAATAGGGCCCCTAACCATTGCTGAGCTGAACCAATATGTCCTTACAGCCGATCCTCAGGTTAATCTTTTTCCAATCAAAAATTATATATCCCATGTTCTTCCTTTTCATTGTTATGACACTGTTATTTGTGTCAGATTATTGAGTTTCTATGTAAGGCTGAGGCTACCAGTGTTCAGTCAGAAAAGGGATGGTCCTATATTGGATGCTCCAAATGTGCAAAGAAGCTTCAGCGTGATGAGTCATCTTTCACTAGCCTCTTCTGTGATAGGCAAAACGATAGGTTTAGCTTCTAAACTGTTCTTATTCAAAATAATCTGACAAATAGAGTTGGATTAATTCAGGTGTGTTAATTATCTAACACTCTATTCTCTGTGAAAAAGGTATCATGTGGAGTTGTCGGTGAAAGACCGTACGGATGATGCTGTCTTTGTAGCATTTGATACCGAGATTGCTAAGTCAACCAATATTCAAGAGCTGAGGCTGCTCAGATTTTGGTAACGCCTCCAAAACCCACCTAATATCTTGCGCTACTCATTCTTTGGTTGGTTTCAGAATTGTAAAACTCTAATTTGCAGGGTACTGGTATAAATGCCAAAGTCGACACAGAATTTCCTCCCTCCTTGAATGAAATAGTTGGAAAAACATTCACTTTCCAGCTCAAGTTGGGAAAGTTCAACTTCACTTCCAAAAAACAAACCTTCACTGTCTCCCGTATAATAACTGAGCACGAGAGGGCACCATTGCCAGCCTTTGTTAATGATGATGTTCGTACTGTTTACTGTCTTATAGTTTACAAAATTTATCACTTTTAGATTCACACCATTGCGATGTTTTCAGGGAGATGACCATGGACCCGATGACAATGGGGATGGTGCGGGGTTAACTGATGATGCAATCAAACAGAGACTTGTCAACGGTGAAAACTTGAAGAATAAGGCACGCCAGGAGTATATCTACGTGGATTAAACAATTCCCCACCATCTTGCTTATCAAATTATGCTTTTTCATCTTTTTATTTTTTTAGTTTCAACTCTTTAGTATCTTTTACGATTATATTTTGAACTCTTTGTCTTGGTGGGATGTTTAAACTATGAATGCAATTTGATTCCTTTTTCAACATTATAGATTCCATCTCTTTCGTGCATACCAAAATCTATAATAATATTTGGACAGTTTAAATTTGTATTATCTTTTCCAGTGGATGAACTATGGTTCCTTTTTTCAACATTATAGTACAAAATTATACGGTACAAATATCATTGGTTAAATAAACCATAAGAACACTTGACCAGTCTAAAATTATACTTATATTATTAATAAGGTTCAACGCAATATAAAGAATACTAGGTGTTTTGCCCGCACTTGCGGGCTTAATAATTTTACTAATATCTATAAATAAATATATAATCAAGTTATGTAAATTATAATAAATTATTGTTCATAGACTCAAAATATTTAATAATAAACCAAACAAATTCTTTTTATTTATAAAATTTTCATCATCATACAAATAATTTTCATTACACAACTTATATTTGAAAATACTCATAAACTTGAAACATTTAGTAATAAATTAATATCATTTTTAGACATAACAAAAAAGTATAAAAAATTATGTTTAATAATGTTTGGATAACACAATATAAATTATCTATACATAAATTCTTTGCAAATTGATTTTTCATAATTAACTATATATTAACAAATAGAATTATTTTTTCAACGTTAATAAAGACTTTATAACACAATATAAAAAAGTTAGATAAAGATAATTATCAAATTCGTGAGATTCATTTTTTAATTTAGAATTAATTATATGTTAACAAATATAATTATTTTTCAAGGTTGATAAAGACTTTATCACATAATATAAAAAATAAGGATAATTATCAAATAAATGAAATTCGATTTTAATTTATAATTAATTATATATTAACTAATATATTATTTTTCAAGTATATTAACTAATATAATTATTTTTCAAGGTTAATAAAAATTTATAACCCAATATAAAATAGTTTTAGATAAAGATAAATCTAAAATCATTGAGATTCGTTTTTTATTTATGTTTAATTATATTAAATTTTTTAATTATTCATTAAGGATATAAACGATATTAACCGTTCTAACTTTCAACGTGAGAGATTTCTTGCAAAAAAATCATTCACAAATAATAGTATAGATTACCTAAATCACAGAAAGTTACAAATTAATCAGCAAACTCACTTAAATTTTATAATTAAAAAATATATTTTTAAGATAACAATCTAATACAAAAGAATTAACATATTTTATAAAAATATAATATTATTAACATAAATTCTTTTTAATTTATAATAAATTATTAAAATATGAAAATAAGCAAAATAACCTAAAATCATGGAGAAGTTGACAACTAAGCAAATTTTTACTTCTAAAATAATAATTGAATAATATAATCCTTAAGATAACAATCTAATACAAAAGAATTAACATATTTTCTAAAAATATAATATTATTAACATAAATTCGTTTTTATTATATAATAAATTATTAAAACATGAAAATAAGTAAAATAACCTAAAATCATGGAGAAGTTGACAACTAAGCAAATTTACTTCTCAAATAATGTTATAGATATATTATGATGCTCACTTAAAATATTATGCTGTTTTCTCCTATGGTACTAATTTACCAGTATAAAATTATAGTTATACTATGAAACTCTCTTCCAAATACACACTATATGTGACTTATACATACTCTTGCTAAGAAGTTACAAACTCAACGTAAACAAAACAGTGAATTCATAACAAACCATTATCTCCAAAAATTATAACGCCACAGAATAAATGGTCCTAAACACCAAACGATAGAAGAAGTCCATAAAATCAAATTCTTACTTCTCTGTTGTCTTCTTCTTTGGTACTAAATTACCATCAAAATTTATCTTATCACACCATTACTTACGTGGATATACCCACATTTAATCAAATAAGAACAATAAAAAAGAAAAATTAATCAGCGAGCACCAAAAAAAGTGCATCATGCTTTCAAGAATCTTTTTTTTTTGTTCTACCATCCATCAAACAAAACATGAGAACATCAACCAAACACAAATTACAACAAGTGACAGATGCCCCGCGCGTAGCGCGGACATATCACTAGTATATATATATTATATGGTTTCTTGACACTTTATAGACTGAGTCGCTAAATGTTAATTTGAGGATCCCAGCAGATGTTTCCTTTGCGGAGCAGGCTCCTCGTGATAACACAGTAAACTAATGTTATATAGATGGATCATAAAAAGATCATGACAAATATATGGGTCATGGATAGTTCTCTTTCAACAATGATTATCACCTTTATATACTAATTATATAGCTTTGATCTGGATAATAGAATGTGTAAAAATACTATAGTAACAGTTAATAGAAGTAATATTTGTAAGAAACGATTCTCAATGTGATGATGGTGTATGTATGGATGAAATAGCCAGTTTTGACGCTTTTTTCGGAGGAAATACAATAATGTAAGCCTTTTTTTCTCACTTCTCTCTTCAGCATATTTCCAGAATTAAAAATATAATGGCGGATAAACTTGGGATTAGAACTCCTTTTCAATTGTGTATTATGTTTGTACTTTGACTTGAGTTTGGATTTTCGAAGTGGCTCTGAGCGTAATCTTAAATTTATTATTATGTTTTTCTTGTCAAAACAAGGAATAAAAGTTGAAGAAACTAAATGATGATGCAATAATGACGCCATGGTGATAACATCATTGCTATATATGACAGACTTACCAAAGCAACGTCACAATCATATGATTCAAATCACTGAAACTGAGGATTTATAAAAAAGTTTCTACTTACTAAATATTCTCAATCTCACGTTAAACGTTTTTTAAAGATCTGACGCTAAACTTCAAAGCTGCGTTTGTGGTGGACCATCCACCTCTACTCATTTCTTAATTTGTTTCAACAAATTGAAATGAACTACATACTCAAGCGGTTAGCACTAGTGTTGTTAATGGGATAGGCGGTGCAGTCGGCCTGCTAGCCGGTCAAAATTACGAACGCTCCATATTTGACCTAATAATCGATTAATGAATAAATCAGTAAAAGGACATTTAAAACAAAAGAGTAAAAATATACGTTGATGTAGACGTCCTACTAACGATTTCGTATATTTTCATATCTTGCTCCGACACGATTAATCAAATATGTTTTCAAAATGTACGAATGATAAACCGACCCACGCTTGTATCAACTGGCCCGCACTACAGTTCTTATGCATACTTACATATTACATACAGTATGTTATATGTATACATTGCTGATGCGTATGTCGTTTTGCGTCAACATATGCATGTTGCGATGCTGACATACACAGGTCCATAAACAAATTAAAACTAGGTATCAAAAGAATAGTGTTAAATAAGTTTTACATATACACGTGCTAAAAAAGAATATGCACTCGTCTCCAGTTTGGAAAAAATATGGTTATACATTTAACTTTCAAAACATCTTGGTTATTAAGAAAACCTTAAAATAATTACCTTTTTTTTACCAAAAAAAATTACCTTTTTTTTGTTTCTCTCGATAACAAACAACTACTAAAATTAATTTAATGACAAATAGAAATATATACAACAAAGAAAATACGTATAGAAATATAAACATTTCAAAACTCAGTTAAAAATAAGAATCGGAAAAAAATGTAAACACATTATCAACAATTATTAGTTTATTTTCATTTTGTATGCAGTTTTATTTTTGAATTTTATCATTTTACAAGTGTATGCTTGTTTTCATATATAATTTTGATTAGGCGTGCGAACAAGTAATAAATTTTATCTATTTGCAAATACTAAATATATATATATATGGTATACATGTTTAAATAATTTTATATATGATGATTGATCATGACATAATAGATGACATTTTGTACATATACTTTTGATTTCTATAATAAAATATATTTTAAGAAAATCTATAATTTGAAAACAATGTCTTGTCTTTTTCAACGTAAAACCGATATTTTAAACATGTTGGTTTAATTTAGCAGTTTATTGAGACAGCAATGTTTAATCTTGCTGGTTAATATAACATTCTTTTGTAGGTGGATTCATATTTAAAGGTTTAAAGGTTAATATAACAGTGTGTTGTAAGTGGTTTCATATTGTCATCTAAAATGTCTAAACTAAGATTTGATTGATCTTCTCGTTAAATAACCCGATCATTGTTTTTAACAGATGTAAAGATATGACATCATGTTGACTAACAAAATATTCGAATCAGAATCAAACTCATTAAAATGAGCATATACTATTTTCTAGATCTCTAACTCTTAAACTACTGCTGTATCGTTTAGTTAAACATAACTAACAAATGCAGAATACAAATATGAATTGAGCGCTGCGGTAACCAAGTATTGTGTTTTTGTTTATTTCTCAATTTATTTTATTTTATTTTATTTTGAAGTAAAATATGAAATAGAGTTGGAAAACAAACAAAAGAGGCTAATAGACAAGTGGTAACTAATATCACAAAACCAATTTATCAAAAAGAAATCTCTCAATTATGTACTTTTGATTGTCAGATTATAACATCTTTCTTTCATCACAGAAGTTTACTGTAATCTGAAGGCACTTGTTTTTTTTTTAATTGGAACACATATTTCACTTGTTTATGTATTCTAAGTGGGGCACATTCATGGACTAAGTTTTGTGTGTGAGATCAAACATGAATAATACTCTGAAGCTTAATAAAATATCAATTACAAATATTAATAAAATCTATTTTGAGAGAAAATGTAGAAGCTCAGTAATTTTCAGATGAATGAATCACTTTACTTATACATTCTGTAATTGTGAATATTTCTTGCTTGGTTGAATAAAAAACAGATGTGCCTTTATACACATAAAGTGTATAAAATGTGTAGAAAATAAAAATTAAATAAAAAGAAAGTGAAAAGAGTGCATGTCTGAACCTTTCTCATAACAAATATGATGACTTGTCATAAAAGAAGAGCAAAAGGAATGATAGTGGAACTGTGAATGATGGATTAAAGAGAAGCGAACAGAGGAAGATAAGAGAATTATTAAATTTCGAAGAATATAAAATAATAAATTGTTAGGTTGGTGTATGACTTTTTGTATAAATTATTTTTAAAATGAAATTTGGAATCGACATCAATGATTATAGTACATTTGAAGTTTGTGAATGAGTATAGTTTCGTTCTCTTTCTTATTGTGACACATTGGCTAAACTTCACACCTTTTCAAAAAGTGCAATTCCTTTTGCAAAGTTACCAATTAAATAAGTATATATGTAATACATATAAAAGTCCCTATTTAATTTATGATTTGTATTAATATGAATATACAAAGTTCCATTATGGTGATACATAGTCATGAATCTACTCTCAAATGCTACATAAATTAGAAAACATTTAACCTTTAAACATGGATGACTAAAATAGAATTGCCTATAACTACTGGATCATCCATGAAAAATCTAAGAAGTTAACCTGTTCGATTTTTGTTGGGAAGTGTTGACACTCCTAAAGAGAATTTTTATTTAACGAAAGTCTGAGGCTCGCGCTGAGGAGATTTACAGATCTTCACGTTCATAACTTCCTAGGCATTTCAACAAAAAAACATGGCTGACCAAAAAATATAGATGTGTAAAATGTAAATGAAATCTAATATCAAAACGTGATCAAATCTTCATTTATATTTGGGCTACACGAACTCACTTTTGAGATGAGACATTTTATGGTTTCACGCGACAAAGTAAAATCATATATCGTCTTAGTCTTACACAGCCTTCATCTTTATGTAACGCTTAACGTTTAGATGGTTTTGCTTGAAATCAATAGGCCAGAACGATGACTAAACCATATATACTGATAACATGACTTAGAGGCTTTCGTCGCAAAATTGGGTTAACCGGCCCATAAAGTTAGAAGTTAAGGCCCATTAAAGCGATGTAAACCCTAAGTTATAAATAAAGACTTATTTTGATTTCGTCGCAAGTTAGTCTTCACGAGACTCCTTTCTGTTATGGAAAGATGCGACTTTTAGCATTTAAGGGAACAGAGTTGTGTTAGAGGCTCTAAGCTTAATACTTTGTGTTTCGAGGTCTGCATTGGTTGATGACACGTTGATCTAGAATGCTTGAAGGGGATCTTTTTCCCTTTGTATTCTAGATCAAGGAAGAGAGCAGTGTAGAGCTTTTATTTGACATTTTCTTAAGTTTAAACCTTGAGGAACGTTAACATCTTCTCAAGCTCTCATGTGTGGGAGCTTTTGGCCCAGTATCTGAGAAGCAGCTTTGTAATCTTTTGTCTTTGTTAGTGCTTCTATTATTCCATTTTTGATCTTGAATCTTTGGGTGCTCAATGATACTTTTAAACCACCCTGAAAGTCAGCATGAGATTGAGCAGGAGCAATAGCCCAATGTCAGACATTTTAGCTATTATCTAGCATATTACACCTTCAGTATTAAAGGTTTTCAAGGAAGACTCTACAAGAAATGAAGAATGTTTCTAACATTCATACTTTATTAGATATGATTCTGAATGTCTGAAAAATTGTCCTTAACATTTATCATCTTTTTCAGATATGATTCAAAATGCAAAGATCTCTCAGTTTGTCTAGGGAAGGTTTAAGTTAATACATCATAACCTTTTTAATTTAATACTCTATAAATTAATATACATTAAAAATTTCTATAAAATAATATATTATTAGAATCTCAAATTGAGTTTTTAGTTCAATTAGTATATCAATAAATTAATAAACTTTTTAAAATTATAGTTCGGTGTAGTCATAATATTATTAATTTATAAATGTTTTACTGTACTATATAAAAAAACAAAGCAGATGGAAAAATATGCGGGAAGAAAACTAAGCTCTTAAAAAAACCTTTTAAATTTTTAGTTATGATCATTAAAAAAAAGAAATTTATGAAACCCCAAATTACAATAACTAACACCATGAGAGAGCTCGCAATGAAACTGAGTCACATCACAGAGCCAAACTGGCTAGACTTTCTTTTATAAATTCTATGAAAACAACTTAAGAAACGCTTTTGATACATTCAAGCTTTTCTCACAGAGAAAATACATGTTGTATTTTAATATAGCATATAGTCAAGTTTTGACACCGGTAAATTCATCCTCATCTGAAAGACACATAGCGTCAAAGTTGTTAATGCTCTCAAACGTATGACGATCTTGTTGAATGTGAGCTTTAGATAATGTTGCAGCATACTTTAAATCAAACCTAAGATCCTCTATGTGGTCTACAAAGCCGAAAACTCTATTATGATAAGGGGCAACTCCTCCTTCAGAGTATTTTTCAAGTCCTAGGACTTCAACACTTTGGAGAGCGTTTGTATCGGGATTGAAGTACAAAANCGATCTTGTTGAATGTGAGCTTTAGATAATGTTGCAGCATACTTTAAATCAAACCTAAGATCCTCTATGTGGTCTACAAAGCCGAAAACTCTATTATGATAAGGGGCAACTCCTCCTTCAGAGTATTTTTCAAGTCCTAGGACTTCAACACTTTGGAGAGCGTTTGTATCGGGATTGAAGTACAAAACATAAAATGGAAGGAATGTAGAAGTATAAGTCGATGACAAAACAAATTCACCTGAAGCAGTCACTCCAACAATGGAAATATGATTCCAACCACCGAATTTATTCTCTGGCAAAGTGTAGACATATTTGGAAAATTCTTGTTTCTCGAAATTCTCTAGAACATGCAGTTCAATGGTTATGGAATCATAGTTCCAATTAACAACACCTAATTTACCCTTATAGTTTACTAATATATTAAATGGACAACAAAGAAAGGAATTTGCATCGTCAATAAATTTGAATTCCTCAGACCTAACGTCGAAGCAAACTATAACCATATCATCAAGCGTATCATATCTTGTAGCTATGTAATACAAAACTCCATTAATGCATATTTGTCGATAATATAGCAATTGATCATGGGCTAAGGGACATTGGATCTTCCTCCATCTCATTTTTTCAGTTCCTAATGTCATAATTCTATGATCACCCAGTTCAGCCATTAACAATATCTTGAATTTCTTGTGAATAGGATCAAACCCTAAAAAGCTTTGTAAATGTTTATGATATTTCAGTTTAGGTAAGCTTCTACACTGCCCTGTGCTAGGGTTACATATTACATGCAATGAATCCTCATCTACTGACGAGTTACCAGAGAAAGAGAACAAACCAGAGGCATGCCCACCAAACTCTAGATTCATGTGTAACTTCATATGAAATTCGGCGGTAACTACAAGAGATGACATCTTCTCATATGGATGTTGAGGCTGTGGCAACGAGAAGAAGACCAGATCACCTTCATAAAAATTTTCCATATAGAATAAGAGACGTGGACGAGCCGATGACCTGGTTAGAAACAATTCGGTGAAATCTTGATGGTGAAGAATGGACCACCATAGCTTCGACACGCAACGACACCTCGCGATTGTATTTATAGACAGTCTGGAGAATATGTCGAGAATAAGATCATTCGGGATGGAATTCATGATAGTTATATTTGATGATCTATTAGGATTTGTGATTTGATAAGAATAAACTGAAATCCACTCTCAGAATAACAAGCAGAAAATCTCAAGTGAGAATATATATATAGCAAAAAAAAAAATCAAAATAAACGATAAATTTCTTTTCTTAAAAGTTAATTAATTATTTTGTATTCTATTCAAAAAGATGATTTCTCTCTTCTTTTTATTTATTATTATAGTGATCACTTGTTTTCACATTTAGTACATAAGTATCTATTTAGATTTGTTGCTCTTTATCTAATATAAATTAAAATAATGGTTTAATATATATTAAGATTATAATTAAAATATTCATTTAATACATATCTATTCAGATTTTAATTATTTTATTTAATATAAATTAGCACAATTCTTTAATATAAATTTAATATTATGTGATTACTTGTTCTTCTAATAGTATAAATTAGAATACTTGTTAAATATTATATTAAGATTATGTAATTATTTGTTCTTTTATTCAATAGTATAATTAAAATAATTTTTAAAATCAAATTAAGATATCAAATCAAGATTATATAACTAAAATATTCATTCAATACATATCTACTTATATTTATTTTTCTTTATTTAATATAATTTATAACAATTGTTTAGTATAAAATAATTATACAATTTAATATTCATTCAATACATATCTACTTATATTTATTGTTCTTTATTTAATATAATTCAAATTAAGAATATATAACTAAAATATTCATTCAATACATATCTACTTATATTTATTTTTATTTATTTAATATAATTTATAACAATAGTTTGGTATAAAAATGATTATACAATTTAATATTCATTCAATACATATCTACTTATATTTATTGTTCTTTATTTAATATAATTCAAATTAAGATTATATAACTAAAATATTCATTCAATACATATCTACTTATATTTTTTGTTCTTTATTAACGTAATTTATAAAAATTGTTTAGTATAACATGATTATACAATTTAATACTCCCTCCGTTTCTTTTTATACGATGTTGTAGAAGGTTTACGATGTTTTAAAATATAAAATGTTTTGAGATTCTAAGGTTAACTTTAATTTTATTGGAAACTTTTCAACCAATAAAATTTTATAATTTTTTTAATAATCGGTTGAATGATTTTAAACCTATATTTTAAAAGTATTGTTTAGAAGAATATAAATGTTTTAATCTTCGTGTAGTAAGGCAAAACATTATATAAAAAGAAACGGATAGAGTATTCATTTGATACAATTTCATATTAATTTGTAATTTACGAAAACTTCGAGGATGAATACACTGTAATTTGTAATTTTTTTTTGTTTCTTCATTTGCAAATAGGCAGAGAAAACATGGAGAACCTAACCCTAGTTTCCTCTTCAGCTTCTTCTCCACGTTTCTTTATGACACATTGATCTAAGTTGCTTTAAGGTGTTCTTCTTCGTGGTTTAGATTAAGGTGAAGAATAGTGTTGAGCTCTGATTGATATTTTTCGTGAGTGTAATCATGTGAAATGTCACGTTATTAAGTCCTCCATGTGGAAAATATTTCCCATTTGTCTGAGAAGCAGCTTTCAATAGAATCAATGCTTTGGTAAAATTAAGTTTTTGGTTCAATTAGTATATTGATAAATTAATAATTTTTAAAAATTATAATTTTGGTATAGTCCCAATATTATTAATTTATAAAAGTTTCACTGTACTATATAAAAAACAAAGCAGATGGAAAAATAAGCTTCTAAAAGAACCTTTTAAATTTTTATTTAACATTACAAAAAAGAAATTTATGAAACCCCAAATTACCATAAGCTAACACCATGAGAGAGCTCGAAATGAAACTACAGATGAAAAGTCACATCACAGAGCCAAACTAGCTAGATTTTCTTTTATAAATTCTATGAAGACAACTTAAGAAACGCTTTTTATACATACATGCACATCTCACAGAGAAAATACAAGTTGTATTTTAATATAGCATATAGTCAAATTTTGACACCAGTAAATTCATCCTCATCTAAAAGACACATAGCGTCAAACTTGTTAATGCTTTCAAACGTATGACGATCTTGTTGAATGTGAGCTTTAGATAATGTTGCAGCATACTTTAAATCAAACCTAAGATCCTCTATGTGGTCTACAAAGCCGAAAACTCTATTATGATAAGGGGCAACTCCTCCTTCAGAGTATTTTTCAAGTCCTAGGACTTCAACACTTTGGAGAGCGTTTGTATCGGGATTGAAGTACAAAANCGATCTTGTTGAATGTGAGCTTTAGATAATGTTGCAGCATACTTTAAATCAAACCTAAGATCCTCTATGTGGTCTACAAAGCCGAAAACTCTATTATGATAAGGGGCAACTCCTCCTTCAGAGTATTTTTCAAGTCCTAGGACTTCAACACTTTGGAGAGCGTTTGTATCGGGATTGAAGTACAAAACATAAAATGGAAATAGAAATCTAGAAGTATATTCCGATGACAAAACAAATTCACCTGAAGCAGTCACTCCAACAATGGAAATATGATCCCAACCACCGATTTTATTCTCTGGCAAAGTGTAGACATATTTGGAAAATTCTTGCTTCTCGACATTCTCTAGAACATGCAACTCAATGGTTAAGGAATCAGACTTCCAATTAAGAACACCTAATTTACCCTTGTAGTTCACTAATATAGTAAATGGACAACAAATATTTTTTTTTGTATCGTCAATAAGTTTGAATTCCTCAGACCTAACGTCGAAGCAAACTATAACCATATCAGAGCCAGAGGTATCATAATTTTCGGCCAAGTAATACAAAATCCCATTGATGCATATTTGATTATCAAACATCACTAGATTATGGGCTAAGGGACATTGGATCTTCCTCCATCTCATTTTCTCAGTTCCTAATGTCATAATTCTATAGTCACCCACTTCAGCCATTAACAATATCTTGAATTGTTTGTCAATAGGGTCAAACCCTAAAAAGCTTTGTAAATCTTTACCATTTTCCAGTTTAGGTAAGCTCCTACACTGCCTTGTGCTAGGGTTACATATTATATGCAATGTATCCTCATTCTCTTTTGGGAATATTGACGGTCTACGAGAGAAAACGAACAAACCAGATGCATGCCCACCAAACACTAGATCCATGTCTACGTTCATGTTAAGTTCGATGGTAACTACAAGAGACGACACTTTCTCATACGGATGTTGAGGCTGTGGCAACGAGAAGAAGATCATATCACCATCATAACTTTTTCCCATAAAGAATATGAGACGTGGACGAGACGATGACCTGGTTAGAAACAACTCGGTGAAATCTTGCTGGTGAAGAATGGACCACCATAGCTTCGACACGCAACGACACCTTGCGATTGTATTTATAGACAATCTGGAGAATATGTCGAGAATAAGATCATTTGGGATGGAATTCATGATAGTTATATTTGATGATCTGTGAAGATTTGTGATTTGAAAATAATAAACTGAAATTCACTCTCAGAATAACAAGTAAAAATCTGAATTCTAAAGGCCTGTATATTGATCTGTGTATTATTGTTCTCATATGAGCATACATATATAGCAGAAGTTTTATCAAAATAAACGATAAATTTATTTTTCAAAAAAATAATTTAATGGTTTCTTATTCTTATTCAAATAAGATGATTTTTTTCTATTTTATTTTTGATTTAGTGACCACTTGTTTCACATTTAGTACATATGTATCTAGATTTACTGTTCTTTATTAAATTAAAATAAGTGTTTATGTAAAATTAAGATTATGATTAAAATATTTTTATAATTCATATCCATTTAGATTTTTTTCTTCTAATTAATATAAATTATAATAAGTGTTTAATAAAAGTTAAGAGTATATAATTAAAATATTCATTTAATACCTATCTATTCAGATCACTTTTTCTTTTATTTAATATAAATTAGAATAATTTTCTGATGTCAAATTAAGACTATATAGTTATAATCAAATATTTTGTTAGTACATATCTACTAAAATTTATTGTTATTCATTTTATACAGATTGTTGTATAAATTTAAATAGAGTTTTTGTTGATACTATGGAAACATGAATTACAGCGATCGCAAGAAGAAAGAAGGATCAAAAGTATGTTATATTGAACTTCTTTTTTTTGAACTACAGTTTTATTGATTTTAAAACCAGAAGTATATCACATAGGTCTAAGAGCATATGTATCAGTGAACTCTCATGGGATTCACACAGATTTCCAGAAAAAAATATTTAAATAATGAATAATGTTAAATTCCATGTTTTCCGAGTTTTTCATAGTGAACCTTTGTCTAACGAGTTCAACACTGTTCACGAAACGTGTTGGCCAACGATTGGTTCGATTATTATTATTATTACTAGGTAAGGAACCCGTGCGATGTCGCACGGAACTCATTTTATAAAAGTAAATAATCACATATTACAATATAAAACTTTATAAATGTATCAAAAACTATTCAACCTATTTTAGTATTAAAATATATTCAATTATGTTTCAGTCTTCAAAATATTTAAATATTTATTTCCAAGTTATTTTATATCAAATATAATACAATCAATATATATTAACTTCCATTAGTATTGTTTCCAAAAGGCTAAACAGTAAATATTATTGTTTAAACATAACTCCATCATCTTTCATTTTTTATAATTCTATAACATGTTAATAAATGAAAATCTATTTAATATTTTAAAAATATGTCTTTATCAATGAGTAAAAACACATTTCAATTATTTCATCAAAAAGCAGAGATACACCCATAGAAAAAATTATTTTTTATCTGAAATAAAATATAAACTTCAAAATATTAAATTTTTGAAAGGATATGCTTTTACAACACTTTTAGCATTTTTAAAGGATGCATATTTTTAACAGAAAAATCTTTGAATAAACAAATGCATCTTTTGCGTGTAAAATAAAATAAAATAAAATTTGGTTAAATAGTGATACATTTGATAATTATGAAAATAAATACTCAAACTATTCATTTGTTACATGAAAAATACACTACAACTAAAAGAATAAGACCAATTTGTAAAGGCACACATATTAAAAATACAATCAAAATTTTATGCATATTTTAAGTTATTATTGGGAACTCACTAATTGCCACTTTGTATAATTTATAATTTTATATAAAGTATCTCATTTTTTCAAAGAATTTTATGTTTCAGAAAAGAAAAGAAAAACATATCCATAACCTCTTCATATATTTAAAAATGTATAATATAAATAGAAGTGAGAAAATGACCAAACACATATCAACAAAATATTTTAAATGAATAAGACCCATAAAAACATATCATGTCTTTTGAGGAATAATGTCTTTTTTAATCTATTTGTGATTGTTGTGATTTGTCAATGCACACAATTCTTTATAAAGAAAATTGAAAGTTGGTTAACACCAAAAGTTGCAATGATTTATTACCAAAAGAACTATAATCACCAACAATTACAATAATGCATCACTAAAAATTATAACCACCAACAGTTGCATTTTTCATTTAAAAAGTTGTAACTGTTTCACCAAACACTGTAATGATTCACTCGAAGGATTGCAAAGATTCACTTAAAATTGTTAATAATCCTCTCCAATGTATATGTAATAGTGATTCACTAAATAAATAGCACATATAACAAGTTGATGCATAAAAAATGTTTTAACTATACAACTAAGATGGAAAATCACATGAAAAAATATAGTTAGGAGGAAAAGACATGTTTGTAGACATGTGATTCTTCCGATGAGAAGACATGTTGTATGAAGATAATATTTATGCATATATAAGAACATAAAATATTTTTCCAAATTTACAAGAAATAACTCATAATAGCCTACACAATTTATAAGATAGTTAGAGAAAATATATTTTTATTATGAAAATATATATTTTAAATCATTTCACACACTCTTAAAAATAAGAGAGAATATGGAGATAAATTATATTGACTGCATTAAGAACTTCCTATAACTATCTATTAATTCATGTGGTTATCTTAGAAAGAGTGTTCTCTACATAGATTCACCCTTGATTAAAAACTATTGCATTTTAAGAGGAAAACACACATCATCATAAAAATATACATTTTAAATATTTAAACATTTCTTATTAACAAAATTGTTAGAATAAAAAAAACACATTCTTAGACATTTAATATTTAATTTTTTAAAATTATTATAAAAATGAAAAGACATGTTGTTAAGAAGAAAGGATGCATTCTTATATATGTTGATGATTTCTTTTAAATCAATGCAACTTTTAAGATGCAAAAACACAATTTAAAGATGAAAAGACACAATCTATAACATTTGTTTGAATTTAAAGATGACCTTCCTACAATTCTTTGTTTGGCAACATTTAATTTAAAGATGACCCTTTATCCCTGAATTTTCCGGTCACTGCATTTTCGTTTCTCGTTTTTTTTGTTTCTTCACGTTTGTATCTCTTGATCCTCACAACAAATCAGTGAAAAGTCTTGTGATTGAAATTGTCTTTGCATTCATTTCTCACACCCTTTCATTTTTATTCTAAATTCCTTCTTACAGTTAGTTCCATAATCATAGCATTATATTCATTAATTTGGTGATAATATTCACGTCCATTCCGTAAAGTGCTTCAGTCTTCCCATTGTAACCGATCACGGTGGCATTATCAGTCATGGGTGTTTCTTATATGTCCATCATGATCTCATTAGAAAAAAAACATGTGTTGACATTTGTTTTCTCAATTCGTCAACTGTCAATTCCTAGCGTTTGTCCGTTGCTTTTTACAACGCACAGTGGTTTTCTTCTTCTGGCAAAATTATCTGAAAAGGCACAACTTTTAGTTTTAAAACCATGTTTTAAAGCCACCATGGTCGATTGATATTAATAAAATTCTAATCGTTTGCCCAAACCAGATAACTCTCTTCTTCACATTTTTTATATTGTTAAAAAATTACAATAAAACTTATTGACATGGACTATTTATAAATTCTTAAAATTATATATATGAATAGTCATGAATTTTTTATTTATTTATAGATTCTTAAATTTAAAATAGCATCTTTACATCATGGAAATTCACAACTTTTAAAAACACAACCTTTCGTTTTAGTGGAAATTCACAATTTTTGGAAATAATGAAGATTAATTTACAAAATTTAAAATAAAACAGAATCTTTCATTTTAATGGAGATTCACAATCTTTAGAATTAATAATGATTGTTATTACTAACCGTTTAGGATTTTTGACTATCCAAACACGAATGATCCTTCCTAAAATTGTTTGTTGACAATGTTTCCTTTGAATATCTTCTAATAATTTGCATTTAGGTAACTACAAAATATTTTTTCTTTACCATTTTCTTAAGATTGTAAAATTTTAGTTCCAAGAATTTGTAGACATATACAATATATATATAGAGATTTAGAAAATTCTTTCAAAAGTTACAACTTTTCAATTTAGTCAGTTTTTATCATGAAAAGTCACAACTTTCTACAAGAGGTTCATTTTTTAAAATATATATATATTTCTTGAATAGACACATCCTTACAAAAAATAAACACATTCTTTCAAATTAACTAATTAATGACAAGACACATTGTTTCAAAAATGCAGCCTNTTATCGATAATTATTTTAAAATAGCATCTTTACACCATGGGGAATTCACAACTTTTAAAAACACAACCTTTCACTTTAGTAGAAACTCACAACCTTTGGAATTAATGAAAATTAATTTACAAAATTTAAAATAAAATCTAACCTTTTTACTTTAATAGAGATTCACAACCTTTGGAATTAATGAGGATTGTTATTATTAGCAGATGAAAAAACTGGAAACTTCAATATATAAATCATTTCAAAGAGGTGTCTTTAAATGAAGAGGTTTGTGCCTTTTTGATTTGAAGGGATGCATTGATTCGAGAAAGAAAAAGATGTCCTTTGGTTAATATATGATGACGCCATTTATGAAAGGATATAAGGTATTTATTAAGTTTTTAATGTTTTAGTTGTTTTGAAATAATGTATTTTTAAAAAAATTAGTTAATTTGAAATAAGGTGTCTATTCACAATATATATATATATATATATTTTTTTTGAAGAGATGTATTCAAATAGAAAGTTGTGACTATTCAATTAAAATTTGAAAAGTTGTAATTTTTCAACTTCTTTGAATATCTATATAAAACGTTCACTAATCTAAAAAATGGTGAAGCACTTTATAATAACAAGCCGATTTTTGGTCACCATTGATGTCAGTTTGTTATTACTAACCGTTTAGGATTTTTGACTATCCAAACACGAATGATCCTTCCTAAAATTGTTTGTTGACAATGTTTCCTTTGAATATCTTCTGATAATTTGCATTTAGGTAACTACAAAATATTTTTTCTTTACCATTTTCTTAAGATTGTAAAATTTTAGTTCCAAGAATTTGTAGACATATACAATATATATATAAAGATTTAGAAAATTCTTTCAAAAGTTACAACTTTTCAATTTAGTCAGTTTTTATCATGAAAAGTCACAACTTTCTACAAGAGGTTCATTTTTTAAAATATATATATATTTCTTGAATAGACACATCCTTACAAAAAATAAACACATTCTTTCAAATTAACTAATTAATGACAAGACACATTGTTTCAAAAATGCAGCCTNAGATTTAGAAAATTCTTTCAAAAGTTACAACTTTTCAATTTAGTCAGTTTTTATCATGAAAAGTCACAACTTTCTACAAGAGGTTCATTTTTTAAAATATATATATATTTCTTGAATAGACACATCCTTACAAAAAATAAACACATTCTTTCAAATTAACTAATTAATGACAAGACACATTGTTTCAAAAATGCAGCCTTTAAATTTAAGGAGGATTCACAACCTTTGGTAAAAATAAACTAATTCTTCAAAAGACACATTGTTTCAATGTAAATTTAATTTTTTTTTAAAAAAAATAACTATCAAATTAATGGAGATTCAAAACCTTTGAAATTAATGAGGATTGCTACAATAAAACTCATTGACATGGACTATTTATAGATTCTTAAAATTATATATATGAATAGTCATGATTTTTTTATTATCGATAATTATTTTAAAATAGCATCTTTACACCATGGGGAATTCACAACTTTTAAAAACACAACCTTTCACTTTAGTAGAAACTCACAACCTTTGGAATTAATGAAAATTAATTTACAAAATTTAAAATAAAATCTAACCTTTTTACTTTAATAGAGATTCACAACCTTTGGAATTAATGAGGATTGTTATTATTANTTATCGATAATTATTTTAAAATAGCATCTTTACACCATGGGGAATTCACAACTTTTAAAAACACAACCTTTCACTTTAGTAGAAACTCACAACCTTTGGAATTAATGAAAATTAATTTACAAAATTTAAAATAAAATCTAACCTTTTTACTTTAATAGAGATTCACAACCTTTGGAATTAATGAGGATTGTTATTATTAATAGATTTTTTAAATCAAACAATAAAAAAAAAATTTAAAAATATGAACCTCAAGATGGGTTCACTGAAGCAGATGATCTAATAGCCCTAAATTATAATAAAGTAATTATAAATGGACTAAAATGTAATTTACGAAAACTTCCGAATTATCACAAACATTCTTGCACCCTTGGATTACATCTCAAATCTAACGATCTCAACGGTTAAATTCTTGTCACGTGTAAATTTCGTAGTGGTCTTCGTCGCAGTTGATCCAAGACCGGTACTAAACTCAAACCAACCTCTTGCCTGAAGGATACACTATAAGCTTTAGACCAAAGAAGAGAGTGTCTCTCCTCTTCCTTTCTTCCTCATCATATCTTTCGCCTTCTCCACCAGAATTGTCTCTGTGTCTTTTTTTTTGTTTCTTCATTTCCAAATAAGGCAGATAAAACATGGAGAACCTAACCCTAGTTTCCTCTTCATCTTCTTCCCCAAAGCTATTAATCGGATGCAAATTCACTTCCTTTCCTAAAACCCCTGTAGGGTTCTCTCGCCGGAATCCGAAAATCATCCTCCGTTGCTCAAAAACCTCTGCCTCCGTTCAATCTCAAGCTCCGGAGAACGCTGTAGAAACTGGTTAGTTTGCAATTCCACTCGATACCCATTGTTTAGTCTGTGATTGAGAATGCGAAAGCTTATGACTTTCTTCATCTCTGAACTCCAAGCTTGTGAATTTGTAAATTCTTGCGAAAACACATTAGTTTTCTGATTTAAAGTTTGTTTCTTTTGCAGTGGTTGTGGTGAAGCAGAGGAGCAAAGGTTTTGCGAGTATTTTTTCTTCAAGAAGTGATCAGCAGACAACCTCTGTTGCTTACCCTAGTGCAGCAGTGCCACCACCGTCTTCATCATCATCAACGATGTAGTTTTCACTAACCATTCTCTTTGTTACATCAGCTTGTTTTTGAGCAATGTGCTATATATGTTTGATGCTTGGTAATTAAAAGCATTTCTTAATCTGTTTTTTTTGTGTGTTTGTTTGTGTGTAGTGGATCACCACTTTTCTGGATTGGTGTTGGAGTTGGACTATCAGCTTTGTTCTCATGGGTTAGTATGATGATTAGTGTTAATTTCTTTTCCTTTTGTTCATATTCTTTTATGCTTCAGTATCAAAAATTATGTATCTGATTTTTCTTTTTATTTCTGATGGAATTACAGGCAACTTCAAACTTAAAGGTACACAGTTACGAGCCCTTTGTTTGCTCTTTAATCTCTTACATAACCATAGTTTATTATGCTCTCTCTCTACATTCTCTAGTGTGTAGTGCTTATTTATATAAAATAGTATTCATTAGAATGGTAATTGTAACAAGGTTAACTGTTTGATCACACTTGTTGGACTATAAAGTTAATCATGGAATCATTTGCTTTTGTTTTGTTTTGGGTAGTCACTTGATATAACCTACATACCTAAGGTTTAAGTGTTGCAGTTCAGATATAATTATTTTCATAATTATTTGATCAATGCTTGCTCTCATTATTCTTTGACTGTTTGTTGATCTCTGTGGACATTTTTTTTTAACTTTGGTTTCAGAAATATGCAATGCAAACAGCTATGAAGACAATGATGAACCAGATGAACACGCAAAACAGTCAGTTCAACAGTCCTGGATTCCCGACAGGACCAGGATCAGGATCAGGATCGCCTTTTCCGTTTCCATTTCCTCCTCAGACAAGTCCTACTTCCTCGCCGTTCCAATCTCAATCCCAGTCTTCAAGATCTACCGTTGATGTGACAGCGACAAATGTAGCTACACCTCCTTCGACTAAGCCGCAACCTACGCCTACAAAGAACATAGAAGTGGATAAGCCAAGTGTTGTTTTAGAGGACAACAAAGCCAAGAAAGAAGAGAAGAGCTACGGTAGTTTCGAGCTTCTTGCTTTCTCATTTTCTAAGCTTCTAATTTGGATGTTGCTATAACTTTTATGATACAGCATTTGAGGATGTTTCCCCTGAGGAAACTGCAAAGGAAAGTCCATTTAGCAACTATGCAGAAGTCTCTGAAACCAGTGAACCCAAAGAAACTCGCTTATTTGAGGATGTAAGTGTCTTTTTTTCTTATGTATCTGCACAGTACACCAAGTGGTGATGTTAAAGATGACGTCATTCGGCTAACCTGGGAGGTTTC
Organism: Eruca vesicaria subsp. sativa; assembly: GCA_932364175.1. Taxonomy (NCBI): domain Eukaryota; kingdom Viridiplantae; phylum Streptophyta; class Magnoliopsida; order Brassicales; family Brassicaceae; genus Eruca; species Eruca vesicaria. The sequence continues at coordinate 1,007,589 of CAKOAT010085154.1, forward strand.
TGTGCTGTTTCATTTTGTCTTTGGGTAAAGGTTTTGCAAAATGGAGCTACTCCGGCTAATGGTGCTACTGCTTCAGAAGTTTTTCAATCTTTGGGTGAGATAATAAAATATCAGTTTTCATCACTTGCAGTGCACTATGATTGGATCATGATAAAGGCTAGAAATCCCTTTTATTTATAAATTGGTAATAAGAGGAATGATTTGGCTTCGAAAGAATCTACTCCGTTACTTGTGTCATTCTACTAGTCATTACTCTCTACTCTGTTCTCTTCTCTTTTGTTTTCCCAAGTTTTTTATACTGAATCTTTTGTCTGTGCATTTGTTTACATAGGAGCTGGGAAAGGAGGGTCTGGTTTGTCTGTAGAAGCTTTAGAGAAAATGATGGAAGATCCAACAGTTCAGAAGATGGTTTACCCGTAACTCATCTTCCCCTACCACATTTCAATCCTTGTCTTTAGTTTATTTTCAAATCTGGTTTCTAAGTGGACATTTTGGTAACATTTGCATGTATGAACTCAGACATTTACCTGAGGAGATGAGGAACCCAGAGACTTTCAAGTGTAAGTCTGTTAATGTTAATTCATCTTAATATTATCTTTGTTCTCAGTATTCATTCTGAAGGTTTAACCGTTGACCTTCTCTTGAATGGAAAGCTTGAACTAGTCATATGGTTGATTAATCCACTTTCTATGGTTGATATTTTCTGTAGGGATGCTTAAGAATCCTCAATACCGTCAACAGCTACAAGACATGCTGTAAGCTCCAGTTACATATATTTACTTACCCCTTTCCATTGCTGTTAAGAATCTCTAAAACTATATGTTTAGATTTACCCTTGTTTTGTTCTTTTTTGTTGGATTTAGGAATAATATGAGTGGGAGTGGTGAATGGGACAAGAGAATGACGGAGACCTTAAAGAATTTTGACCTGAATAGTCCTGAAGTGAAGCAACAATTCGGTAAAAGCAAAATAAATCCCTAATGAAAGCAAGAATCTAAGTTGTTATAAACTATAGTTGTGACTTACTGAGACGGATGTATCCAGATCAAATAGGACTGACTCCAGAAGAAGTCATCTCTAAGATAATGCAGAACCCTGACGTTGCAATGGCATTCCAGAATCCTAGAGTCCAAGCAGCGTTAATGGAAGTACGTTTTTTTTTCTTCTTTCACTTGAATCAAAATTATTAGGTTTATGTTACTGATATCTTCGGTCAATGTGATTATGGTTGTTGCAGTGTTCAGAGAACCCAATGAACATCATGAAGTACCAAAACGACAAAGAGGTAATACAACACTAGTTAAGTTGTGAGCATTGAAAACATGTCAAGGCAATCAATCACTTATGGTTTTTGTTTGACTGCCAGGTAATGGATGTGTTCAACAAGATATCGGAGCTCTTCCCAGGAATGACGGGTTGAGACAAAAGCTCACGTCTTTTGGTTTGATCTCTCCATAGGATCAAATCTCATGTCTTTCTTTAGCTTTCTAGGAACAAAAAAAAAAAGAACAAAAACATGTTTCTTTTTGGTTATCAATCACAAAGATACTTAAATTTTGCTCAGAACAGATAGAGACGCATAGATTTTGCTATGTGTAGTTCATCTAAAATAACGGTTTGTAACTTTTGTAAACGCAGTCGCGAATTCGATACGTGTAAGAATACTGTTGGTGGAAGTTTAGGTTTTCTGACGTCATCGAGAGAGCGCGCACAAAGAAGATAAATTAATTACTGTCACCTAAAAGTAATAGTTTAATTATAAAAAACGATCCCAAAAATAAATGACGTGGCAATATCTTGACCGTTTAAATGCGGTAAAAAAACACAGCCTTCTCCCACTTTCTCGTTTGTCTGAAAAATTTGTAGCGTCTCGGAGAAGGTTTTTGCTCTCCCAATACGTCGGTCGTTGTTAATCGCGCGGGAGGATTGGCGCGTGTAACTGAAACTCCTTTGCTCCGTCGATTATTTTTCTGTCTCCGACGGAGTCGCGTGTTCGATTTGCGGTGTGAGTATTCTTTTCACTTCGAGTTTGTATTTTCCCCTCCTGTGATTCCGGTGATAACAATTGATAAAAGTTTAGGTAATGTAATATGAAGAGTTTTTTTTTTTTAATCATCGACATTGGATATAATAACAACTTGTTTAGTTTCATCAATGATTGGTGATTTATTGAAATTTTGGTTCTTTAATCCTTCTTGTTTCATAGTAATACTTGTCATTATAGACTTAATTTTTAGAGTTTCTAGACAAAATTTATTAGTTTTCTATGATATTTTATTTTTCTACTGATTGAAAAGTGGTTAGAAGTATTGTTAATTGTGTTTTTATTTTGAAAATATGTAAAATTAAATGTTTTCTTAATCTGTGTGTAAAAAATTAGAATTGAAACGGAAGTAAGTGAAACGGAAGGAGTATTCTTTAGGGTTTTTTTTTTTGAGAAGACTAAGATGAAGCCTCTAATTAAAAGTAAGGATAGTAAACTCTCAGCAGCGTCAAGAGCAGCAATGAATAAGGTTCTAGACAGAATCAGTACTCGTGGCAACAACAAGAAGGGAGATGATACTCCACAGAACTGTGATTCCCCAAAGGTTATTAGTGTTTCTATTCATGAGAAGAAGAACGTTTATGGAAAGAACATTAACTTTAGTTTTCTAATCATTGTAGTTGGATAAGGGGAAGCAAACCGTGGGAGAATGTAATAATTTTGCAGGCTGTGATGATGATGATGATGAAATGAATGATTCAGACTGGGAAGACTGTCCTATTCCTAGTCTTACCAAATCTGTTGATGTGGACGTTGATGACACCAAAGAGTTAACCATAGAACTTGATGATTTGCCGCCTGATGCCAAGAGGCAGAAGAACACTTACCGCGCAACAGCAGAAGACAAGGTATATGCTCTGCTTAAAGAAGATGCTATATATGATTACTTTACCTAATAAGATTGTGTATTTCTCGTAAAGGAACGTGCGGAACTTGTCCACAAGGTTCACTTGCTATGTCTGCTTGCAAGAGGGAGGATAGTTGACAAGGCTTGTAATGATCCCTTGATTCAGGTTAATTACATTTTTGACTGCAGTGTTAAGCTATATTTTTTCTTATAGCTTTGCTTATTTGTGCCTAACTGTGCAGGCTTCCTTGCTTTCACTTCTGCCATCATACTTGACAAAAGTATCAAATCTAGAGAAAGTGACTGTTAGGGATATAGCTCCTCTTCTTCGTTGGGTATGGCTTTAGTGATCTGTAGCTTTTTTTTTATGTTTTTGATTTGGAAAGTTGAGCAATTTTTTTTCTTGGCTCAATTTGTAGGTTCGTGGAAACTTTGCTGTTAGGTGTACTCCCAGTTCTGAGAAATCTTTCCTTAAGTCTCTAGCATTTGCTCTTGAATCTGGTAGAGGCACATCTGAAGAGGTAAGCTTGTGATCAGCTGTGTGTCAATTAACTTATTTACAAAGAAGTTGGTTTCCTTTTACTAAAGCTACTTGAACCTCTCTATGTGAAGATGACTCAGTTTGTTTTATCCAAAGTTGATCCTCCTGTTAGGGAAGTAATGTTCTAAAGGAAACTCATGGGATCATTTTTTTGCAGCTTGGAGCATTGGCCGTTGCTTTACTTAGAGCATTAAAGCTTACAACTCGGTATGTGCTTGTTACTTAGTTTCTGTGCTTGATTTGAATCTGTTTTTTTTTTTTTGCTGTGTTCGACGACACCATGAAGGCTCTATTCTTGCACGTGTAATGATTTTTGTGAATTATGGAGTTCTCCACTCCTATTTATTTAACTCCATAATGTTCCTTGTCATTTGATGTTTTGCTTTTTAATATTAGTATGTCAGATAGTTATTTATGATATCACATTTTAGAAGTGTTGCAGATTTACAGTACCTGTGGTTTATGTGCCAAAGCTTGTTTTGAGTTTCTGTACTAATTTGAGTTTTACAGGTTTGTGTCTATTCTTGATGTTGCATCCTTAAAACCTGGGGCCGACAAGGATGAATCTTCAGGTCAAAACAGAGCTAAAAAAATGAAGAATGGGATATTCAGGAACTCAACTCTTATGGTACCAAAACATCAAGCCTTTTCGTCACGCCCAAACAAATCTTCATCCCTTGTTGAGGATAAACGTCCCTGTGAAACCTCTGAGCCTCAGCATGAGAACCCTTTGGGTTCTGATCAGTTGCAAGAAAATAAGGTCAGCTCATCTTGTGAACCAGAAACGTCCAGCAAATCTGATGGAACAAGGAGGAAAGGAGATGTTGAGTTCGAGATGCAGTTAGCCATGGCTATGGCTGCAACTGCAACTGTAAACAACCAACAGAGTTCTAAAGCAGACGAGAAAAAGAAAAGTCCAGAAATAACAAAAACAAGTGATGGCTTGTCAATTTCTGACCAAGTAATGTCTACAGCCTTCGGTTCTAAGAAAGTGGATTCTCCTGTTTGTTGGGCTGAGGTGTATTGCAATGGTGAAAACATGGATGGGAGATGGGTCCATGTAGATGCTGTTAATGGAACGATAGATGCAGAACAAAACGTAGAAGCTGCTGCTGCTGCGTGCAGAATGTTTCTTAGATATGTTGTCGCCTTCGCTGGTGGTGGAGCCAAAGATGTCACTCGCAGGTACTGTACAAAGTGGCACACGGTTTCATCCAAACGGGTGAGTTCGTTGTGGTGGGATATGGTATTAGCACCGTTAAGAGAACTAGAGGCAGCCACAAGCTTAACCCCTAATACTTGCTCAAGTAGCTCGTCCTTTGGTGTGAGGAGTGCTGTTGAAGATATTGAGTTAGCCACTCGGGCACTTACTGAGCCTCTTCCCACTAACCAGCAGGTAAGGTTTTATAGCTCATGGCTCATGCTTCACTTGAAACTTCTGAGACATTTATTAATCTTTTGTAGGCCTATAAAACTCACGAACTCTATGCTATTGAGAAATGGCTTCACAAGAACCAGATACTTCAGCCAAAAGGTCCGGTTCTTGGATTCTGCGCTGGTCATTCCGTTTATTCTCGAACCTGTGTGCAGACTCTTAGAACAAAAGAAAGTTGGCTCCGTGATGGGCTTCAACTTAAGGCCAATGAAGTTCCTTTAAAGGTATAGGTGTTTTTTTTTCTCCCTGATGATTTATCTTTATTCATTCCCTATCTTGATGTCCACTATCACACTAGATTCTTAAACGTAACTCAAAGATAAGAAAAGTAAAAGATTTTGGAGATGGGAACAAGGACAGTGAAGATGGTACTCGGTGCATGGAACTATACGGTAGGTGGCAGATGGAACCATTGTGTCTCCCTCATGCTGTTAATGGAATTGTTCCCAAGGTAAAAGCACCTTCATCTCAGTCTTTTATTCACTTCAATGGAATCTGTAAAAATTATTTTGTGTGTTTGGGGTTACAGAACGAGCGTGGTCAAGTTGATGTGTGGTCTGAGAAATGTCTCCCACCTGGAACAGTCCACTTAAGGTTTCCTCGAATATTTTCGGTTGCTAAGAGATTTGGAATAGATTATGCACCTGCAATGGTTGGTTTCGAGTACAAAAGTGGACGTGCCACTCCTGTCTTTGAAGGTATTGTGGTCTGTACCGAGTTCAAAGACACAATCCTCGAGGTAAAACTACCAGCTGAACACACATAGTTTTATGGTTTGTGTTACAAAAAAAAAAAAAGAGTATGGATGGATCTTTGGATTTATCTCTCTTTTTGGTTTTGTGTTTAGGCATATGCGGAAGAACAAGAAATGAGAGAAGAGGAAGAGAGAAGACGAAATGAAGCACAAGCAGCTTCGAGATGGTATCAGCTTCTTTCGTCTATCTTAACCCGTGAAAGATTGAAAAACCGTTACGCCAATAACACAGAGGATGATGTTGTCAAAACGAGGAGTGTGGAAACGAAACCAGAGACTGTCATTAGGGCGGAGAATGTAAAAACACCTAAAAAGCAAGGAGGGGTCAAGAGAGGAAGGTCAGGAGGAAGAAAGAATCGTAGTGAAGATGAAAACCATGAACATGGAGATGAAAAGGAACATGAACATGTGTTTCTTGATGAGCAAGAAACATTTGATGAGAAAACATCTGTAAAAACCAAACGTTGCAGATGTGGCTTTTCTGTCCAAGTTGAACAAATGTAAACGATTTTTTTGGAGCTTTTTAGTATCATCTGATCTTTTATTTTGAAAAGTCAACTGTTTCTGTACTTTTCACTAATCATGTGCTATTACGTTTTTTTTTTTACCAAAATAAATCTATGCAGATTTATCTTTTACATCCAAAGTGGATATTATACTAATCGAATAAAGTGTTTGACATGAATTTTTATAATTTCAACAATTAGTATCAGAACCTCAGATGTTTATAATTACACTAGGTGATTGCTCATAAATTTGCAGATACAAACAATTTTAAAATTTTAAGATAACATTATAATGTTGTTGGCATATATATTTATATATATATATATATATATATGTTTTAAATTGAATGTGAATTTTTGGAAAATATTTTCTTAATAAACATATTTATTGATTTTGATCATTTAATACTTTTTAAAATAAATATTTCTCAAAATTTTACATTCAGTTTGAAAATATAAAATATATTATTGTGTGCCAAAAACATTTTAATGTTATCTTAAAATTTTAAAATTGTTTGTACCCTGCAAATTTAAAAGGAACCATCTAGTGTAATTATAAAAAACCAAAATGATCTTTGTGTAATATTTTCTAAAAAATCTGAAAAGTGATTTTTTAAAATATTGGAAATCCTATCACAAAATACAGCTTTTTAACTCTAAACAAAAAACAAATCTAGGATTAATTAACTTAAATGATATAAATGTAATTTAATTTTTTTATATAAAACATTTAAATCTATTTTGATCATAAGATCTATATTTATAACAAAAATTTTTTTAGGGCTATCCTAAAGAATTTCTCTATTATGTTTTACATTTAACATTCGATTAAACTTTCACATTATTGTTCTTTTACTTCTACACGCTACCATTTCATCTAAACAATAAAAATAGTTGTTGGGAGTTGAGATTTGGTAATCTTCAATGGTACTGGTATAGCTCTTTGGTCAATTAAAAGGTTCATAGTAATCACAAAAGAGACGAGAAAGACAGGTAGGTACCAAAATTTAGTTCTTTTTTGGAAAAAAAGGTTGACAGAGCTTTTTTTTTTTTTCTGGATAATAGGTTGACAGAACTAACTAACTTATTTGTGGATGATAAAAAATGTCACGTGTGAAAATTTGTGAAACTATATTGATAAGTAAAAATGGATCAACTGAGTTATTTTCCCACGGAAATTATTATATAGCAATAAATATCTATTCATTATATATAATATATATCCAAAATAAAAGTTTAAGACTTAATTCTCCATAAAAAAAAATTAAATACTTATTTCTCCATTTAATCAAAGTTCTAAACATACACACCAGTTAAATTGGTTTACTTGGTTCAGTATACATAATTAAAACTGGAAATCTAATAAACCAGACTGTAGACCAGTAGAAGACCCAATTAAAGATCTAATTACCTCTACTAAAACACTACAATTAAAAACCCATACCCGACTAACCAATTAAACCAGACCCAGACTTAAGAAAGCATAAACAAAAGACCTGCACTTTCATTTTTTCAGTTTCTTAACAACAAGATTGTTGGGATTGTATCCATGTCAAACTATTTACTGTCCGATTAGTATTTTGATTAGTACGATATTATCTATATTAGATCTAATAAATAAGTTCGTATGAATTTATTTTTTGTTTCTTTCCTAAAAAAAACTTATATTATTAGAGTTCAACATCTCTTTATATATTAGACACTCTTTGTCTAACTCTCCAATATGAGATTTAGTTTGATATTTCACAATCTCTCTTCAAATTAAAGATCACATTCATCTCGTATCCTACAACTGAATTTTTAAAATCTTTTGACATGATCTCTGTCACATATACCTCTCATTTATAGTTCGTAAGGTCCCATTCATATTTCGAATGGTATTTTGGTCTTCTTGTAGATTTCTCGTCAAACTATTCTAATATCAATTGTTGGGTTTGTGTGAGTTCATGTTCAACTCTTTATTGTCCGATTAGTACAATATTTTCATTTTGGGTCTAATAGATAAATCCGTATAGATTTACTTTTTGTTTTTTTCCAAAAAATCTCGTATTAATTAGAGTTTGACATATCTTTATATACTAGACATTTTTATCTAATTTTCTAATGTGGGAGTTAGTTTGATATTCCACAAAAATTTTGATCTCCAATTTCACTTTCTTTCACCTTCATCCACTCTGCAGCTTTTCCTCACATCTTAGTCCTGACAAACCAGATTTCTGTTGCTGCTGCTATAGCAGCCACCCTCATGTAAGCCATCGCCTGCTCATTAACACCCATTACATTGCTCATCGTCTCCTAAATTAGTTTTGAATACAAAAACAACATTCTCTTTGTAAAAGTAGATTAAATTCTTCTCCCATCTTATATTCAACCAAACCCATTAAATACTTGTAATAATTCTTAACATAACAAACCCTACTTTTTATGTTCTGATCCAAATTCGACCATGAGTGATCAAAATGACAAAGGCAGACTTTGTATGCAGTACTTGAAGATCCAAAGTTGATGCAGTACTTGAAGACCCAAACATCACCCCATACCTTTGCTTTTGAAAATTAAAGCTTGGTTACAATCAAAATGTGGAACTCGAATTTAAGGTTCTTCCTTAGATTTGGGATTTTTGTAAATAGAGTGGGTTAATGGGTCAGATAAATCTTGGTTAAAATTTTAGTTCCAAACTGTTTTTTTTTTGTTTTATTTATGAATTTGGCCTCGCAATTATACAAAATATTGCATTAATGGATATTTATAGAGAATTAAGTCTAAATTTTTATTTCGGATATATATATATATATATATATATATATATATATATATATATATATATATATATATATATATAAATGGCCAATAATTCAGTAGATATTTGATTTTTTTATTTGGTCAAAGGAGACATATATATATATATTTAACAGTAAAATTGTTAATTTGATAAGAAATCCAACCAAAAAAATTTTCATTCGGGTTGGTCTAGATTAGTTGTGGACCCGTATGAATTTTTTTTCTAGATAAGTTGTGGACCGTATGAATTGAATAGTGATAACGATGTATTTGCCAAATACTAGGGGTGGGACGGATCGGATATCCAGGGTATTTTAAGATATCCGGATCCGGATCCGGATTCGGCGGATCCGTAAAATTACTATCCGGATTCGGATTCGGGCCATCCGGATATCCGGGGTCCGGATATCCGGACTAAAACTCGAATACCCGCGGATATCCGGATCCGATTTATTTTAAAAAAAATAATAAAAACATTAAAAACTAAAAATTTAGTATTTATTTATTCTATTAAAAAATATTATTTTGGAAAAAATTAAAATTAAAATAATAGAAATTACTAAAGAATTAAGTATTAGTTATATTTAATAAAATATATAATATACTATATAAATATAATTATATTTTAAATATTTTTTAAAATATTTAGTGGGGCCGGATCCGGATCCGGATATCCGGACCGAAAATTTAACTATCCGGATTCGGATCCGGATTCGCCGGATCCGTGAAATCACTATCCGGATCCGGATCCGGACCCCCCGGATATCCGTTTTTTCGGAGCGGATCGGATCGGATCCCGGATCGGATAACGGATAGCGGATATTAAGTCCCAGCCCTACCAAATACAGTACCTACCCTCCACTTGAAGTAATATTTAATAATCATCTAGTTAAAACAAAACAATGCTTATTTGCTCTCCACTTTCCTATTTTTATAAAAGATTCGATAGTTCTTTTTCTCGATAAAGCAATAACGAGAAACTAAAAATGGCAAAGAAGTTGCTTCTGCTTCTTTTACTTATTATTTTAAACCTACATGCGTGTTCTGGCTCTGTCGTCAACTCTCTTCCTGGTTTTGAAGGTCCTCTCCCTTTCGAGCTTGAGACCGGGTTTGTGTCTTATTTTTCATATCATATTTATTATGTTTTGTGCTAAAAGAGTGAAATAAAAACCATATATTAGATCATTTGTTTGTGAATGAAGGTATATTGGTGTCGGTGAAGAAGAGCATTTGCAATTGTTTTACTACTTCATTAAATCTGAGAAGAATCCAAAAGAAGATCCTCTTCTTCTCTGGTTAACTGGAGGACCTGGCTGTTCTTCTCTCACTGGTCTCCTTTTTGAGAACGGTAAAAATAGAAAGACTTAAATCAATTATGTTTTGTAAAATATCGAAATATACCGATTAGGGATCTGCGGTTCAACTGGTTTGTAAAACAGGGCCAGTGACATTTAATGTTAGTGATTTCTTGTTAAATGGAGGTAGTATACCCGCCTTGCTTCCTACAACATATTCATGGACAAAGGTAACAACACTACTAACAAAATGCTCGTTATGTTGCTCATTGTATTGGATTATTATTGATTTCTGCTTAAAGTATATTGGATTATTATTTGATAGGTGGCAAACATAATTTTCTTGGACCAGCCTGTTGGTACGGGCTTCTCCTATGCAACAACTCAACTCCTTGATACACCTAGTGACTCAGGAGAAGCTAAGCATATCCATCAATTTATTCGCAAGGTTAATAAAAAGAGAGAGATGAACTTAAGTGTGTAAATGTAGAAAAACAAAAAGTTTCTAATAATGAGACTATTCCATACTAAGCTCTGAGCTAAGTCCGATAAATAGAACCCACCTAAAAGCTACCTTATCCATATGACTTTATCGAGGCATTAGTCCACACGTTTTTTTTTTCTTTTCTGAATAGATATTCTCTTATTAGAGTGTGTGTTTTGTTGTTGATATCTTACAGTGGTTAAGTAAGCATAGAGAGTTTATCTCGAATCCTTTTTATGTCACTGGAGATTCATATTCTGGTAAGATTATTCCGGCCACCGTTCAAGAAATCTCCAATGGTATGTGTATGTTTCCTCTTTGTTTCTTTCTCTCTCCAGGTGTATCTTTTATTTTGATCATTTATCTTCACTTTATAACAGTTTCTACATGATGATGATGCAGGAAATGATCTTGGGTTTAAACCTCAAATAAATCTTAAGGTACTACTACATTGCTGCTTCTTATGCTATAAACACACTTTCAAACAAACATGGACAATACTTTATATTTTCTCTCAAAACAATAGGGTTATGTGCTAGGCAACCCTGTAACAGATACTGAGTTTGATGCAAACCAACGCATTCCATTTGCTCATGGGATGGCAGTAATTTCTGATGAACTCTTCCAGGTACTAAAATATATCACATTGCATAAATGGAGTTAGATAACAAACAACCTTTAAAAGTCAGAGATGAACGGTAGAAGTTGTTCTTTGGAACAATTCTTCTATCAATCAAAACTTGATTTAATAAAATGGGTTGTTGACGAAAGAAAAAACATATTTTTTATTTTGCAGTCGTTGAAGAGAAGTTGCAGAGGAAGTTATGAAACTATTGATCCACATAACACAGAGTGCTTGAAATATTATTACCAGTTCATAGAGGTATATACATTGATCATAATAGTTGTATCATAGAGGATGCTTTTATATAATATAGTGTTTAGTTGTCTGTTAGTCTAGTATCATCTAGTAAAAGATTTTATTGTTGTTTTTTGGTTTATTTTTGCAGTGTATTTCTAGAATAAATTTTGCTAATATACTAGTACCACGGTGCGAAGAAGCGTCGTCGTTCCAAAGAGGAGTAATTATCCTTGGAAACGATTCGGCTGCAGACGAATGCTATGTAAGCAATCCATCTTCTCTCTATTAGTTCACATATGATATGCTTGGAAATGTAATGAACTTGTAAGACCATCGAGAGATATTATGTAACACTAGAAGTGCTTTTGCATCCACTTGTAGGTATATAAAGATTTATTATCTTCCCTCTGGGCCAATAACGAGAGTGTGCGTAAAGCGCTTCATGTTGTTAAGGTATGTAATAATGATGGTAACGAAAACAACTATAACACCCATGTCCGTCTTTAGCCAAATCAGTTATATTAAACCTATCTACATACACCACTAATATATATACTAAAAATAGGGATGTTACAAGAACATTGAATATGATTTCAGGGAAGCATAGAAAAATGGGTACGTTGTTCGGGTGAACCTTACAATATCGACATCAAAAGCAGCATACCATACCATATTAATAATAGCATCAAAGGATACAGATCTCTCATCTTCAGGTTAGATTGATTTTATCAACTTTCTAACCTTTTATATATATATATATATATAAAGTTTATATAAAACTCTTAATGTTACGTTTTGGGGTGAATATATAGTGGTGATCACGACTTGTTGGTGCCTTTTGTTTCAACTCAAGCGTGGATAAGATCTCTTGGTTATTCCATTATTGATAACTGGAGGCCATGGATGATACACAATCAAATTGCTGGATACACTAAGACTTATGCCAATAACATGACATATGCTACTGTCAAAGCAAGTCTTTAATTTTGCTTTTGTCATTGAGCTTCTTAATACTGAATCTTTGCCTTTATAATTAATGCAAAAAAGTGATTATATATTTTATTTTTTATTTTAATTTGCAGGGAGGTGGGCATACGGTAGAGTTTAAACCAAATGAAAGCTTTCTCATGTTTCAGAGGTGGATTAGTGGTCAACCTCTCTAAAATCCCATTGTTTTTATGGGTATTCATTGATAATATTATGTTGAGACTTGATTCTTCATGAATAAGATTAAATAAGAGCCTGTGAAACTTCAATTCATTGATTGTTTTCATGTCACAAGTCTTGAAACAATGAATGATGAGAGTAAGTATTATTAGTACAAGACCTGAATCACCACAAATGTGTGAATGTTTGTACATAGAAACCAGAGACCATATTATGCGCTTCTCCACTTCTAAATCGATTCAGAAACAATACAACATCCAATCAGAGAATTTCAATATAAAACAAATGCTATATGCTCCAGCTTTATACAGCACAAACACAGCGTGTGTATATGAGAATCTTGACACAGTTTTATAGCTCTCCTCTAACTTCTGCTTTCAGTTTGTACAGTATCCACAGAAGATAATCAGTTTTTGTGTGTGTGTGATTTAGAAATGGATCCAAGAAATCATGTTTTAATGATCAGTGGCAAGATGGGAGAAAAAAGAAGGCCAACCTTGCTAGGAGCATTGTGGAGATTTCTTGAACCAAACATCCCATGTTTTACACGCTTCTTCCCCGAAATGGACACCATGTTTAACTCTTTTTCCACAGTTGAATATTCAAACCCATGGGACAAGTTGCAAAATCTTTGTTTCTGAATATTCTCACTCAGGTATCTTCCTTCAACTCATTTTACACGACAAGAGACTTTATAGCTCCTCTTGTTCAAGCTCTTGGTTACTCTTAAAATTTCCACTTGCCATTTCTTCTAAAATCTCTCTCTCTTCGTTATTTTCAACTGAAAACCCACAACCACAAAAAAATGTCCATCATGACCGTAATCACAACTTGTCTCTGGTTCTTACTAGTGTCTAGCTTCACATGCGCAAACAAGGCCGACGTATATTGCTTGAGAGACATATATTCCCAAGTCAAGGATCCAAAAGGATACTTAACGAGTTGGGTATTTGCCAACACGACTGCAGGTTATATCTGCGACTTCACTGGTGTGACTTGCTGGCATAACGATGAGAATAGGGTTCTGAGCATTAACCTTTCTGGTTACGGTCTCGAAGGAGAATTCCCTTATGGGATTATGTACTGTACTGGTTTGGTAGATCTAGATCTTTCTAGAAACAACTTCTATGGAGCTTTACCATCCAACATGGCCTCTTTGGTTCCATTTCTTACAAATCTCGACCTCTCTTACAATCAATTCTCCGGTGAAATACCAGCCAGTTTATCAGATATTAAGTTCCTTAACATTCTTAAGCTTCAGCATAACCACTTCACTGGTCAACTTCCTCCCGAGCTAGCGTCACTTCCTCGACTCAGTATGTTTTCTGTGGAAGATAATTCACTGACCGGTCCTATCCCACGTTTCAACGAAACAACAATGCGTGTTGGACCGGAGAACTTTGCTAATAACGAGGGTTTGTGTGGTCGGCCTATGGAGGCTTGTGTTGACCCGGAAGAAGAAATGATCCGGTTAGGGAAGATGGGTGCAGCAGTTGGTGCGGCTTTATTTGGACCCGTTGCTGTGTATTTAGACTGGTTCGTTTTCAATGGTAGGAAGAAAAAAAAACAAGGAGATATAAGACATCGAAGCATGATTTTCCACATTAGGGATTATTGAAACACATTGTTTCATCAGTGTCTTAATCTTCTCATTTAAAAGAGAAGTACCAAATTTATCTACTATTTAGAAGTTATATTGGACCATGTCATTAATTATTTAATTTGACATATTTGATTATTACATTAACCATCAAATATATATTATTTTAAAAATATCTTAATAATTAATTAATATATTAATAATAAATGAATTTAAATACAAAAAAATCTGTTGAAAAAAATCTAACAAGATCTTACCAAAAATTTAAATTTTTTTTTATAAAATAAGTATTTCTTTATTTACTTATTAGATATAATTATAGTTAAAGCTAAAATATAAATCATATATTTAAAAATTTTAGTTATATATTTATAAAATAAAAAATATACCCGCACGAATGTGCGGGTGAAACTCTAGTTATAGTTATTTATGCATCTTAATACAACAAATAATTTAAAGTATATATGCAGCAATATAAATAAAATGATCATATCTACGCCTACAATTATTTGAGAAAGCTATGATTTGTAACATATTGATCTCATTTTCAACATGACTTTAGTTATCCCATACACAAAAATATAGTTGTACGTAGTATTATTAAAGCGTTTTCTGTTGTTAGCAATTATTACGTTAAATTTGTTATTATCTTTTTGTTATAACAGAAGTACAGAATACGTATATCAATTAAAACTTGCAATTTAGAAAAATGTGGTTATTGTCTTTTCTTCTTATACAACAAGATAAGTACAGACACATAATTTTAATGTATGTGTAACATATATATTAGAGTCTTTTAGGTTTTGAAAAGTAATTGAAAATTCTCTAGAAATTTACAGCTCAGAATCTGTTAACATCATGATCCGTCAATTGCTGTTTTTTTTTTGTTTCTTACAGTTAATACTACTATTGTTTTATCTTAATTGTTTTTTTGGTTGAAAAAAAAAAACTCTAACCATAACCCGTATGATTTGCGAACAACCAGAAACTAAACCAACCTCTTTGCTATATAAATTGCGAATCAAATTCAAATTCAAAATAATCAAAACACAAAGAAACATACAAAAGCAAAACTAGCAAAATGGCGAGAACCATCAATTTGTCTCTCTTCTTATTATTCATTTCTTGGATTCCATACCTAACCACAAGCTTTCCGCTCTCCACAAAATCCAGATGGATCGTGGACGAGAAAGGCCAAAGAGTGAAGCTAGCCTGCGTGAACTGGCCGGCTCATCTCCAGCCCGTGGTGGCTGAAGGACTAAGTAAACAACCATTAGACTCCATCTCCAAGAAGATTGTCTCAATGGGATTTAACTGCGTTAGGCTCACTTGGCCTCTTGATTTGATGACTAATGACACTTTGGCTCTTAAAATCACTGTGAAACAGTCTTTTGAAAGCTTGAACTTGTTTGATGACGTTCTTGGGATTCAAACTCACAATCCCAAAATCCTTAATCTTCCCATATTCAATGCATACCAGGTAACACTTTAATACTATAGAATTTGTGTAGTCGATCCAAAATACACCAGTTTGTGTTTCAGTAGCTGGAATATATAAACGTGAACTAATTCGAAATAATAACAAAAACTAACCAAAATTTACCAAACGAAAGAAAATGTGCATAATTCCAACGGAGCTATCTCACCTTATATATAGATATGTTTGTTTTAACTTTATTTTATTACCAGGAAGTGGTATCGAACCTAGGACAAAACGGACTGATGGTAATACTAGACAACCACTTGACGTATCCAGGCTGGTGTTGCAGTGACAACGACCTCGACGCTTTCTTCGGCTACCCTAACTTTGATCCCGCCGTTTGGGCCAAAGGCTTGAGCAAGATGGCTACTCTTTTCCGTAATGTCACTAATGTCATTGGCATGAGCCTTAGGAACGAGCCACGTGGTAAAAGGGATTACCCTGACCTCTGGTTCAGGTATGCATTTCATTTGGAATATAACCAAGCATGCACAACATGCAAAATATTTGAAATGACTTGGTTAAAAAGGCTATAAATATTATCATATGTTTACACACATATTTGCGGTAAAATCATATAATAACGTACGAACATAATTTAGGATTCCGATCCACCTTCATTGTCAAGCTTTTCACGTATATTGGAAAATACGTACATGCATATGCGTGCATGCAAGCATATTAAAAACTGTTAATGGTTTACGTGAAGGTTCATGCCAAAAGGAGCAGAGGCAGTGCACGCCGCAAACCCTAAAGTACTAGTCATCCTCTCCGGCATAGACTTCGACACAAACCTCTCCTTCCTCCGTGACCGCTTCTTCAACGTCAGCTTCACCGATAAACTCGTATTTGAGCAACATTGGTACAGCTTCTCCCACGAAGGTAACACGTGGGTAAAACACAACTCCAACGATAATTGCGCCCAAATCAGCGGGAGAGTGACACATAGCGGAGGATTCTTGCTCGACAGAGGCTTTCCTTTGATCTTGAGTGAGTTTGGGACTGACGAGAGAGGCGTTGACGTCAACGGAAACCGGTATATGAATTGTTTGGTGGCTTGGGCAGCGGAGAAGGATTTGGACTGGGCGGTTTGGGCCTTAACCGGTGATTATTATTTGAGAACCGGTACAAAACATATGGGTGAGACTTATGGCCTTTTGGATGCTTCTTGGAAAAACGTCAGAAACTCTACATACTTGCAGAAACTCTCTGGAATTCAACAGCCATTAAGAGGTCAGATTATTATTTTTTAAATATAAAACTATACAAAAATGTTTAGGATTCGATTTGATAACATTTATATATATATATATATATATATGCAGGACCCGGTTTACAAGACAAAAAGCTTATCTTACACCCACATACTGGTCTCTGCGTCACCAATAGCCACTCAGGCAATGTACCCACACTTCGACTAGAACTATGCACTAAATCCGAGCCATCGACTTTTAATCCCAAAGAAGGCATTGTTTGGATCAATAAAATGTGTGTGGAAGCTCCAGATGTAGCTGGACAAAAGGTGAAGCTTGGAGTTGGCACTAAGTGCTCTAAGTTGGGACAAATCTCAGCTACTAAGATGCATATGTCGTTTAAGACAAGTAATGGCTTGTTGCTATGTCTTGATGTGGATGAACGTGACAACAGCATTGTCGCTAACCCTTGCAAGTGTTTGACCAAGGATGCTTCGTGTGATCCAGCAAGTCAGTGGTTCAAAGTTCTTTAAATTATGTATTTTCTATGTTTTCATCCCGGAAAAAATGTATTTTTTCAAAGCATGTCGATCATTAAAGTTTAATAATAAAAATCAATGATTGGATAAAGATGTTAAGGGTTAAAACTTTTTACATCCAGAATTCCAGACTATACCATTTCTTTTTTTTTTTGGCACACAAACGATTATATTAATCTAAAAGGTTCAAACGATTACATCCGAAAAGATAGAACCGGAGGGATTCTCAACGGTTTGATGAACAACATAAAGCAGAGCGTAAAAGGAGAACAAGAGATAAACAAAGACTACGAGAGACGCTTGCTCGATAGATGGAGAACCATGGAAAATCTTCAGATGCATCCTTGAATAGGTTATCCCGAGCATGAAATAGTCGCAAGCGACGTTGAATTGACCAAGCTGCAAAGCTTGGCAAGATGCGGAACGAGCAAGACAAGCTCTAGCTCCAATGAAAAGACTCCTTGAAGAGACTAGGTGAATCTCAACATAAAAGGCGGATATAACAATCCTGGATTTGGCGCTGACGAACAGAGAGGATGAACTAAGGAACCGGATAGTGCTAGTTACAGTAGTTGAGCAACTACACACTTTACTGACCTGTGATGACTGAACAAATATAGTCTTCAACTTGAACACAATATCACTGATTTGGGCTAGGTGAACCCTGGTCGTAACGGTTGAACAATCTGAGAAAGGAGACATCTTTATCTTCATATAGACTCTAAAACTATTGAACTTTTGTGGTGGAGTGGACATTGAACTCAGTCCTATACTTCGTACCTCGACATTACCGTGTCGGGACCAGTAAGGTATTACCAAGATATATCTGACAAAACAAACCATATATGTTTCAATTCTCCGAGAAAAAGATTTATTAACAACAACAATTCTCGGAGAAAACGTTTTTATGTAAAGACTTGTGTTTATCTTTTATTTCCGCTTTTTATAAACCATCAGCAACAACAAACCGCGTTTTAAAAAAAGGCTCAAGTTCCATGAACGAGAATGAGCTTATTCACAAGCAACTTGGACGAATCAAACGATCCCAAAACGCCAAGAACGCACCCAAAAACAACAAACACAAGATTCGCGGCTCTTGTGAACTTCGACATACCATCCCAGCATATCTTCACGTAGAAAGCACATGGTAATATAACGGCGATGGTGACGCTAACCAAGGAGCCCGTGAGGCTCAAGACATAACCAAAGTAAGGTACGGTTAAAGCCAATGCTAGAATGACTAGTAGCAGAGTTGAGCCCACAAGACCACGAGTCACGAGCTTGGTGCGATCGGTCATGGTCAAAGGAAGGCTGCGTTCGAGCTGGATTGCTAGAGGAGCGAACTCTAGAGCGTATTTGGTCATTGGGGTTAGTACAGTGGCCCAAAGAGCGATCTTGGTTACAAGTAAATGTTTTGGGAGACTGAGTGTAACTTGAGGATTTATGTTTGGTCCGAACATCTTCGCTCCTGTGATGGCTAAGGCTGTGTACAGAGCCGTCACCGTAGCGAAGCTTACGATCGATACCTACGTATATTCAGTATACATCAATATTAACATGCAAACAATACTATTACCTAGAGTGGTTCAAGCTTTAGAAAAATATGAAAATTTAATTTATATTACAAGTCTAATTAAATATTAATCTTTTTTTGCATTAATAACCCAAAAGACATGTAAGCAACATTATTGTAGTGAACTAATAACTACAATATTCCATGCATATTTCTATGATTTCTTGTTTTCTGCTTTGTATCACAACGATTATTCCTACATGTTAAGTGTTATAAAAAAAAATTTCTATGATTTTATGCTAACTACTTCTTGTCAATTAAATTAACACACGGTATAATTAATGGTTCATAAAAAACACATGCAAAAATTGTAATTAAATACAATATTTCATGCATATTCCCTCCGTTTCAAAAATATTAACATTTTAGAAAAAATATTTGTTTTAAAAATATATTTTTTACATTTTCAATGTATAAGTTAATGAGAAATTGTAGATTCGAAAAGAATTAATTGTGTTTCTTAAAATTTTATTGGTTAAAAATATAGGGAATTGTTTCTATAATAAATGATGCATTGGTAATTAAAATTTTCTGTTTTTTTTTTTTAACATGTGTAAAAAAACTAAACCATTTAACTTTTTAAACAGAGTATTTATTTTTATATTTTGTTTTTAATAAGTAATAAATTTATATGCGAACGTACCTTTGTAAATTTGGAGGGATCTTTCATGGAAGTATACAGATTAGGAAATACGATGTGACCACCGAAGCCGAACAAATAAACTCCCGAAACCGTCGGAATATTCCTTAACCGGAGCACCGGAATCCTCCCATCGTCAAGAACGCCTCCAAACACGGCCGTGTAAACCACCGACATAAATATAATCGCTGACATGAGAATCCCACCGGAAGAAAGAAATGAGATGGAAGATAAGTCCCTTATCCAAAGACTCGGCAAAGCGATCGCCACGGCCACCGCCGTCAGCTTAGCCGCCGGGAAAGAACCGTTGTGGAGGTTTTTGAAGGTGGCGGGAAAAGCTGCGGCGATGTTGTCGTGGAGGGAGATGGTGTAAGAGACTAACGCCATGAAAATTGCGAGGTGGATAAAGAGTGATGCGAGGAGGCGACCGTTGCGGCCAAAGGCGGAGTAGCCAATGTCGGAGTAGGATTTGGACTTAGGGTTGCGGCGGAGACAGTTTCCGAGGATGTGGGAAGTGTAAGTGGTGAGAACTCCGAGGGCTATTAGGAGAAAGATTGAGATCCATCCGCCACTTTCCACTGCGTATGGCATTGATAGTTGGCCTAGTCCTGTGTCACCGTAAAGATTACGTCAGAATTGCTGGCTTATATATATTGTGGAAACTTTTTATTTTATTTTGACAAAACTATCTCTCTTTGGCTAACAAAAAAAACAAATTATATTAACATATTATTATATTGTGTTTATATGTTAAAAACATAAATTTAGACTACTTATTAGAGAAATACATGCTACCACACTCTCGCAACTCTCAAATCTATAGTTAAATATTTGTTCATACGATATGGTGTTTTTTTTTGAGCATACGATATGGTGTTAAACTATATGTACGTACCAATGAGCATGCCAACCATGTTGATTACCGAGTGAAGAAAGGAACTATTCTGAGACGTCTCAAGGTCCAAATCCAACTCTTGTTTTTCGTGGTGACATTCACACTCTTTGTTTTCCTCAACACATACAACACAGACCTTCGTTTGCGACATTATTCTACTATTAGTTATTGTTTCTTAGATGGGTTAGAGAAAGACGGGGAGTGTTGCTATTATTTGTAGTAGAAGAGGATACACTATTTCATTTACACACAAAAAAAAAGAAAGAGAAAGAGGACACTGTACAATGAAGGATTCTAAATTTTATTATTACAACTTGGTACGTTGGGTTTAGTGTTAAGTATATTCCTTGGCTCCCAATGAAATTGGAAAGTGGGTTTGGCTATTTATTTGATTCTGTAGCATTTTGGTTAGGAGGAATCATGTCACTTCGAGAGGAATGTTCATACGTCATTACATTCTTAAGTGAATCAGGACATATATATTTATATAGCTAGAAGAAAAAAAACTATTATACTGTAAATAATAAATAGTATTCCGCTTTATTACTGTATTAGCTAAGAATGTTGGTTAGAATATAGATATGAAACATGCTTTCATCATATATATTTTCATCGGTAATGGGCAATAGTAATCAAAGACATTTATAAACTAAAGATGCTATATAATTGAAATGTTTTGAATTATAATATTTGCTTCATTCTTCTAATGGTTAGTCTATATAAAAAATAATCAAACTGTACATAAGTTCTTGGATAAGGTTTATTGTAACAGAGGTAATTTTTAATAGTTTATAAGTGACGATCGTCGTTGAAAGCCACCAATTAATGCAGAGGAAGAATTCTAATAGTTGTTAATTCATACTTGTATATATGATATATGAGTGGTTTTGGTATATATTTTCTATTGTAATATAATATTATGACGTTATTTTCTAACCATATATACTATATTTTTATTTAAGATAATGATATTTACCATAAAGAGGATAAGATTGAATCTGATTGTGTTCCAACTTCATGAATTTGATCAAGCCTGTCGACTATCATCGAAAGACAAGATATACCCCACTAATCATATCTCTATTTATGTCCATAAGATTTATAATAATATTAATTAGAAGAATCAATTGTATATAATATAATAATATGTCCATGGGAAATGTCTCAAATGTGTCTCACTTACAAATTTGCATATCGATGCAAGTGAGAAAAGGGAATAATAACCGAGAAAATTTCATCCCAAACCATTTTTCGCTTTCTAATTTCACTCTAGGTCACATTTGCTTTCTAAATCTTCTTTAATTGTTATAACACAAATTCTCTTCTCTATAAACTCAATTCAATTGGACAGTTTATTTTAATAAGCCTAGAAAAAGTTTAGAACTTTAATAATTACTATCGCTAGAATCCAAAGACTAAATTGTTTTCTTTTATTCCAGATCTTTTTCTTTTGAAAAGTATTAATTTTTGTTTTGTTCGTAAACTCAATTGGGATTAACATAATCTCGATGAATATGTGTTCTTACTGAGCAAGTAAATTGGTGAAAAGTTGCAAATTTTGAAAAAGTTTGCTTAGTTTTCTTCTCTAGACGAACGTGGTCAAGCAGTCTTCAAGGGGTTTTAGCATTCAGTGAAATTTCATGTTTGGGAAGGTAATTTATCAGTGTTTCAAAACAAAAAAAGTGTTTCAAAAGGAAGGTAATATATCTTTTCTCTTTAGAAGGTGATTCACTTTCATGGTATTGTATTGTATTTTTATGTTTACTGTATCATTTGGTTATAAGCTTTGTATTTTGTATACTGAAGAATTTATTACATTTGGCATCTATGTTTATAGTTTTTTTTTCTATCTGTAAATTAATATTCCTCACTTGCGCAAATCTGGAAGCGAACTCATAAACACTAATCACTGTAAGCAGTTTCACTTTATCTTAAGATATAAATATGTGTATGAAATATGTGTATTCCCAAACTCTTTTGTCCACAAATTATATAGGATATTTTACAAAAAAAAACAAATTATATAGGATACCACAACCCAAAACCATTAACTGATTACTTAGTTCAGTTTACAGAGGGCAAATGCATCCAAAGAAAGCCTCGAAAATAAGAAAGTTGCCTCACATGCACAATGGTCTCCATCGCGAAAGAAAAAAAACTGCCTTAGGTAAATCACTTATAATAAACGAGATCGTTGGAGATGTGAAATCCTCGTGAATCATAAGGTATGCTTTATGTGATGCATGACGTGTATTACACAAATTATAATTATTCGAACAAAGAATATGTTAATTTGGTTGATTTTACGTAAATAAAGTTTGTTCCCATGACGTTGTATACGCCTACGTAAGACAAAGAAACAAGTCAACAACAAAACGGTGACTAGATTTTTTTTGTACAAGTCCTTTAAGACGTAAAAATAAAAATAAAATCTTAAATGGTAAATGTAATTCAATATATATTAACTAAGTTTTAAAATAGTACTATATGGAATCTAGTAGGGAAAGAATTGATTAATAAATCAACCATTATAAATGGAATCTAGTAGAGATAATGCATTTGGCCTTCTGCTGAATAATTCTAAGAATGTGAGTTGATTCCAGGGCGCCAAGAACAGAATATATCCATCAAAATTTGATTTAAACTTATGACAGTTGGAATAAAGAAAATCAACCATTTAAAAATTTTATCCATTCAACTATATGGATCATGGCTTACAACTCACTTGTTAAACTGGCTGAGAACAATGTGGTTTTTGGTCTGTGATTATTCATCTTACTGGGGAAAATAAGTTGCTGAAAATTGACGTAGAAACTCTTTTGAGGAAAATAAACTCACTCTTTTAAACCCAATGCTTGTCAGTTGAGAGAAACAACAACACTTACAAGGAACCAATTACACCCCAAAAAAACTAAAATTACCAAAAATTAGGATTCTACCACACGGTCCACACCTTAAATTTCATCAAAAATACTGTAACCATGTCATTGCTGTCTGCTACTGAAGCAGTGTATCCAGACTCAAACTGCGATTACATTTCCCTGAGATTCGGCAACGAGTCTCTTCTTGTTCGATTTATCTTTTGATTTCTGAGACTTTCGTTTCCTTGAAGGATTCTTTTGGTCTGCTTCTGTGTCTTGTTCCATTGCAGGCACACAAGCAATGATCTCTTCTTCTATTTTCTTGTCCTTACGATACTCCGTCTCAGTCTCTGGATCAATCACAGACATCTCACCGAGTGTGTAGTCTAACAAGAAACTGCTTCTTACAAATCTGTCCATCCTATTGAAATGTCTCTGAGAATACGGGATTAGACCTTCCAGGAGTTCTCCAATTCCTTTTACCTGTCCAAAGTAAACCCCAAGATCAAGCCAAACGAAACCGATAATGGACAATGACTTTTTTTTATGTAAACCAAACCTGAACGATTTCTGTGGGAGGGAGTATGTTGAAGGTTTGGTAAAGAACAAACTGAGCAATGTGGCATCGGTTAGGTTTCGTGTTCCATTCTCGGAGATATTCAAAAAGTAAACGGTACTCTTCTTTTTCAAGTCCTTGAAGAGCTTTCACAATCTGGTCGTCTGATTCTCTTTTCCTATTTACATCAACATACAGGTAAGAAAAAAGAAGAGACTTATTATCGAAAATGTGTGTTTTAGGATGGCTTTACTTGCAGAGGCCAGCAAAGAGTTCGTAAACTTTGTGAGGTCTACGCAGCTCAAATGCTAATCTTATGGCTTTAGTGTATTCAGCATCTAACACTGCGTTTTCAAGCTCTTGACCTCTCAAGATTGTTTCTTCCTGTACAAGAGAAGAGGTTCAAGCTGATGGTCAGGCTAAAGATCAAGGACACATGGAAGCTCCATGGTAACCAGATTTTTTAGTTAATAAGTGAAATTGACAGACCTCTTTCCGGAATTCGTCTTCTTTATCAGAAGCGGTGGAATCATGCCATAAATTAATAACTGCATCGCCTCCACCGGTTGCAACCATTTCTGTTTTCTTTCCAACAGCTAAGGCCCATACCTGTTAGAAAATTGAAGTGTGATTTGTCTGAATAAGAATAGCAAGAGGTATGTCTGGCTATGAACATGTCAGACAAATAGACATCAAGAAACCAAGAATTGCTAAGGGTACCTTGTCCTCGTGCTGGTCATATGTGGCAATGCATTCGCTCGTGTTCACATTCCAAAGTTTTAATAAACCATCGGCACCTATAAGTACATTGTTGGAATGTTAAGACAAAAAAAAGAAGAGAAAAAGTATGACACCACACACCAAGCTAGCGAAACTTACCGCATGAAACAAATTGGGTGCCATCAGTTATGAATGAGGCTCTAAGGACACTTGAGGTATGACCTTCGAATGTTTTGAGGCATGAACCATCAGATATAGCCCAAATTTTTACTGTTTTATCACCTGATGCTGTCATTACGCACTGATCAACTGGTGAGAACTCAACAGAAAAAATCCGCCTCTTATGTCCTTTAAGTGTAACAACATGCACCAAGTCTGGTAGCCTCCAGATGCTAGCTGTCCGATCCTGCACGACAGAACCACTCACGTCAAATAAGAGCCCCGAGAATGTTTTCTCAGAGCCTGGTGCATCTTCTTCAATAGGAAAGGAAGATACATACAAGTATTTGTATTTGAAAAATGGTTCAACCGAGTGAGATAACCACGAATAATCAGATTAGGTTTGCTCATCATATCTAATTACCTCAGAGCCAGTGCAGACCAAGCTATCATTACGAGCAACAGCCACGGAATTGATGTCTTTATCATGTGCAGCGACAACACTTCTAGTTTTCAGATTCATGGGCTCTTCCGAGTCTTCCGAGATACCATCAAGGCTCCACACCTTCAGTGTACGATCACTAATCCAGTGGAATGCAAGATAAAGTATTAGTAAGTATACAAAGAGAAGATGACAAAAATTCTGAGACACGCTTGGAAGGAGATATAACAGCTAGACCATAAATCTCTACAGTTTACAATCTAAGACTGGGTTTTACGCCATCTATCATGAAATGAATGTGTCTGCATTTAAGTACACAAGTCGGTTTCAGCCAGAATATTTTATTGAGAAATTAATATAACATTATCCAAACAATCTCAACCATAAAGTACCAAACTAGTAATCTGATAGAACATTTCCTACTCCAACATAAGGAAGGCCTGGCAGCAAACAGCCAACAAACACAAGCGAAAAATGATTATTTCTTATATCTCCTAGTTAAGTGGCAGGGTAAAGAAAAGAGTAAAGTCCTAATCATAATTACCTCATTGTTGGAAAACAGTATATGCATAACTTATACTAAAAAGCAAACAATATGAAATCATTTATGTAGCACGTACCCACTGCCACTGACAAAAAAACTGAAAGACTTCTTCGCAAAAGCAACCGCTAAGATATCGCCATTATGACCTGTACCAACTCCAATGCAAGATTGACTTGTTGCATTCCATAGCCTTACCTGTAATTGCAAAGTAACAAAATATCAGTCAACCGACTCTGCAGATCACGCTAATCGAAAAAGCTTTTTTGTAGATTATGTTTTGGGAAAGGATGTGCATGATAAACAACAGTGAGATAAGCTACAAATAATCACTGAGACAAAAAGAAACCCCTAGTTATCTAGCTTTTGTCTGTCGATTGACAGCTACGAAAAGGCTCAAAATGAACATGGTTTATCAAGAAAACAAGGTGAGTAGATGAACTTACGGTTTTGTCTTTACTTCCAGTCACGACTAGAATATTCCCAGAACTAGATACGCAGGTGTCAAGGGACAGAACTACTTCTTTGTGGCCAGCTAATACGTAGGAACATGACATTGTTGCAACATCATAAACACGAACCTGCAGACAGATTTGCAAATTTTAGTCCATGAAAGTATCAGATCTTAGACTTGATCATATTCATAGGATAACGATCACGTCTGCAAAATGCCAGTTACCTCCTCAAGATTTGTAGCTACTGCGAGAAACTGCTCTTCATCACCAAGGAACTTCATATCAGCTATTTCTTCATTATAACCAACAAGCCTCTTGCTTAGCACTAACTCTGGTTCTTCTACATTTTCCACAACGGAGTAGATAAAAAACTGCTGATCAGCTGTCACACAAAGCAGTCCACGATTAGAAGGCAGCATAGCAGCTGCAGTGAACCCTCTTTTAGATTCCTCATCATCCGAGCTAACAGTAATATCCGACGCCTTCTGCTCGTAGAGGCAAACTGAACTGTCAAAGTAAATAGCTAAAGATTTCAATCCATTTTTCTTCCGCTAGGGTGGTTCATATGATTTCACACCAAAAAAAAAAAACCTAATCAGCTCAACTGAAGGATATAATCGCTTACCCTTCAGACTTCCAAAAGCGCACTACACCACGTTCCCCAAGTGTAATAAAATGAGTTTCTTCAGAAGAATTTTTCTTCTTCTTACTCTTCTGATCAAGAGAAGCTACAAAAGAAGCGAAAGGCGACCCAGATGAAACTGTCGTCACAGCTTCTAATACCTCATACGTTGCAACTGTAGTCTTGCAGCTATAACAATGAAGATCCCATACATTCACAACCTGTAATTTACCAATCCTATTTAATAAAACAACAAGAGAAAGCAATCCTACTCCTGAAGCGTGCAACTAAATTAAGGGAAACGATTGCTTGCTGAGGACATACTTTATCTCTTCCGGCACTGAGTAAAGTCCAACCATCCTCTGACAGAGCAATAGAAGTCACAGCTGAAAAGTGCTTATCCAAAATAGCAAGACACTTCTTCTCAGTATTCTTCGCCATAAGATCCCACACACGAACGGTTGCATCATCACTTCCCGATATAAGCTACACCCAAACGTTAAAAAAAAAAAAAATTCTCCGTTTATAACAGAAATTTCACTCCCAGATCAACTAAAACCCATAGACAGTATTGGAACATACAATGTTTTTGTTAGCATCAGGATGGAACAAGACACTGGAAACAACTCCTTTATGACCTTTGAAATAATGAGTGCAGAAACCACCATCAACATCCCAAACAAGTACTTTCCTATCAGCTCCAACCGTAGCTAACAATCCACCAGACGCGTGGCACGCCATCCCCATCACAGGTCCTTCGTGTCCCTGCTCATAGAAAAAAACAAATAATCAACAAAAAAAAAATTAAATAAACAACAATACTCATACTCCCTCCATTTCATAATGTTCGATCATTTTTATATTGTTTCAAAATATAAGATGTTTTGAGGTATTAACGTTAATTTAATTAGGGATGGATGG
Organism: Eruca vesicaria subsp. sativa; assembly: GCA_932364175.1. Taxonomy (NCBI): domain Eukaryota; kingdom Viridiplantae; phylum Streptophyta; class Magnoliopsida; order Brassicales; family Brassicaceae; genus Eruca; species Eruca vesicaria. Next base: position 1,035,502 of record CAKOAT010085154.1, read on the forward strand.
ACTTCCAACCTAACTCATTATCGATTTGTCTAAAATTGGTCTATCGAATTTTTGCCCAAACATTTAGAAATTAACGTTCAAAAAGCCATAACTGCGTTCATCACGAATGAACTAATGTATTAGAGACAAAAATCACACATTTTAATTTTTTTTTTGTCATCTATTCATATTGACTCTGCGAACCAAACTGGTAGGTCCGTATCCATGTGAACAACGAAAGACGTTTGTCTTCTGCCACTACGTGCTAGACTATCCGTTCGTGAATTTAGTGTTCTTGAGACATTTTAATTTGTTCCACCAATAAAATTTTACAATTAAAAAAAAATTATAACTGATTGAATAATTTTAGTATTATATATTTAAAAATGTTTTTTTCTGGAAAAATGTTCATTTCTTAATTTTTTTTTTGTACACCAATCAAAACCTAGAGGAGGTTTTTTTTTTTAGTTTGATCTTCAATAACTCAATACACTAACAATTTAGTAAAATACTTTTACCTTCCAAGTACGAATGCATTTCAAGGATTCTAAATCCCAAACTCGAATCTGTCTACTATGTCCAGCGGAGAAGAGTAGCTTATCGTCAGGACTAAGAGCCAAAGCAGTTAGCGTATCCGATTCCCCTTCGATCGTCGATTTCACGTAAGAGTCCGACGCGTCGACGATGTTAATCGCGTCACCGCACGCGCAAGCGATAAAAGAGCCATCAGAGGAGACGATGAATGGACCTCCGCTGTAGAACTGCTTTAGAGATCGAGAGCACTTGTAGTTCTTCTTTAACGACTGAGGAGCCATAGAAACGTCGGAGGACGTTGAGACTTTGCGAGCGGTTGCCGGAGAAATAATTAGGGTTTAAGAGGCCGTTAGCTTTTGCGTCCGCGTTTGCGTTTTGATTTGCGAAACGACGTCGTTGCCTAAATAGCTGCGCTTACCACGTGAATACTTCCGCACCAAATATCCAAAGCCCATAGGCCCGCTAATAAAAAGAAAACATCACACCAGTGCCGCAGAGTGGGCGCACACACACTTGCTTCTCGGGCGTTACTTGATCCATGGTTGGCTCGTAAAATCGAGTACCAGTCTTGACAAATCGAATATTGATTTTTTTTTTTTATTGAACAACGAATATTAAATTCTTTATTTTAATTATTTGCAAGTATAAAACAAGTATTAGGTATTAATAACAATCACATCTTTAATCTTATAAAATCATCATTGAACTTTAATAATAATTTATAAAAGTATTAAATTAGAAAACTTTATAAACAGGTTTTAAAATTGATAAAGTAATGTATAAAAAATATAAATTATTTTAAATGTTTATAAATCAATTGTATAACTCTTAAATAATGAATAAATAAAGATTTTAAAATATTTAATCGCATTTAGTAATAAAATCTCTCAACTAAAAATAAATCGTAAAAAAAAATCCAACTAAAGATTTAATGAAATAAACCATCAATTTTAGTTTTGTTCACATATATCACTCCCTGTCTAAAATTATGTAACGTAGAGTGATAGACATTAACAAATCTAACGTTGAGGGTTTATTTAATTAAATATTTAGTTGATGGTTTTTTTTTTACAAGTCATCTTTAGTTAAACAGTTTTATTACTAAAAACTCTTTTAATTATTTGCATGTATAATACAAATATTAAGTACTAATAACTAATTGACGTTATTAGTTACCCATGATTTGTTACCTTTTTATTTTTAAACTAGATGATGATTCGCCCCATGCGTGGGGTGAACTTTTAAAAATATATTGTATTTAAATATATATTTTGTTATCAATAACTTTTTTTACATTTGATTAAAGATGGGCATTTGGGTACCATTTGGTTCGGTTAAATTATGTTTGGTTTAGATCTTTGCGGTTTGGTTCGAATCTTTGCAGGTTCGGATTGGGTTTAGGTCTCGATAACCCATTTAATTGTTTTTTAAAAGATAAAAATTCATATATACTTTAAATATTTCAGAATATAAAATTAAAAATAACATTTAACATATAAATATGAAAAATTAATGCCAAAATACTTAAACTTAACATAAAATTGGTTTATCTTAAATATTTGCACAAAAAATCAATAAATATTTCAAATATTTTTAGTATTTGGAGTATCGTTTAGCTATTTTAAAAATGTACGTTTAACTATTTTATATATTTCTAAGTATTTTAGAAATTTTAAAAAATTCTCATGTATTTTGTATATTCTTAGATGTTAAATTTAAAAATAATTAATATATTTAAGTATATAAATATGGTTCGAGTATACTCAGATATTCGAAATATTTCAATTTAGTTTTGGTTCTTTAGATACCAAATTTCGAATCCGTTTGGATATCTAACAAATTTTGGTTAAGATTTTTTACTACTTTTTGGATTAGATTTGGTTCGGTTATCTGGATTAATTTTTTTTTGTTTGCCTAACCGTATATTTTTAATTGTAACAAAAATTTAAACGAAAGGGATTTAATTGTAGATTTTTTAATTGTAACAAAAATTGGTTCGGTTATCTGGATTAATTTAATTGTAGATTTTTTACTACTTTTTGGATTAGATTTGGTTCAGTTAATCATTATGAACTGTTTAAAACCCATTAAAACTAATTGGCTGAACTAAAAAACGTTTTCATTGATCAAAAAAATTTCAGTGTGAGACTTTTACCATTTTTAGTAATTTATGATTGTTTTAAAAAATTTAAAATATAACATATAAAAAACCTAATTGTTTATTATATAATTAATGTGATTGTTTAATCTCTTTTAATAATATAAATTAAATAAAAAGTAAAGACGATAAAAAAATGTTATGAAATCTCTGTTATTCATAAACATTAATTGTGATATATATGTAAATCATATTAGGTAATTTCTTAGCTTTTATCTAGAGAAATAATAGGAAATATTCTTTTGTACACTACTAATTAAATATGATAGTTAGTATAATAAAAATATAACATATGTTTAGTTGGACCAACATATTTCTCTAAGAGTTATCAAAATCATTTTCATTATGACACGTGACTACAAAAAAATGTTATAATGCTCCATGATTAATATATAAGAGATTTAAACTACTAATCAAAAGTATTATATGTGAAATTTTTAAATCTTTTATTAATTTCTAGTTGTTTTTAAAAATTCAAAATATAACATTCAAAAATATAGGCCATAAGAAGAAAGAATAGGTTAACAGGATATTGCAAATCAACACATTAAGAAAATGACAATCATAATTTATGAGAATCAAGATTTACTAGGGATGTGATTTTCATTTTAATAAGACATGTTTCATTCTATTAAGTGTGAATATCTTTGAATGATTGACTGGAGATTTATATCTCATGAAATTCTCTAATCAATTAATGGGGTCAAACACCACGAAGGCAAGAAATAAAAACGCATAAGGCAAGAAATAAAAAAGCATTCAGTACATAAATATTTCGTTCATCCCATATATGTATTCCCCCCCCCCCCCTCACCCACAAGTTAAATCAAACAACATAATAAACAGCAAATCTTCCTCTTCGACTTTTATATCAATAGACAAAAAAACTGCGACAGAAATGGCTCAAACTATGCGTATTGTAGTGGTGATTATAGAGAGAAGACTCAATAGTATTATTAGGTATAAGAGAGGTATTTATACAGAGTTGTACGTAGGGTAAATACAAGTAATAAGTAATTACAAAGAGAGCCTCTAAGTGTGACTTATTTCCTTAACACGCCCCCTCAAGATGGTGGGGCTGAAGTGACACCAATCTTGTCTCGTATGATCTGAAAGGGTGCTCGAGCCAATGGTTTCGTCAGACCATCAGCAAGTTGGTCTTTTGTCGAGACGTGAGCCACACGTAACACTGCCTTTTGAATTTGGCCGCGAACAAAGTGATAGTCAATGGCGATATGTTTCATCCTTGAATGAAAAACGGGATTGGCACACAAGTACGTTGCACCAATATTGTCACAGTAGATGGTAGGAATTGCAGGGACCGTGATGCCAAGCTCAGTCAGAAGAGAGGATATCCATTGTAGCTCAGAAGCTGTGTTGGCGACTGCGCGGTACTCAGCTTCCGTAGACGATCGCGCAACACCTTTCTGTTTCTTTGATGTCCATGATACTGGATGAGAGCCAATGTAGATGATATAGGCGTTAGTGGAAACGTAATCATCAGAGTCTCCAGCCCAATCCGCGTCAGAGAACGCGTGAAGTGTTGTTGTGCTCTGTTTCTGCAAGAAAATTCCATGAGATAATGTTCCAGATAGATATCGAAGTACACGTTTAAGAGCTTGCCAATGATCAACAGTCGGCTGATGCATAAATTGGGATAGGCGATTCACGGCATAGGAGATATCTGGTCGCGTGAGCGATAGGTACTGCAGACTGCCAACTAGCTTGCGGTATTCATGAGGGTCAGACAGAGGTGAGCCGGAGTTCAGAGTAAGCTTCGGGTGTGTAGGAAGAGGCGTCTCCACTGGTTTAGCATGCAGCATGTTGGCCTTGACAAGGAGATCTGTGATGTATTTCTTTTGCATTAAATGCATTCCTTGTTTAGTACGTATCGTCTCAATGCCTAAGAAGTAGCTGAGGTTGCCCATGTCCTTGATCGAGAAACGGTTTGCGAGGCTGGTAATGACACGCTGAATCAGTTCTGAGTCACTTCCAGTTACTAGAATATCATCCACATAAACCAAGACATAGATACATTTCCCTTGAACCTTCAAGATGAAGAGTGATGTGTCAGAGAGAGAGTTACGAAAACCGGAGGAGACAAGGAACGAACGAAGCTCAGAGTACCAAGCGCGGGGAGCCTGTTTCAAACCGTAAATAGCTTTCCTCAAACGGCATACATGTGTAGGTCTAGTGGAGTCTGTAAATCCAGGTGGTTGAGACATGAAAACTTCTTCATTTAAATGGCCTTGAAGAAAAGCAGTATTAACATCAATTTGTCTTACTGGCCAGTCATGTGTTACCGCCAAACCCAAGACAATTCTGATAGTAGTCGCCTTGATAACCGGACTGAAAGTGTCCATGTAATCAATCCCTTGCTGTTGGTGAAAGCCTTTTGCGACAATTCGTGCCTTGTATTTATCAATAGTCCCATCAGGATGATACTTTACAGTAAAGACCCAACGACAGCCGACAATATTCATAGTCTCAGTAGCTTGGACAAGATCCCAAGTGTAATTTTCCGTTGTGGATGTGAACTCAGAACTCATCGCCTTTCTCCAATGTTCATGTTTAATAGCCTGTTGCCAAGTAGAGGGAATCCAGTGAGGATCACATTGTAGAGCTGCAGTTAAGTTATACCTTGTCACTGGCTTGACGATGTTGTTGCGGGAACGTGTCGTCATGGAGTGACGTGGAGGTTCCGGTGGGGGTGGTGCAGCTTCTTGGTGATCAGACGAAGAAGACGTAGAGAGTGAGACAGAGTCATTCACTTGAGCAGGCGAGCTCGACGATTGCTGTTGTGAAGACAACGGTGACGGTGAGGAATCAGCACTAGGGAAAGGATTGCTCTGAGACACCGTTGGAGATTGTACGAGTGACCTTGGAACAGGGATGGTGGTGAAAGGGGGAGAGTAAACGGGTGATGGTGGTTCAGGAATAGGAGAGGATTGGGAGGCACTGAGTTTGGCGAAAGGGAATTGGGTCTCATTAAAGCGAACATGACGAGAGATATATATACGGCCAGTAACAGGATCAAGGCATTGGTAAGCACTTTGGGTTAAGGAGTAGCCAACAAAGATACACGGGTAAGATCTGTGTTCAAGCTTATTAGGAGCATAAGGACGTAACCATGGAAAACATAAGCAACCAAAGGTTCTAAGTTTATGGTAATTAGGTGGGATAGCAAAGAGCTTTTGGTAGGGTGAGACGTTAGACAGCACTGGCGTGGGTAATCTGTTTATAAGGAAGACAGCAGTAGCAAAGGCAAGAGGCCAATAGGTGAGAGGCATGTTCGCTGAGGACAACAAGGATAGACTTGTTTCAACAACATGTCTATGCTTTCGTTCAGACAAACCATTATGCTCAGGGGTGTGAGGAGGAGTGGTAAGATGAGTAACACCATGAGTAGAGAGAAAATGGCGAAGAGCAACAAACTCACCACCATTGTCAGTATATAGGTTTCGGAGTGTGGTTTGGAACTTGGTTTCGGCCAAGGGTTTAAATTTGATGAATATTTCTTTGACTTGGGATTTTGCTTGAAGGGGAAATAGCCAGGTATATCTAGTGAAATGGTCTACTAGAACCAAGTAGTATTTGAAATTTTGGGTAGAAGTAATAGGGGACTGCCATACATCCGAGAAAACATATTCAAGAGGGTGAGTAGAAACAATTGAGGTTTGTTGGAACGGGAGTTTGTGGGTTTTGTTTAGTAAGCAAGCATTGCAAGGAGTAACATTCGAAGTTTTATTGAAACATGGCAAAGAAAAGCTTGAAACAATTGTTTTAAGAGTAGAAAAAGAAGGATGGCCTAATCTCTGATGCCACTGAGATAAGTTTGTTTTGGTATCAGGATAGGAGACGTAAGAAGCAACAGGTTGAGGTTTGGATAGAGGCCACTCATACAAATCATCCTTCGCGTGGCCTTTGAGCAATTGGATTCCCGTTGTGAGATCCTTCACCTGAAAACAAGAAGGAAAGAATTCCACAGAGACTTGATTAGCATTGCACAATCGATATACTGAGATCAAGTTCTTGTTTACTTGCGGTACACATAATATATCTTGAAGTTTTAGCGGTCGTGAAGGAGTTAAAATTGAAGAGGAACCAGTATGTGTGATACGCAAACCTGAACCGTCGGCAATTGCAACTTCATCACCACCGTGGAATGGATGGTGGATGGCTAAGTTACTGAGATCAGAAGTGAGATGATGTGTCGCACCACTGTCGAGAAGCCATGAATTCGGATTGTAGAGGGAAGCTTGAGCTGCGTTAGCACGCGGCTGCCAGGCGGAGGAGGGAGGAAGAGACGGTTGCTGAGGTCCGTAAGAGGAGGTTCCATTCTGAAGTTGTGGGCACTTTCTCGCACTGTGGCCAAATACACTGCAAATCTGGCACTTTCCGTGATAGCCACGGTTCTGTGAGGGCTGAGAGTGAGGATTAAAAGTTTGTTGGTGATTAGGGTAACTCCCACGGTAGCCTCCACGCCGATAGTTGTTGTTGCTGCGATTATTGTTGGGAGGGCCTTTGTAGTTGGTGAAGTTGGCCGAGACTTGGACAGAGGACTCCGCAGCAGAGACCACCTGCAGTTTAGCTTCATGATTGAGCAGTTTCTCATGAATCTCAGTGAGAGACGGAAGTGTATCACGACCCTCGATTTGATCAGCGACGGTCTTGTACTCTTCAGGAAGACCAGAAAGAATATGATCAATTTGATCCTCAGCATCAAGAGCTTTCCCAAGTAGAGCGAGTTCATCGAAGCGAGTTGTAAGTCCCTGGAAGTACTCATCAAGAGACTTAGTTCCTTTCTTCCACGAACGTATTTGGTTACGGATCTGCTGAACATGTCCGCGACTAGGCTTCGCGTATGTAGCTTGGAGAATGTTCCAGATCTCAGCTGCAGTTGTTGCCGTGGAGAGAATAGGCTGCAGTGTCACAGTGATAGCTCCAAGAAGACCACTGTAAATGAGGCTGTCTTGACGTTTCCACATCGTGTGGGCAGGGTTGGGAGCAATCGATCCATCGTCAGCGGTGAGAGTAGCGGGAGGAACAACAGCAGATCCATCAATAAAACTGGCCAAGTCATAACCAGCAAGAAGAGCCTGGACCTGTCGACTCCACATAAGAAAGTTGGAGGTTGTGAGTTTTGTGACGTTTGTCATATTGATGTTGAGGAGGGTTGGAGTATTGGAGACCACAATAGTCTCATGGTGTGAGGCTGGAGTAGTGGAGCTACCAGACATGGTGTTCTCGAGAAGAAAAGAAAAGTTTTGAAAAGAGGCGGCTTAGATATCAGGCTCTGATACCATATAGAGAGAAGACTCAATAGTATTATTAGGTATAAGAGAGGTATTTATACAGAGTTGTACGTAGGGTAAATACAAGTAATAAGTAATTACAAAGAGAGCCTCTAAGTGTGACTTATTTCCTTAACAGTGATGATGATGTTTTTTGTAACAATGAAGTGTGGTAATGGGATGGATACTAAAGACCACCGTGTGTGTTTCAAAAACTGCCTAGAGAAATGCCGCATAGATGATTACGCATGTCAGTTGCAGTGTGAAACAAACTGCCCTTCCACACCACCTTCGTTCGTAGTGTACGTACTTCATATCTCTTCTTTTATAACTTTTGTATTTGATTAAAACGTTATTGAATATTAACAATGTATTGAATGGATACTACTAGTGAGACAAAAGAAGACGACCGTGTGTGTCTCAAAAACTGCGTAGAGAAGTGCCGCACAACTGATTTAGTATGTCAGTTGCAGTGTGAAACAAAGTGCCCTTCCACGCCACCGGCTCTTCTAACGTACGTACATGATATTTCTTGTTTTAAAACTTTCTTTTCGTGATTAATTAAAACTGTATTAAACAATATATTTCATATATAATGCAAAGGGATGAAGCAGTAATGGCGCCAGAACAAGGTAAAAGCGATATGTGCTACAGAGATTGTAGCAACAAATGGGGCCTTGACTCAGCTCGTATGGAACGTTGTTTGAAGACTTGCCCCACGACTGCTACTCTTTTTTAGTTCCCTTACAAATTTTTCACTTCTATTATGATTCACTTTTTTTTTCATGCGGACAATAAGATTTCATATTAATGTATTATGATGGTTTTGACCTTTTTTCATCTCCAAAAATAATTGATCGAATACTAGTCAAAAGTTTCGGTTATAATGGGTCGTCTCAAAACCCAAATGGAAGTACTTAAAATTGTACTACCCATACCATAGAACATATCTCCATCCCACGTTTAGAGTCAGTAAAATTAGGCCACCAAATATATGTATGCTATCAAGAAATCAATAAGATAACAACGCAGATGGTTAAAATACATATTGACATTGACCCGTAGTTTTTTTTGCTATGTATTATATTGTTGAGCCGGTTGTGATGGAGATAAGAAGAGTAATTGCAAGTTTATTGTATTAACAAAAGGTTTTTGTCAAAAAAATTGCAATGCAGACAAGTATTGTAACAGGAGATGGCAGGAAAAATGTGTATGATGTGATGGTATTGATGATAATGAACTGTTATCTAAAACCTTGTAATGGAACGGATACTAATGTTTCGCACACCACCGTCTCTCCTAGGGTATGTATTGCTGCCATAAACATGTCAATCGTTCCTTTTAGTGCGGTGATCTAATATTCTGTTTTCAGAAAAAAAAAAGTCCATGTACATAAATTACGTAAATACATAATCATTCTCTCTTATTATTTAACAATGCCGTTCAAGAATCGGTGATTAAGAACAGCTTCCGCCATTGGCCGTTTCCTGTGGTCAGCGTTCAACATTGCCTACCAACACAACAACACACACACACACTAAAAGAGTTTTCTCAGGCTATAGAAAGAATTATTGACTACTAAAGACGGACAAAATACCTGGAGTAATTCCCAACCAGCTCTATCTCCAAAATCCAGGAATTTTACAGCTTCGTCTAGGCGTTCATCGGCTAAACAGTACCTGTACAGAAAGTCTAGTGAGCTTTATCTCAAACACAGGCTATACCTAACAAAAATCGATTAATTGAATTCAACGGCTCTTTAACTATATAGAGAATTTTAGCTAGAAACAATTTTTAGTTATTCTGGAAATACCAAAGAGGCTTACTCTCTTACTGCCTCAATATCCAGCCGGAATGTGTTTTCCAGTAGTCTCTGCAGTTCCATCAGATTAAAGTTACGGTTAACCAAAAACTAGATATTTCAGACGCAAAAAGATGAGAGCAGATTTATATAAAGCTATTTATAGCATTCGCATGGCATTCAATAATATGGTAATCTTGCCTGAAGAGAAAGAGAATCCATTACGCCTGTTTCACAGAACGGAACAAAGGCCAAGTATGCTAAGAGAAGACCGGCTTCATATCTGCAAACAACGAAATGTGTTATATCTTTATCAACTAACACTCGCAACTTAGAGAATGAACTGCATAGCAAGTATAAGCAATACATGTCATCTGCAATCCCAAAAGCTCTTTTCTCAAAAACTGTGAAGGCGCCAGAAGCAGTTGCCCTTCGCCAAAGTTGCTCTGATAATGCACCAGAGGTCGCCCCTTCTTCCAAGCATGATGGCCTGTTAAGGTAAGCTTAGTCTATTACCAATGAGTACATAAAAAGCGCCAGCTATTCTTGTGGCCGAACGATATCAGAAAGATATTGATGGAACCTTATGTCAACAGAAAAGGCTAGATCTCGAAGCCTCGGGATTAAATAGATGGCTTCACTCTCCGCTGGTGTACTTAAGATAATTTTACCAGAAAAAAAACAATCAACTAAATTAGCGGATAGATGTGATCTAGCACTTTCAGATACTCGAAGAGAGGCATACTTGAGAACAATTGAGGAGGGTCCGAGGCTTTGGTGTAACCTATCATTGGCATGCATAAAGGCTAGACCTCTCATCGCACCTTGTAAGATCGTAATGACAAAATTTCTCCTACGTTTCATCATCACCTCTTTGTCATAAGGATTCCATGCTCCTTGAGAGCGAGCTCTTGATGTTTTTTCACTCGCAAGTCGCGCGTAATCAGCTGCACTATCTTTACCACCATCACGAAAAGCCAGCCACTACATAATGTTGAATCAATTCAACCTATAGTCCATAAGTTATGCCACATACTTGCGCAGCTTAGACTCAAACAAACATAGCTCAACACTTCAAATAGTTAAAGCCTAACCTGTTCCCCAAATTGAGTCTCAAAACCACCAACAAGTATAAGGAGGTTAGCAGGTAGGTTTTTATTGCTCTGCGTAGACAAGCAGCAGAACAAAAAGATGTTACACTATTATTAGCCGATGAAATGAAATTTGTTAAGAATCTATTTAATGCATGTCTATCTATCCAACCTGGAGAAAAGAATGTGCATTCAACTCGTTTGCGGCCATCATGTCAGCCTCAATTCCACCAGCACGCTGTCCGGGATAGACCTTTACAGAGACAAAAGTATGTGAGACAAAGGTACAAACAAAAGCAACATAAGATCCAAAATGAAGTTTTTTATGCTGTAAGGAGGTCAGAACAAAATATGCCCTGATGATGTAGACACATTTATGAAAATAGAAAATGTGCCAGAAAGAAAAAAAAAATCTTTGCAGAGAAAAGAAAGAAAATGCACCTTAAAGGTGATAGGTGTTCCTCGAAAAGGACCCTGGGATATTCTTCCTTCGTATAGCCTGCAGACAAACTGCCGTGGCTAATCCATTTTTAAATTCATCAAATATATGACCGTATAATACATCGTCTACACGAAGCCAAAAGTGCACCTGATCTTAACACCACCTTCTCCAATGTCCTGAGCTTTTAATCTCCCAATATCATCGGATGTAGCAGATTCAAAGTCATCTCCTGACCGCAACCCTGAGTAACTAGAGGTGCAAGAAAAGCAAAAGCTTAGAACACGACCCCATATATGAAACTAGACCAGAATCTAGCAAAAGCAAGATGCAAAACAAATCATAAGGTAAGTCAATGTAACAGAAAATGAAACCATATACACAGAAGAGTCAATGCGATTAAAGAAATCGAAGTTCATGAGACCTAGACCCGTCAAATAATTGCCAAAGACTTAACACATACATCTTTCTATACATTGTACTCAGATAAACAGAACATCTTCCACCTAATACCATCCATATATACAACACAAATTTTTATATCACCACACGAAGAAGCAGAAGCAACACTTAGCTAAAGAGAGAACAAACACCAAAGATCCAGTGAGGAGGTACCTAGTTTTACAATCATAAAAGAGTGAAACTAATAATCATAAGCCATCACATGCACAGAGGAGTCAAAGGAATTACAGTTCATGAGATCTAGACCCGTCAAGCTACTCACACATACACTCTTCTCAGATAAACATGCTCTATACACTTAAGTATACGGAACAAGAATATCCTCCACATATACACACTATCTGAGATTCATGAGGAGGTACCTTACCTAGTTACATTCATAAATCCGTAGCTTCCGATAAGCCTCCCTACCTCGAACGAGTCTGCGCTTGTGATCAAACTCGCCCTAACCGCATGCAGACGCCGAGACGACCGATTCCTTCCACGCGAATTCACAATCCGAGCACCGGAAGAGAATCCGCGGCCAGATTCTCGACGGATTAAAGAGAAACGCGAAACGCAGTCGCAGGAAACGCGATGAACAGCGACCGGATTCATCACTTCCAATTCGTGAATGATTCAACTTCAGTCAGTATGAGAGAGAGATAAGGGCCACGAAAAGTTTTTCTCCGTATCCTACGTGGCTTTTTTAAAATAAATAATTAAATAATATTATAACGCTTACACCGTTAGATTAAAGAACAATCTTTTACTAGACGGTTGATCATATGCCACGTGGGAAAAGTAACGAGATGCGGATAAAGCTTCTACCGAATTAAAAAGTTAAACCCGGTTTCCTTCGGTCTAGATCAAACCGAACCATGACTGCTTCCTCAAGAAGTCTTTCTCTCTCTCTCTCCCTCAGCAGCTTGAAAGATCAAAGTTGGAGTCTTTGTGAGTCTAAGAACTTTGGAAATCAATCTCAACCAATCCATCGCGTGCTTTAGTGAGTAAGCTCTTGCTTTTTTTTTTCCCTTATGGAATCGGTTCAATCAGTACCGTCTGCGAACTCAAACTCGTCGCCGGTGCCACCTTTTCTGAGCAAAACCTACGACATGGTTGATAATCCTTCGACCAATGAGGTCGTGTCTTGGAGCAAAGGGAACAACAGCTTCCTCGTGTGGAACGTGCCTGAGTTCTCTAAAGTGCTATTGCCTAAGCATTTCAAGCACAATAATTTCTCCAGCTTCGTTAGGCAGTTAAATACATATGTAAGCATACACTCTTTTCTTGTATTACTATTTGGGTTGAAAGTGAAATAAAAAAAGTGTTAGTTTTAAGCAATGTTCTAAAAATAGCTAGATTGGGTCTAATAGAGGATTATTGTTTAGGCGGGCACCTAAGCCAACTCCTAGACTAGACCCATTTTAAAAAAAATCGTTTCTTTCATATCCGATTTGCGGACACCTACACCGATTTTTAGAACACTGGTTGTAAGCAATGTTAAAGAAATGTTAAAGAGCATGATTAACCCCGGCACAACGAGTTCTTTTCTTAAGAGCATGTTGAAGAGACGCTCTTATATCTCTTAACCGAAGCTAATAACTCCAGTTAAGAGACTGGGGTTAATCATGGTGATTTTTTCGTTTTATAAGTCTCTATGTGCTCTTGTGTCCAGGGATTCAGGAAAGTTGATCCAGATAGATGGGAATTCGCAAATGAAGGATTTTTAAGAGGCCAAAAACAACTACTTAAAAGCATTGCAAGGAGAAAACCTTCACATGTGCAGCAGAATCAGCAACAAACTCAAGTTCAGAATTCATCTGTTGGTGCTTGTGTTGAAGTGGGGAAATTTGGAATAGAAGAAGAAGTAGAAAGACTCAAGCGTGACAAGAACGTTCTTATGCAAGAGCTTGTGAGGTTGAGGCAGCAGCAACAAGCTACGGAACACCAACTGCAGAATGTGGGACAGAAAGTTCAGGTTATGGAGCAGAGGCAACAGCAAACGATGTCGTTTTTAGCAAAGGCGGTTCAGAGTCCAGGTTTCTTAAACCAGTTAGTACAACAACAGAATAATAATAATGATGGCGGCAACAACAAACATATTCAGGGAAGTAATAAAAAGAGGAGACTTCCTGGAGATGAAAAGGAGGAGAGTTGTGGAGGGGATGAGGAGGCTAATGGTCTTAACCGTCAGATTGTTAAGTATCAGCCTTCTTTAAACGAAGCAGCACAAACTATGCTTAGACAGATCTTGAATAGGAGTAGCTCACCTCGGTGTGAAACAGTTTCAAACCATCCTGACAGTTTCCTGTTGGATGATGCTCCCAGTTCTAACTCAGCTCAGTCAGAAAATGAAGCAGGTTTGGTGCATCATCCTCAAGCTGGTCCAAGTCCAAGCCAAGGAGGAGTAGCAGCTGCAGGTTCTTGGAGCCCTGAATCTGAAGTAGTTGGATTCGAGACAGGTGATGGAGTGTGTTTTGATCCAATAATGGCTGCTTTAGGTGGGTCGCTGGAAATAGAAAGCGATGAAGTCTCTCCTGTAGGTGAGGGTGAGTTACTAAACGAGGTCCCTAAGCTGCCCGGAGACGACCAAGATTCATTCTGGGAACAGTTCTTTGCTGATGAAACCCCATTGATTGGTGAGAGAGACGACATTCTTTTAGGAGCAGTGGAGAATAGTGACATGGTAATGGAGCAAGAACCGAACGAGTGGAAGCAACAAGAGATGAACCATCTTACTGAACAAATGGAACTGCTTTCTTCAGAAACAGAGAGGAAATGAATGTAAGAACTTTGGAAAATTATCTGCATTGCTCTTCTGTCTTTCTTTCAGGGGATATGAACGAAGGAGAAATGTATGAGACGGTGTCTGTGATTGCTTACCTTTTAGGTTGTCTTGGAGATGCACAAAACCTGTAAAAGAACAACATTACCACTATGTTTGTGAATAATCAATCTTTGAGTAGAGATTTTGTTCTGTATTGTTTCTAATTTATGTTGCTTTTGGATAATGGATTAATACATTACGATTCAATTCGACTGAATGTGAAGGACGATGGAGTAAAAAAGAATCTGTACAAGAGATATTTCTTTAATGGGTAATTTCAAATTTGTATAGCAAGGCATGTCTGCAAGACTGCAAGAAAAGTAAAACATACTAAACTTAGCTACGGAATCTATCCAGAACAGCATCTTCCTAAGATAAAGAGCTATAAAACGAGAAGCTATCCACTTACAACACCACGCGGATACGTTAAGTATGAATCTTTAACAACAGCATACCATCTCCTCCTGAGTCAATATTTATCTCTTAAGAGAGTTAAGCTCTGATTCAAGCGAAACCACTGAACTAAGACCACACTGAATGTGTAGAATGATGGCTCAGTGAGTGTCCTCTAACATATCCAGAACTTAAATACAGCTATCATTTAGTTACGTTTTGTCTTTTAGAAGATTGGTTGGTGTATCGGATTGAAATGTTGCAGGAGTGACTTCTTTGAGTGATATAGGCACAGAAGATGGAGGTGGACGGAAATTTAATCGCATAAATTATCTATTTACCTCATGAGTGCTGCTGCTGCTTATATGGAGAGGTGGATGGAAATTTATTTGGCGGGCTGCCAGGTAATTATCAATTTAACTAATACATTTAACATAAAGCCCAATAAGATGAAGATGAGGCCCGTTTTGTATATCTTTATTTGGCGTAACGCAATCGCACACGCTGAGTGTCATAAAGACACTCTTCCCTTCTCCTCTAGACGGCATCAATCTCGAAGTGCGTTTTCTCCTGAATCTGCGTTACAAAGCCTCTCTTCCTCAGCTACGAAGATCAACAATATCGATGGCGGTTTGTTTGTTCTAACCATATTCCTCCTTCTTATAATATCTTATACGGGGAATCATACTGCCTTCCCTTTCATTCCACCATTGGCTGTGATCAAATTTGTTTCTTCAGATAGTTCCTGACGATTAGGAATTATTTACTGTCATTGTGATTATTCTACTTGTGCAGATGAGTTTGATTGTCGTTTTCTTCTGGAATCGAATTGATTTGTGTATCTATCGGTGTCGATCTGTATATGAAAACTCTAGGTTGTTTTCAGAAATCGTGAAGCTATCTATAGTGATCAGTTTCTAGGCGATTTTCCTAGGTTTGGAATATAGTGATGGAATACAGATTTTCAGGTTCCTTCCGTTGATTCTAATTAGATGATTTGATTGTGAATTTTGTTTAACGAAATTAGTTAAAGATTAGAGTGGAACAATGTTGAGATTAGCTAAGCAGCTATCTTCATTCATTTGGTGCTTTCTGGAAACAAATTATCTGATTTAGAATGTTTAGCTTTTGCTGAATCATGTTTCGTTTCTGGTTGATTTAACTGCCATTATGTTGTTGTTCTCTGCTTTTTTAATGTGAAGAGTCTAAAGATTACAGTCAACCTCTAGTCAACCCTGTCTTGATACATAGATTAATATGTGTTTACTGTAATAATACAATCTTGTGAGAATCTAGGCTTCTTTGTCATCATATGGAATCTTTGTTCGGTTAGATATACTTGGATGCAAAACGTAGCTGTTCGGCAAAAAGTTTCATCAAACACCTATTTTATTTTATTTTATTTTTCCTTAATGGTTCTGACCCCTTTAACTCTTGGTGATGGCAGATAAGATCAGTAAAAGTTAGCAATCTCTCCTTAGGAGCAACCGACCATGATATCAAAGAGTTCTTTTCTTTCTCCGGTGAAGTTGAAAGCATTGACATCCAAGGGTTAGTCATTACCTGATTGTCAGTAGCTTGTTTCTGTTATTGTTTCTGGTTTGAGATAGTGATGTGGTGAAATTAAAAGCAGTTTGAAAGGAATTAAGTTTTTTTTTCTTAGCAAATTAGATAAGATTTCTCTTAATGTTATATTTGACTCTGAGCTTCTTTTGTTTGCTTTCATGTTTTTTTAACTAGCAGTCACGAGGATAGTGCTTATGTCACATTCAAAGATCCTCAAGGAGCAGAAACCGCTGTGCTCTTATCAGTGGGTTCACTCTTATTCCCCTTGATATTCTTCCTCTTATCAAACTAAACTAGTACATATATGCTAAGTTCAATATAGCTGTTAGCTTTATTCTTCACCTTTTTATCCTCATGGAACCCATTCTGTATTTGGAGTAGAGAATTACAAGTAAACTTAGTTGTGTGTAATTTAAAATTTAACATTTGTAATTGCAGTCATCATACTAACAACTAGGTATGTTTTTCAGGGTGCAAGTATTGCCGATCAATCAGTCATCATTGAGATGGCTCCTAACTACACTCCACCTGCTGCCCCTCATGCTGTAAGATTTTCCATCTTGAGCGTATTTAATTATAGATATAAACTTTTTCGATTTATTAGGAACCAGAAATCATTTCCGTTGATGTTTGATTACTCATAAATCATTGATTATTTGTTAATAACTTGCAAAAAAATGTAAACCTCTATAGAGTTAATCTTCAACACTCTTTAGTAACAACAGAGGGTGTAACCAACAATCTCTGGAGGTTTTAATATGTGTTCATTTCCCCAGGAAACACAGAGCGGTGCCGGAGGCATGGCAGAATCAGTAGTCCAGAAAGCAGAAGATGTCGTGAGCACCATGTTGGCAAAGGGTTTCATCCTCGGCAAAGACGCGGTCGGCAAAGCAAAAGCTTTTGACGAGAAACTCGGTTTCACTTCAACCGCAACTGCAGGAGTTGCTTCCATCGACCAAAAAATCGGTCTAAGCCAAAAAATCACAGCTGGTACAAGCTTGGTGACCGAGAAGATCAAAGGAGTGGACCAAAGCTTCCAAGTCACAGAGAGGACCAAGTCTGCCTATGCGACTGCGGAACAGACGGTGAGCAGCGCGGGAACCGCCGTGATGAAAAACCGGTTTGTGTTAACCGGTGTGAGCTGGGCGGCAGGAGCGTTCAACAGAGTTGCTAAAGCTGCTGGAGAGGTTACACAGAAAACAAAAGAAAAGGTTGAAGCTGAGCAACCACCACAACCGT
This sequence comes from Eruca vesicaria subsp. sativa, assembly GCA_932364175.1. Taxonomy (NCBI): domain Eukaryota; kingdom Viridiplantae; phylum Streptophyta; class Magnoliopsida; order Brassicales; family Brassicaceae; genus Eruca; species Eruca vesicaria. Next base: position 1,053,267 of record CAKOAT010085154.1, read on the forward strand.
CACAGCAGCAACCACCAGAAGGGTATTCTCCGATTCACTGAAAAAGGTTGCGTTTTTCTTCTTATATAAAAATTTGGGAACTTGTTTTTTTTTTTTAGTGTTTTGGATGTATCATAAGACCTATGTTTGGATCTTCTCTATTCCTAGTTTGTGTTTCTTATAAGAGATTGTATTCACTATTCTCTTTCGGGTCGTTGAGGAGCAGCGTTATTCAGATCATATCCATTTTCGTTCTTACTTACCAATCTAACATACATTTTTGGTCGATGAGGTGCATGGATAGAGCTTCTTGTAGATGCATCAACGTTATTCACCCTGAAACCATCTTCTCTTGCCTTCATGTGGAGATGTTTTCAAAAGCAAAAGCTTTGACTGTGAAATGAAAAGCTTTTTGATCACTTAACTTTTACCATTATTTGCAAAGATTGAAGTTAATGAGTCTGAGCTTCTTTTGTTTGGTTTCATGTTCTAACCATTAACATAGTGTTAATGTCACATTGTAAGCTACTCAAGGAGCAGACACTGATGTGTCTATTATTATACTCCATGTAGGCGCTGAACCACCATATAAAAAGTGTTGATCCTCGAGTTAAGAAGAGTCAAACCCTAAAAAATTTCTCCCACTTCTATTTAGCGGGTCCCGCATTTCCTTTTTATTTTTGTTAAATGAGAATAATATTAAATGACACATTCCTTATTTACTTGGACGTTACTCCAATTTTCCTAAATACCTCACTGTCTTTCCATTTCTTTAGCTTCTCTACCATAAAAGTGTAGGGTTTTATAGTTTCCCGTTCTGCGTATTCACACATTCGCAGCCTCTCTCTTCCAAAGTTGTATTTATTTTGCAACCGAGAAGCTGAGAAACTCGCAGAAACATTCATCATGAGTTCCCGTAACTTCTACAATAGAGCTTTCAGCTTCTTCAAGGAGTACCGTTCTGCTTCCAAGCTTCTTGTTCTCAGTACCTTCAGGTCTCTCTCCTTTTACTTCACATATCATTCACCATTCCTCTCTTCTTCTTGCTGTATCTATATATATACATACACATCATCGTCTAACTCTTACATATATACTTTGTCTGATGTCTTTGTCTTATATAAATCTTCTGATATTATTGAGAATCAGATATTATAGTTGCCTCTTATAAAAACACAAAAAGTTTTCAGTTAGATTAGAGGTCCATTGTTTTCTTGGTAACTTTGTTCATTAGATCTTAGGGTTTAACAAATTCTTAGGGTTTTGACCTTTATCGTTTCATGTATTTGGCTTGTTCCAGTGGTGGCGGTTTACTGGTGTATTCAGACTCTGCACCATGGAGGCGTACATTAACCTCAGATGGCCAACAAGTCAAGAAGAAGAAAGTAGTGGTTCTCGGGAGTGGATGGAGCGGCTACAGCTTCCTGAGCCACCTCAACAACCCTAACTACGACGTTCAAGTTGTCTCTCCTCGCAACTTTTTCCTCTTCACACCTCTCTTGCCAAGTGTCACCAACGGCACTGTTGAAGCCCGTAGCATTGTCGAACCCATCCGTGGCCTTATGCGCAAGAAAGGGTTTGAGTACACAGAGGCAGAGTGTGTCAAGATCGATGCATCCAACAAGAAGATCCATTGCAAGTCCAAGGATGGCTCGAGTCTTAAGGGGACATCAGAGTTTGACATGGATTACGACATCTTAGTCATAGCTGTTGGAGCTAAGCCCAACACGTTCAACACTCCTGGAGTTGAGGAACATGCCCATTTCCTCAAGGAAGCTGATGATGCTCTCAAGATTCGTCACTCAGTCATCGACTGTTTTGAGAGGGCGTCTCTTCCTGATCTAACTGAAGAAGAGAGGAAAAAGATTCTTCACTTCGTTGTGGTTGGTGGAGGACCAACTGGTGTCGAGTTCTCAGCTGAGTTACATGACTTCTTGGTTGAGGATGTGGCTAAGATATACCCTAAAGTACAAGAGTTCACAAGAATCACTCTTCTTGAAGCAGGAGACCACATTCTCAACATGTAAGTTTCCCACTTTTGGCTTAGACTACTAATCATGTCTTGTAATAATGTTTGTGTTTCCTCCAGGTTTGATAAGAGGATCACTGCATTTGCTGAGGAGAAGTTCCAGAGAGACGGTATTGATTTGAAGACAAAGTCAATGGTTGTTGGAGTGACTGCTGATGAGATATCTACAAAGGAAAGGGGAACTGGTAAAGTTGTGTCTGAACCTTATGGTATGGTTGTGTGGTCAACAGGAATTGGTTCACGTCCTGTCATCAAGGACTTTATGACTCAGATTGGTCAGGTTAGATTTTTTCATAACAAGTTTTTTTGACTAATCAAATCTCTTTGTCCACCTAAACTAGATTGCTGAGTATATGTGTTACAGGGGCAGAGACGTGTCTTGGCAACTGATGAATGGCTTAGAGTGGAGGGATGTGATAGTGTCTATGCTTTAGGTGACACTGCAACCATTAACCAACGCAAAGTCATGGTAACTTTTTCAACACTTCTAAAATTTTCAAAATTGTTATAAGTGTTCAAAAAATCAGTGTAACCACCTCTAACGATTTTTTTTTAAACATTGCTTATATATGTTTTTCTTTGTGTCATGTAATAGATGATGAGTGAGTTTTTAAGAGTTTAATTGTGTTGTTACGTATTTTCAGGAAGATATAGCTGCAATATTCAGTAAAGCAGACAAGGGAGAGACAGGAACATTGAACAAGAAAGAGTTCAACGGTGTGGTGAAAGATATCTGCCAGCGCTACCCTCAGGTTGAGCTTTACTTGAAGAAGAAGAAACTGAGAAACATTGCAACCTTGCTCGAGAGTGCTAATGGTGATAACACAGAGGTCAACATAGAAACGTTTAAGCAAGCACTCTCAGAAGTGGATACTCAGATGAAGAATCTTCCAGCAACTGCACAGGTAAGAGACAGCTTCTTCTAGAGCTAGTATTGCAATCAAATGTGTAATCTCTATCGTTCTGAATCTTGATGATTATTATTAACAGGTTGCATCACAACAAGGGAAGTACCTAGCAAAGTGCTTCAACAAAATGGAGAAATGTGAGAAGAAACCAGAGGGCCCACTGAGGTTTAGAGGAGAGAGTCGACACAGGTTCCAGCCGTTTAGGTACAGACATTTTGGATCGTTTGCTCCACTTGGAGGGGAGCAGACAGCAGCTGAACTGCGGGGAGATTGGGTCTCAATTGGTCACAGCAGCCAGTGGCTGTGGTACTCTGTCTATGCTAGCAAGCTGGTGAGCTGGCGCACAAGGTCGCTTGTGGTATCTGACTGGGTTCGACGGTTTATCTTTGGACGTGACTCTAGCAGCATCTAAGGCTCTTTGCTTCTCTCTCCCCTATTTTTTGGAAGTGTTGTACGATGTCCTATTAGGCTATTATTGGTTTGTTTGTGTTTGGACTTCTTGATTATTACATTACATTCACCTTATTCTTCTTAATTACCAAGGAATATGACAAGTGGACGTCTTCTTAATTCTTGTATGTAGTTCTGCAAATTTGGTTTTCCAAAACTGCATTAAACCAAATTTTTAGTTTTCAATCAACCGAAATTTTGAAAAAACGATTCTGAAATGAACCGAATTACATTTTGGTTCGGTCAATAACAGTTTTCATTTTTTTCTGAAAATAACCGTTGTTTTTTTACTTTTTTGGTTAGTGGTATAATTTTCTTTAAAATCGTTAGATTTGGTTAGTTCATTTAAATCAATTCGATTATTTTCAGTTTTATTTTATTTTATATTTTTATAAAGAAAAAGAACACCAAACCGGAAACTAAACCATTTTCAAAACCTTACCGAGCTAAACCGAACTCAAGATCATAACCGAAGCGAAAATTGGATCCCCTGTCTGATATTCGGTTTTTGAAATTTCAGCTTTGTAAACTAAGTCTTTAACATATGAAGAAAATTAGAGGAAGAAACTAATGTCAATGTTACTCCCTCATCTAGTTGTCTCCCTATATAATACGCTTGGTGTTGTTTTTCTGATTGCGATTTTCACATTACCTGAGTCTCCAATGTTATTAGCCAATTCTCTTCAATTTTTAAATACATCATATCCGATACTTGTAATAATAACCGACCGGTAGACAAAAAAAAAGAAATAATAACCGACCAAACCGTCGACAAAAAAAAAAAAAAAACCCGACCGAACCACATGAATGCTCTCTATCTTCTTGAAATAACCAACCGATCGGAATGAGTCAAATAGCGTTTTAACCACAGTCGCAATCGCGGTAAGTGGAACGCATCGTCCTCACTTTTCCCCATGACTTTCATCTTCTTCTTCACACTTCACTCCGAAATTCGTATCGAAGAATCAGAATCTCGCAATGGTTGGAAAACATCATCACACTTCACACAGACTCAGATCCAAAACCCTAATCTTCACACTTCTCCTCTTCTCCTTCTCTCTACTCGTCATCCTCTACACCATCTCTTCCTCATCCCCACCCTCCATCTCCTACCCGAACCCAACGGAGACGTCCTTCGTCGCCTCCCTCGAGCAATTCCTAATCCACAAAGCACCGAAACTCTCCTTTAAAGACGACACGGCACGTGTCGAGAGTGATGATGATCTGAGAAAACTCGATGAGAGAGAGAATCGGTTGTTAAACGAAGACCCTAACCGGTTTCCGGTTAAGGTGTACGTGTACGAGATGCCAAAGAAGTTCACTTTTGATCTCCTCTGGTTGTTTCGCAATACTTACAAAGAGACTTCTAATGCCACTTCTAACGGTAGCCCTGTCCATCGCCTTATCGAGCAGGTTAACTATAAAATCTCATTTAAAGTCTGAAACTTTGATGATCTACAGTAGAAAGACGAAAGCTTTTTAATTATTTTGATATACTTTTGTTTCATTTGTTAGATTAAATTGATCTAAAGAGACATCTTTGATATTTGTGGTTTCATTTTTAGAGTTACCTGATTGGTTCTTTTCATTTGTGAATAATGATGCAGCATTCTGTTGATTATTGGCTCTGGGCTGATTTGATCTCTCCTGAATCCGAGAGGCGTTTGAAGAGTGTTGTGAGGGTTCATAAGCAGGAGGAAGCTGACTTTTTCTATGTTCCGTTTTTCACTACTATCAGCTTTTTCTTGTTGGAGAAGCAGCAATGCAAAGCACTCTATAGGGTGTGAGTGAGTTTCATTTATATATGTTTCTGACCTTGGAACTAGTCTTCCTTTTGTAGTTTTCATCTTCATGTGCATCTTTTTAATTCTTTTGTGAGTGTAGGAAGCTTTGAAGTGGGTTACTGATCAGCCTGCTTGGAAAAGATCTGAGGGAAGGGATCATATTTTTCCTATTCACCATCCCTGGTCTTTCAAGTCTGTTCGCAAATCTGTGAAAAATGCAATCTGGCTTTTACCAGATATGGACTCCACTGGGAACTGGTTACACTCTAGAATTTTCCTTCTTTAACTTTTTGTTAGTCATGTAGTCTGCTCTGTTAGCTATAGCGCTTGTTGATTCTGTTTGAACTTTGACCTTGTAGGTATAAGCCTGGTCAAGTCTCACTAGAGAAAGACTTGATTCTTCCTTATGTTCCTAATGTTGATAGATGTGATGCCAAATGCTTGTCAGAAAGTGCACCAAAGAGGACGACTCTTCTTTTCTTCCGAGGCCGGCTTAAGAGGAATGCTGTAAGAGTCATGCTACCTAGGCCTTAGTAATAATTTGAATACTTCATTGTATGGGGAAGCTCCCATTCCTCTGCCTTGCCTTACATATTTAGTCTCTCATGATTTGGCTACTGAATTGTTGTCTTAGGGAGGTAAAATACGCGCCAAGCTTGGTGCAGAACTAAGTGGTGTCAAGGATATAATCATCACTGAGGGGACTGCCGGAGAGGGAGGGAAATTGGCAGCTCAGAGCGGCATGCGTAGGTAAACCCTAATTGCTTCCTAACCGTTTAGTTGTGACACAGTATTTTCTAACTATGTCTGCCTCCTAGCAGATCCTTATTCTGTTTGTGTCCTGCTGGTGACACACCATCCTCGGCGAGATTGTTTGATGCCATTGTTAGTGGCTGTATACCTGTTATAGTCAGTGACGAGTTGGAACTTCCTTTTGAAGGAATACTTGATTACAAGAAGGTATATGTCAAAGGAATCAACAAACTATTACATTGGTCCTCAGTATCTTCCTGAATTTGGCTATATAAGTAGCAATGTCTGTATAGCTACTATCTTCTTCGCCCTCATTTCGGTTCATTTATTTTCCCTCTCAGGTTGCTGTGATAGTTTCTTCTAATGATGCAATACAGCCAGGGTGGCTTGTCAATCATCTGAGAAGCCTTATACCTTCCCAAGTCAAGAAATTACAGAATAGCCTTGCTCAGGTAAGTCCTAACTTTTTTTCTCATCTTCCCAAGCTCGGGTACTCAAATTAAACCTATTTAAACTTGGATTAGTGGATCTTTATATCTTCTAAGTAGTATGGTTAATTGTCATCTTTTTCCAGTACTCGCGGCATTTCGTATATTCCAGTCCTGCTCAGCCATTAGGTCCAGAGGATCTGACATGGAGAATGGTATGTACCTACTAGAGGATGATGTTGTTTACATTTACTGCAATATGAAAAATCTTAGATTGAGAAGAGCTTGATGTTCTTGTTGCAATGACAGATGGGAGGAAAGCTGGTGAACATCAAGCTTCACACGAAGAGGTCACAACGTGTTGTGGAAGGATCTAGGAGTATTTGCAGATGCGATTGCTGGAGGCCTAACTCTACTACAGCCTCCAATTCCTTGAGTCCTCTCTTGTCTTAAGAGCCATCACACGTTTTTAGTCTTGGAAGCCCCCCAGGATAATGTAGTAGACTCGAAAACAGGCTGTTGAATTTCTTGTCATGTACAGTTTCACCAGCGTTTACTATTTTATATCATGCATGCTCTCTCTTGGCAGTCCATGTTTTGAAAAAGCCCATGGTTAGCAAATGTTTTGAATCCCAACATTGTTTGATGTGTTTTTTTCTCTAAGACTTTATAGTTTGATGTTGCAATGACACAAGTGGGATTGATATGATAAAACAGAACATTGTTTTTATGTCGAATTCGCCTGAAGCCACCCAGGGAATGAACTGGTATAAAGCTGGTTGTGTACTGTATTATGGATTCAATTTGCGGATAAGATGGATATTCAATGGTCACATATTTTTCAAAATAAAAACAAATTCAGGTTTGAAAATGAAGACGTGTAGACATTACGTGTGTGTTTTGTGTTTTCCATAACTAATATTACGAGAATTATTGGCTGTTAGTATTTTACCTTCTTAAATATGAAGTGTTGACCAAAAGCTGCGTTACGTACACACGTAATTTATACCATTAGATGATAATAATATGCTTTTTTCATCGATAACAATATGCTTTAAATACCATAAAAGTCCCGGCGACCGCGTATTTTATTGCCTGTGGAAATTTTTCCCAAAATAACATCTTCATTTTTTTTCAGCTCCATCTCTTCTCTTTCAAGGTGTGCTTACACGTTTTTGAGTTCCTACGACATTCTTTTTTTTCTTTGTTAAACATTTTTCTATTTCTTCTTACTATATTGGAAATCTTCTATATCTTACCTAATCACATATTTTAAAATGATTCATTTCCTTTCTTTTATTTCAATCACTAGATAATAGACAGAAACTTTGAATCGAACATATATTCAAAAATGGGAATATATATTTTCTCAAAAAAAAAGGGAATATATATAGCAACATGAAAAAATAAACAGTTTTCACCACATGGTTTATTAATTTCAGTTTTCATAAAAACAGAACATTGTTTTTATGACCATAGTTTTTTAATTTGACAAGAAGTTAAATAAAAATAATCAGTACGAATAATTTGACAAGAAGTTAAATAGTCTTTTGTACTTTCTACCTTGTCTGAAAAACCTCAGCCCTAACTAAAACAAAAAGTCCGCTCCGTCCCACTTGTTTCTCGACTGGGTTCCACTTTCGTGTTCGCTGTCTCCGCGTCAAAAAAAAAACTTTTTTTTTTAACTCGAGTAATAAAATTGAAATCGAGCTGAGATCTTCCCTCTCGATTTCTCGTGTCTATTATACAAAAGTTTGATTTTTCTTTAATTTTTCCATTAAAGATCTTTGAACATATATATAAATATTTGATTGACTATCGTCATTACAAGTATTTTTACCAGGAGGAGTGCTTCAGTACTTGCTCACGACTAAGTCCCTCTCTTTTTCTCTTCCTTTCACAATCAATAATCTCTTCTCAATTTCTCAAATGCCTCTCATCTCAAGTTGGCTGGCACGACTTGACCGCGTTGAATCGTTCAGACAGAGTTGTTAATTACAAAGTGTTTTTATTCTGTCTGTTCTTATAACACAAAGATCTGCGTTTCTTCTGATTCTCCCTTCCCTCTGTCACGTACTCTTAGAGGTATTTGTAACTATTAATCGTGGGTTTTAATATTTATTAATTATTATCTTCCTATAAGTTCGTGGTCCGATCGTCTCTTCTTGTCTGAATGTTATCTCATCTCTCTTTCCAGTTTTGTCTCCAAGAGATATGTGTGGAATTCTCGAGATTTCCTCGGATTTGAAAGTTTGAAAACTACAAAAAGCTCTTCTTTTTTAAGGTAAAGGTGCTGCCTTTTTGTTTTTGTTGTAGTTTTAGTTTTAAATTTTCTGAAAACAATGATTATTGTGTTGCCTTTTTTTTTGCATTTGTGGAGATTATGATGAGTGTTGTTGTTAAATTAAATCATAAGATCCATGAAATTGATCTGTTTTCTTGTAATGAAAATTAAGGTTTCTAAGACTTCTACTAGTTTATGATCATTAGACTAAGCATATGTTTTTTCTGTTACTACAGGGATCTGCCAAGAAATGGCATCCAATAATCATTTCAGCAAAATTCCATCAAACCTATCAAACAACTCTGATGCCACAGATCCATCAAGACCATTTAACCCCAACACAGTCACATTTGCTAGAAGAACCAACTCCGGACGCTATGTCAACTACTCCAGAGACGACCTCGACAGCGAAATCGGAAGTGTTGACTTCACAAACTACACAGTCCACATGCCTCCTACACCAGATAACCAGACAATGGACCCTTCCATCTCCCAAAAAGTGGAAGAGCAATACGTCTCTAGCTCCATGTTCACGGGAGGATTCAACAGCGCCACCAAGGCTCACCTTATGGACAAAGTGATTGAGAGAGAAGCTAACCATCCTCAGATGGCTGGTGCTAAAGGATCATCTTGTGCCATCCCTGGCTGTGATGCTAAAGTTATGACTGATGGGAGAGGTCAAGATCTTCTCCCATGTGAATGTGACTTTAAAATCTGTAGAGACTGTTTCGTAGATGCGGTTAAGACAGGTGGTAGGATTTGTCCCGGGTGTAAAGAGCCGTACAAGAACACTGATTTGACTGACCAGGGTGATCAGCAGAGGCTTCAGGGGAGTGATGGTAACGGGTCGAAGATGGAGAGGAGACTGTCGTTGATGAAGTCTAATAACAAGTCAGCTTTGGTGAGGAGTCAAACAGGTGATTTTGATCAGAACCAGTGGCTGTTTGAGACTAGTGGGACTTATGGTTATGGGAATGCGTTTTGGACAAAGGATGGGAACTTTGGGAGTGGTAAGGATGGTGATGGTGAAGGTATGGAGACTCAAGATTTGATGAGTAAGCCTTGGAGACCACTTACTAGGAAGCTCAAGATTCCTGCTGCTGTTCTTAGTCCATACAGGTAAAGAGACAAAAGTGTTTAGATCTTTATTCTGAATCCAGTTTTGTAATATCTTAATAGAGTTTGTCATTGTTTTAGAGGTTCACAGTTTGAATGACCGATGAGACGAAACTAATATTACATATTATGGTTTAAAAAATCTTAATGAAAATGTTTTTTTTTTCTTTTCTTGCAGGCTATTGATATTGATCCGTGTGGTTGTTCTTGCACTGTTCTTATCTTGGAGGATTAAACATCAAAACCAAGATGCTATATGGTTATGGGGAATGTCTGTGGTTTGTGAGCTTTGGTTCGCTTTCTCTTGGCTTCTTGATCAGCTCCCTAAGCTAAGTCCGGTTAACCGTTCCACTGATCTCCAAGTTCTGAAAGAGAAGTTCGAAACACCAACACCGAGCAACCCAACAGGAAAGTCCGACCTTCCTGGTCTCGATGTGTTTGTCTCCACTGCAGATCCGGAGAAAGAACCTCCACTAGTCACTTCCAACACCATTTTATCGATTCTAGCTGCAGACTATCCTGTTGAGAAGCTTGCTTGCTACGTATCTGATGATGGAGGTGCGCTTCTAACGTTTGAAGCCATGGCTGAAGCTGCTAGCTTTGCAAACATTTGGGTGCCTTTTTGTCGTAAACATGTCATCGAGCCGAGGAATCCAGACTCCTACTTCAGCTTGAAGAGAGATCCGTACAAGAACAAAGTGAAGTCTGACTTTGTCAAGGATAGGAGAAGGGTTAAGCGTGAGTATGATGAGTTTAAAGTCAGGATTAACAGCTTGCCTGATTCAATCAGGAGACGTTCTGATGCTTATCACGCTAGAGAAGAGATCAAAGCCATGAAGATGCAGAGACAGAATAGAGACGATGAGCTTTTGGAGCCTGTGAAGATTAAGAAAGCTACATGGATGGCTGATGGTACTCACTGGCCTGGAACTTGGTTGACTTCTGCTAGTGACCACGCTAAAGGCGACCACGCTGGTATCATTCAGGTAATAGAGTTGATTCCTAAACCTTTTTTTAATTTTCTTGGACGTCAAGTTTCAGACTAGGCATGAACATATAAAACCAGAGAACCTAAAAACCGAACCTAAAACCAAACCGATGTTCGCAATAACCGAGCATTTCTATATCTCGGAAACCAAAAACCGAAATCAAATAAGTACCGGAATATATAACAATAGCTTATATACCTAATAATATTGATTATATTTAGTTTTAGAATTAACAAATATTTTTTTTAAGAATTGCTTATAAACCTAACAACCCAAAAACCGAATTATCCAAATATTTTAAAATTATCTAAATTATCCGAATTACTTAAATAATTTTATCTAAATATTTAAATTTATCTGAAGTAACTGATATTTAATAAAAAGTCAAAAAACTGACTTTTTTACATGAATTATCCAAAATTACCTGAAAAACCAGACCAAAATGGAACCTAAATTTTATTGAATATTAGCTGATTTCTAACATTTTATCTGAACCAAACTGAAACCAAATCGAATTTCGTAAATAACCGAAAGGTTCCTATATTTCTAGAACCAAAAAAAAAAAACCTGAACCGAAAACAGAATGGACATTCTATATCAGACAGTGGATCACATCTCATTTTTTGTTTCAAATGATGTCAGGTGATGTTAAAGCCACCTAGTGATGAGCCACTACATGGAGACTCCGAAAGCTTTATGGATCTAACCGACGTGGACATTCGCCTCCCACTTCTCGTCTACGTTTCACGTGAGAAACGTCCTGGTTACGATCACAACAAGAAAGCAGGAGCCATGAACGCACTAGTCAGAGCATCTGCCATCATGTCAAACGGAGCATTCATACTCAATCTCGACTGTGACCATTACATATACAACTCAGAGGCAATGCGAGAAGGCATGTGCTTCATGATGGACCGTGGAGGCGACCGTCTTTGCTACGTTCAGTTCCCGCAACGTTTCGAAGGTATCGACCCTTCTGATCGTTACGCTAACCACAACACTGTCTTCTTTGACGTCAACATGAGAGCTCTTGATGGACTTATGGGTCCGGTTTACGTCGGAACCGGTTGTCTCTTCAGGAGAATAGCTCTTTACGGGTTTGACCCGCCTCGGTCTAGAGAACGTTCCTCTGGCTGTTGCGGTTGTTGTTTCCCTCGTGGCAAAAAGAATAAAAAGAATCATATCCCTGAAGAGAACAGAGCTTTGAGGATGGGTGAGTATGATGACGAGGAGATGAGTCTTTCTTTAGTTCCCAAGAAGTTTGGTAACTCAACGTTCCTTATAGACTCTATACCCGTTGCTGAGTTCCAAGGCAGGCCTTTGGCGGATCACCCGTCTGTTAAAAACGGGCGCCCGCCCGGTGCGCTAACCATCCCACGTGAGCTACTTGATGCGTCAACAGTAGCGGAAGCTATCGCTGTTATCTCGTGTTGGTACGAGGATAAAACCGAGTGGGGGTCGCGTATAGGTTGGATCTACGGTTCGGTTACTGAAGACGTTGTGACGGGCTATAGGATGCATAACCGTGGGTGGAAGTCAGTTTACTGCGTGACGAAACGTGATGCCTTTAGAGGCACGGCACCTATTAACTTGACTGATAGGTTACATCAGGTGCTTCGTTGGGCTACTGGCTCCGTTGAGATCTTCTTTTCGCGTAACAACGCGCTTCTCGCTAGCCCGAAGATGAAGATTCTTCAGAGGATAGCTTACTTAAACGTTGGTATCTACCCGTTCACATCGATCTTTTTGATTGTGTACTGTTTTCTCCCTGCTCTGTCTCTCTTCTCTGGTCAGTTCATTGTCCAGACGCTTAACGTGACGTTCTTGGTCTACCTTCTCATCATCTCCATCACTCTCTGCTTACTCGCCTTGCTGGAGATCAAATGGTCAGGGATCTCGTTGGAAGAGTGGTGGAGGAACGAGCAGTTTTGGCTCATTGGAGGAACAAGCGCACATCTAGCAGCGGTTCTTCAAGGCTTGCTCAAGGTCATAGCTGGAGTTGAGATCTCTTTCACGCTTACTACAAAGTCTGGTGGTGATGATGTTGACGATGAGTTTGCGGATTTGTATATGGTGAAATGGACTTCGCTTATGATCCCACCTATAACGATCATGATGGTGAATTTGATTGCGATTGCGGTTGGGTTTAGCAGGACGATTTATGCGGTGGTTCCTCAGTGGAGTAAGTTGATAGGTGGAGTGTTCTTTAGCTTCTGGGTGTTGGCTCATCTTTATCCTTTTGCTAAAGGGTTGATGGGGAGAAGGGGGAGGACGCCGACGATTGTATATGTATGGTCTGGTCTTGTGGCTATTACGATATCTCTTCTTTGGGTTGCTATTAATCCACCGGCTGGTAATACTGAGATTGGAGGGTCTTTCAGTTTTCCATGATAGGTTTTTGGTTGGTTTGTTTGAGTGCATCTCAAGAAACATAAACTCATTGGGTCGTTTTATTTTTAAGTTTTATAAAACTCACATTCGTTTATTATATTTTTTTGTTATTTCTGTCTGATGATGGGACAGAGATCGGCTAAATATAGTTTGAACGAGACGAGTGAATGTACTTATTACTACTTTAGTTTCTGTCCTTGTCTTTATTTTTCTGGTTCTCTCGTTGTAAGCATTTATAACATATGTTTTTTCCCTATTTAGCAATAATGTATTCTCGATTGAATCTAAACAATCCATGCAAATAGATCTCACAAGAAATTTCTTCAAAACTAACCAATTTCGAAAATGTTGTCACTTGTTAGTGATATTGGATTTAACAAAATGCCTCTATAAGTCTAGTTCTTCTTCTATTTATTTCAAATACTAAATAAAATTTACATCCAAATTTGTAAACAAACAAAAATTATAATAGTGTCATACATTTGTTATTTATGTTTTAAGTATATTTCAAATACTTCTACAAAAAAAATTTGATAGTTCTTTTTTTTCCTGAAACTAGTCATGTAATTTGATAGTTCTTTTTTTTATAATCACACATCGTATTAGTTGAACAAACTCTCTACAAAATCGCTCACCATGCAGTTACCATGATCAGTCAATTTGGTGGAAAACAACACACGCATGTCCAAAGCTAATTAAACCTTTTAAATCGCTTAACAAACCTTATCGGATAACTAAGAGAGATTATATCTGAGTGTCCCATCAACCCATTCACCAAAGAAGCCCCCAAAAAGGAACAAAAATGATATTAGAAGACATGAGAGCTATTCAAACTCATGTGCTAATCTTCTTCATCTTAGTCATAATCGCAACAACGTCAACAAGAGCCCAAGAGATCAGTCCTCATCATCATCAAAACAACCATGACCTCTCCATCGCAATAGAAGAAATGGAGAAAGCAAACTACTTCTCATTCGTGATGCTCATCAACATGTTACACTCCACAAACCCTAGACTCTTATCCAATATCACATTCTTGATGCCAAAGGACAAAACCCTTTCAAGATCAAACATTATCCAACAAGATTCCGTCTCCGAGTTCTTGCTTCGCCACTCGATCCCTTCTCCTCTTCTCTTCGAGCATCTCAATCTCATCCCCAACGGCTCCATTGTTCCATCCTCTTTACCACATTACACAATCAAGATCACAAACGGTGGAAGATTAAACTACTTTGTCAACAACGTCAAGATCATAAGCCGCAACATTTGTAGCTTAGGTTCTATCAAATGCCATGGCATCGACGGTATATTACCATCTCCAAGTGCTGTCAACGATGATTCTCCTCGTGGAAATCACACTTCACCGTTCATTTCTTGCCCTAGTAGTCATGACAACAATAGTGAGCACGATAGTCCTCATAACATTAGTAGTGATCACAATAGTTCTCGTCCTGATGATCATAATCATGCTCATATTGCTCCTCCTCCGACCAGTAGTACAACTCTTGTGCCAAAATCAGATTCTTCTACGATTCGTGAGGAGTATACGCCAGGTTTTGTGCTTCTTCTCGGATTACTATCGGGCGTGATGGGAATAGGAATGGCCATGTAAAGTTTAACTTCTCGGACTGCTCGGATAACACCTACTAATGTGTAATAGTATTCACTTGTTATAGCTTTATTTATATTATGTATGTAACAACAAGAAAACTATGAACCTTTATACATTAAGCCAATTCAAATATGGTTTGTTAAATCTAAAAATTTCCCTTAAATTATATATTTTTTCTTTAAAATGAATGGTATATATATTTGATTCAATTTTATGACCGACTAAAAAATATATATTCTGTCCGAAATTGATATAGAATAAATAGTTGCAAGAGAGATTAAAAAAAAAAAATAGGCCTAAAAGTTGTTCACCAATTTATAAAATAATTTTTTTTTATATTAGAGTACTAATGCAGAAAGTAAAGTGTTATAGTATTCACTTATTAAAATAAAATATCTACTTTGGTGTTATATATATATATATATATATATATATATAATTACTAATATTATTTCAAAAGTAGATTATAAATATTATATTTTATAAATTTAGGAATTTATGCATAAATTTATATAAAATAAATTACAAAACGATATTTTTTTTAGTTTTTGTAAGAAAGTTAGAACAAAATGACAATATATTCATCAAATATAGTGATAAAATTTTGTTTTTTGTTCTTGTTTTTGTCAAACTAGTGATAAAAATTTTGTTAAAAAGGCCGTTCCGACAAAATGGATATCGACATAAATGGACCGAACGAGTTGATTTGTCGGGTCAAATATCCAGATAACGGGTAAACCCGACCCAAAATCTAAACCCTACCAAAACCCTCAGGGGAATCTCTCTGCCTCCGTTTCTATGGCTACTGTGAAAATTCTTGTTGATCAAGTCAATTTACTTCCTCATAAAATCTTCTTGAATCAGTAAGAAGTCTCCTTTTAATCCATTGAAGGATTTTTTAAAAAGATGGCTCAGAAATGTGCGATTGGTTTGATCTCAGCTGTAGCAGCTTCCGCTTCTCTCTCGAAATCGAATATGGCTTCTGCTGCTGCAGATGGACCTCTCACCTTCTCCGGCTTCTCCACTTCTCCGCCTCCTCAGCAGCAGCAGGGATCTGGGAAAGAATCTGGCGAAGAAGAATCTGATGCTCCTCGACGGATTCGGAACGATAATCCGAGAACGGGTTCCGATGGATTCGATCCTGAGGCTTTGGAGCGAGGCGCAAAGACTGTGAAAGGAATTAACAACTCTGCTCATGCCAAAAAGGTTTGACTTTTATTTGTGTCTGTTGTTTTTACAATTGAGATTGTTAATAATCTCAATTGTAAGGATGAGAAGTTTGGTTTTTGCATTATGAAGCTAATGGAAAGATAAGGTTTTGAATTAGAAATTTTGTTATGATTGGCCTCACGATTGATGAATGTTTGGTTTCTGATAGGTATTTGAAAGGATTAAGACAGAAGAGGAGACGAGGCAAGCTGAGTTTGCTGCAAAGGCAAAAGAGTTTAAAGCTCTCCAGGCACAAGCTGAAGCTGTGAGATTGATCAACTTACTCTTAAACCTCATTCTCCATATGTTATTTGATTACATTGTGTAGTACCGTGCGCGTTCAGGAGACGTTGTTTTTCTGCGTCTGGTTGCTTGTATATATTGTCTTATTACAACTCTCTGGTTAACCTAATTGGTGAATGCAGTTACGGTGTAACTATATCATTTACTGCTTGCATCTCTCATTATTTGATTTTTGAAGCTTCTACGTTGCAAGATTAAACTTACTCTTGAGCTTATTGTGTCCATATGTTATTTGATTACTCTGGAGAGACGTTTCTTTTTTGCGTTGGGTTGCTTATATAATATGTTCTTACAAATCTTTGGTTAGCTACTGGAATTGACTATGCAACTGCAGTGTATTTGCATCAGTTGTTTAGTTTTTTTTTTATTCGACTTTTTGAAGCTTCTTGGTTGTAAGATTGCGTACCTGACATTTGTTCATTTTAACCAGGAAAGGCAAAGGGTGGTATACGAGGAACAGAAGAAACTTTCTCAACACCAAGCACAAACTAAAGCACAGATGGCTCGCTATGAAGATGAATTAGCAAGAAAAAGGATGCAGGCATGCGTTTCTACTAATACCTTTTTTTTTTTAAACTTAACCTTTTACATTCATTTTAACAAGTTAGGCTTTGTTACAGGCTGAGAATGAAGCACAGAGAACAAGAAATCAAGAGCTTGTGAGGATGCAAGAAGAATCAGAAATTAGGCGGGAGGGAGCTCGACGAGCTACTGAGGAAGAGATTCAAGCACAGAGACGACAAACGGAGAGGGAGAAAGCTGAGATTGAACGTGAGACAATCAGGGTCAAAGCCATGGCTGAAGCTGAAGGGAGGGCTCGTGAGTCCAAGCTTTCTGAAGACGTCAACAGGAGAATGCTTGTTGATCGTGCAAATGCAGAAAGAGAAAAATGGGTTTCTGCCATAAATACTACATTCGATCACATTGGAGGTCTGACACAGTATCTCTCTATCTTTTTAATTCATTCGCTTCTCTATGGCAGTTTTACTATAGCAGTAATAAGAGTCTCATTAGTAACTTGTGTGAGTATAATAGGCTTGTGTCCTTCTCCAGATAAAGTAGGTTTTCCACTTCTTTTAGGCTAATATTTGGGTGTCTTAATCAAATACATGTTTGACTGACTCGTTTTCCTTCTCCTAGGGGGCTTGCGTATGATTCTAACTGATCAGAATAAGCTGATTGTTGCTGTTGGAGGTATCACTGCTCTTGCAGCTGGGATCTACACAACCAGGTAAAGGCTAAAAATGGTTGGAAAAAGGCCAGTCATGAGTTCTTGGTTGTTGGTTTTTGAGGGACTTTGTCAGCTGATAAATTGCTTGTTGCAGAGAAGGTGCCAAGGTTATCTGGAGCTATGTGGATAGAGTCTTAGGGCAACCTTCTCTAATTAGAGAATCATCGAGAGGAAAGTACCCTTGGTCTGGTTCGGTTTCTCGTGCATTGGCCACGTTGAAGGGTGGTGGTAAGGAATCTGCATCGACAAATGGAAAAGGGTTTGGTGATGTTATTTTGCATCCTTCTCTTCAGAAGAGAATCGAACAGTTAGCTAGTGCAACTGCCAACACAAAATCCCACCAAGCACCTTTTCGAAATATGCTTTTCTACGGTCCTCCAGGAACCGGGAAGACAATGGCTGCCCGTGAGCTGGCTCGTAAATCTGTATGTATTCTCTTTACTTCTTATGCTTATTATAATTGTTATATCTGTTATGAAGAATAACTGGACCGGAGCCTTAAACTTAGATCTTAGTTTTTGGTTGCTCATGTGCGTAATTATACTTCAGAATCTCACTCTCATCCTTTGATTTGTTACTACCATTCAGGGTCTGGATTATGCATTGATGACAGGTGGAGATGTTGCTCCACTTGGAGCTCAGGCTGTTACAAAGATACACCAACTGTTTGACTGGTCCAAAAAATCTAAGAGGGGTTTGTTGCTCTTCATCGATGAAGCCGATGCATTCCTGTGCGAGTAAGTTGAGCTGATGATGATAATCTTAGGGGTTTTAGTTTTCTTAATGTGCTAATCTGATTGCAAAAATTGACAGGCGGAACAAAACATACATGAGTGAAGCCCAAAGGAGTGCACTAAACGCACTCCTCTTCCGCACAGGTGATCAGTCCAAAGACATAGTCCTAGCGCTAGCCACAAACCGACCTGGCGATCTAGACTCAGCAGTGGCTGACCGTGTTGATGAGACTCTTGAGTTCCCCTTGCCAGGAGAAGAAGAGCGCTTCAAGCTTCTAAACCTCTACCTGGACAAGTACATTACCAAGACTAATCTTAAAAAGCCTGGTTTGCTCCAAAGCCTTTTCAAGAAAGACCAGCTGAAGATTGAGGTAAAAGGCATCACAGAGGATCTCCTGAAAGAAGCGGCCGCGAAAACAAAAGGTTTTTCAGGTAGAGAGATAGCTAAGTTGATGGCGAGCGTTCAAGCGGCTGTATATGGAAGCGCGGAGTGCTTGTTGGACGCAAACCTTTTCAGAGAGGTGATTGATTACAAAGTCGCTGAGCATCAACAGAGAAAGAAACTAGCAGGAACTGATACAGGTAACAAGAAATGAAATATCATTTAAAACTTGTCATCAACATAGTATCATCTGCAGGTTGTAGATTTGAACAACACTCAAACTCAAAACCCTGAGCATTATTTTTGAAAGGGTTTAGGCAAAGAAAAAAAAAAGCTTTTGATTTTCCAAAATTGTTTCTCCATATGATTCTATGGTTATTAGTCATTTCAATCTTGAGTAGACCCTAGCATAACTCTTTGGCAATTGTGTTTTCTTTATATTGTTGAAGAAACACAGTTTTGTTTATTTATAAAGATAAAGATAGATTAAGACCCTCACTTGTTTTATAACTAACAGTGATTTGCTTAGTTGCAAGACATTATTCTATAGTATTATAGAGTTTAGGCAAGAAAACAAGACCGTGTACTAGTTCAACAGTTTGCTGCTTATCTCAGTCAAGGGTCACGAGATACCACGACAAGCTGTTTCCCAACGTTCTTACCATGAAACAGTCCAACGAGCGCAGCAGGAGCACTCTCGAGCCCATCAGCAACATCTTCCACATACGTTATCTTCCCTTGTCTTATATAGGGAAGCACAAACTCCAAGAACTCCGAGTATTTGTGCAAGTAATCGATGGTGTTAAACCCTTGAATACGTATACGTTTGTAGGTAATGAGCCAGAGGTTGTATACTGCTTCAGGAATCTGCAGGTTGTACTGTGAGATCATCCCACAGGCTGCGATACGGCCGTGTGGTCTCATGTTTAGGATCACTGCGTCAAGCATTTTGCCTCCCACGTTCTCGAAGTATATGTCAATGCCTACAGGGAAACACCTTTTTAAGGCAGCGTTGAGGTCAGTTTCTTCCTTGTAGTTGAATGCTTCATCGAATCCAAACTTGTTCTTGAGAAGATCAACCTAGAAACATATCAAGGGATTTGATTTGCTTAACCCGATCAAGAAACATGTGCTGGTGGTTACAAGCTAAAGAGTGTTACCTTTTCTTTGCTTCCAGCGCTTCCAACGACATAACAACCCATCAACTTAGCAAACTGTCCCACAAGCTGACCAACAGCACCAGATGCAGCTGACACAAACACAGTCTCTCCTTTCTTCGGTGAACAGATCTCATAAAATCCAGCATATGCTGTCATACCAGGCATACCTGCCAAAGAACAGAGAAAAGTGTAAGGAAGACAATGATGAACTAACACATTGAAGTGAGTAACATTACCAAGAAGGCCAGTGTAGTGGGATAAGGGAACATCAGTATGATGTATCTTGAAGTGAAGATTAGGGATTGGAGTGATAACACTGTACTCTTCCCATCCAACAGCTCCCCAAAGCAAGTCACCTTCTTTGTAATCCGGGTGCCCTGAGTCCATCACTTTAGACACTCCAAACCCTGAGATAGGCTGCACTAACAACACAACCAAACGCTTGAAAAAAGTTACAAAGAAGCAAAGCTAAACCAACTGTTTATAAACAGAGCTTCTTGAAACCAAACAAGAAAACAAAAAAGGTCTGATATGATTAAGACATTTTTGTACCTTGCCGGGAATGAAGGAGAGAGCAGTAGCAGGACTAGAGGGATCAGGCTTTCTCATACGGTTGCGCATGTAAGGATCACAAGACAAGTAGAGATTCTTGACCAAAGCTGTCATTGATCCTGCCGGAACCTTGAGATTGACGGTGGTAGAGTTTATAAGGAGGTCGGATTCACTGAGGAATCCGGTAACGTAGTCTCGGAAGATGACTTGCTTGTTGCTCACTACCATCGTCTCCATTTCTCCAAGATGTTTGGTATTTTCTTGTTATGTTCCCAAACGTTTATATTTCTCAACTTATATAAGCCACAGGTTTAGGAGATAATCAAGAAGTCTAGTATCTTTTTTCTGTAATTTTATTTTTACGGGTTTGCATAGCTAATCAAATCAATTCTCTTCAAACTTTTTATATATCACAACTACAACTTGGGATGTTACAATTTTACCGCTAAACACAAATATAAACCATTTGTAACTCGGTTAGATTATGGATTGGTGTGATAAATTTTCAGTTGGTTCAGTATAGTTTTCAGTTTGAGTTTGGTCTAATATTATAAGAAGTAATTATTTAATTAGTATTACATTTCTTTAACCTTTAGTATTATATATTTAAATGTGATTATATATATCTAGTCTTAATGTGAAAGAAAACGGTTTTGATAAATGGCAATGCAAAACCAATGAAGCTAAAATTAGTTGCATAAGCATTATTTATTGCGCTATATTAGCTGGCGATGCAAACAATGTGTTTACTATGTGATCTTCTTGTCAATAACTGTACCATACCAATTCAGTTACTATTAATAATCTGATTTTTAAGTCTTGCAAAAATAAACAGAAGAAGAGAAGGTTGTCTTTGTATGGACAAATATTTGCAAAGCCTTGAATGCGTATCAGCTTGTAGAGTATGGTGGATTGATTGTGTACAGTCACCTTCGCCTGTCCTAAAGATTGTACTAAAACAGAATACTGTGACAAACAAAATAGACAGCTTGAGACACACGACTCCATAATAGTCTTATAAAACTCTATTTTATAAAATTCACTCTGGGGATAATAATAATTATACAGAGATTTTTAAACACTATAGTTCTGTAAATGTGGATGATAATTACTCATAAATACACAAAAGGAAAGTATGAATATCCGTTTCGCTTGTGCAGCAAGTTTAGAGACATTTGGCTTCAATTTCCTCAAGAGTGAGACCCTTTGTTTCTGGCACAATGAAGTATATGAAGAGCAGAGACAAGACACATATCACACCAAACCCCATAAACAGTATCCCAGCTCCAAACAATTCCTGCAATAACATAGCCATGTCAGCCAAACAAGAAGTCTCCCAATCAACAAAAAAAAAGAGATTTAACATTCTAAACATTTAAAAATTAAGCCAATCACTTATGAAAGGTGTTGCTGCCAAATTTACAGAACTAGCCATTCAAAAAATGCACAAAGAAGTGATATGATCGATGATTTACCTTTAGGGGTGAAAAAGCAAATGTCACGAGAGCGTTTGCACCGAAATTCACAAGTACTGCTAGACTGAGTCCTCGACCTCTTAATATAAGGGGAAATATCTCTGAAATCATCAGCCAACCAATCGGACCAAAGGATAGCTGCAAAGATTAATCACAATAGAAACATATTTGTTATAGAAAATTCCAACATGAGTTTCTTGAGAAAGTCCATGTTACTTATAGGACAAAACATTAACTTAGTGGAATACAAATTTGTTTACCTGGTAACAACCCACATAGAGCAGCAGTGCAACCACGGCAACAACTGGTGCGGCGCTGAAAAAGATGTAATATGACCCCAGCAGGAATAATGAGACAACCTGTTTTGACATTTGAAAGTTTACAAGTGGGCCTGTTTGACATTAATAATCACAACTAAAGAAATTGGGAGCATTTTAAGTTCTCTATCTCATTGGTTGTTCATTGAGTTCAATATTTAATGAGCTTTAATATATATATATCTATATTAGTTTTCTTGCCGTAGATTTAGACCAAGCTCACTAAATCTGATGAGAAAAGACAAGGGGTAGGAAAAAAAACAGAAGACATACCATACCACCAACACCACCAAGAAGTAAAGGTCTCCTTCCAAGTCTGTCAATAACCACAACAGCTGCTCCTGTCATGATCAACTGCAACAGAGACGAGCGTTATTTCTTAGAAACTTTGCAGCCAGGGTTCCATCAACAACTGTCACTATTTTATTTCACCAATGAAGTCTCTTACAATGTTACAAGCTTACTTAAAGATCTAACACAGTTATAACTCTCATTATGTATTGACACTACTTCTAACAGAGGCTGCACAAGAAGTGCATATATTTTATTATATTGCTAAAAGTTACTACTTCTAGCCAGGTCAAAAAAACTGAATACCTTCAATAGACCAAGTAGAATTGAGACCCTTGTTGCATCACCTGCGGCAGAGAATCCAGCGGTCTAACAGTAAAAGAAGTTAAAAATCCTCTCGTGAAATACAAAAGTGCAAAACATTACACACTACATAAAGTTAATTTAAAGAAGTAAAAAAAATACCTGCAGTATTGATGGTGCATAATAAAGAACACTTGGTTGCCCAGTTATCTACCATTTAACAAAGGATACATTATTAGTGTTATTACTCTTCTAAGCAAAAGTGATGATTAAGTTTGACTATAACCAACCTGCTGAAACAAGACTAGACCTCCTCCTATGATGAGAGCTTTCTTGCACTTCCCTTGAAACAATTCACCAAACGTAGCTTCTTTATCTTCTCCCACAAAACAAAGTTCAGCCAAAATCTCGTTTACTTGTTCAGCAGCTGAATCAACAAAAGCAGGACCTCTAAGGCGGCAAAGAGATTTGATTGCAGCCTCCTTTTGGTTCTCCACATTCCCTTTTCCTTGTATGACACGCAACAAAAGCCACCTAGGAGATGCTGGGAGCCACCACATCCCTATTCCCATAATCACTGCCAATGGAATACTCATTGCATACATGTAACGCCAACCAGATAGAGTATTCACTGTAAGACTACCGATTCCATAACCTCCCTGCACAAAATTGTTGAAAAATCAGAATTTCAAAAAGGAGAGGAGTAACTCAACGGCTTTCACACAGAGTGATAGATAAACGTTTACTTCAGGAACTTACAACCATCCCAAGGACTATGAAAAACTCCTTGAGTGATACTAGCTGTCCACGTATCTGACTTGGAGCAGTCTCTGCAATGTACATTGGAGCCGCATGCATTGCCTAAAAGTACATAGCATGCTTGCTTAAACAAGTTTCAGAAGCTAAACAGTAAAGAAAATGATCTAGTCTTACCAATCCAACTCCAACCCCATAAATTACACGTCCAATTATCAGAAGAGAAAAGATTGGTGCTAGTGTAATAGCAATGGCTCCAACGAGGAAAAAGAATGCAGCCAGAATCAGCTCCTTTCTTCTTCCTTCAAAATTTCAAAATCCAACACTTAAATCTTCTTATGTCTGCCCGGTGAAGTAAGTAGAAAAGAAACCAACCTATAACATCAGCAATACTAAAAGCCACAGCTGAGCCAACTAATGCACCATAAAGTGAGCCACTTGTCTGCAGAAGAACATTTTAACAAGGGTTCGTAAGCAGATTTGTCCTTGTTTAAGGAGACAGCACCATAATAGAGGATTTGCAATTACAAGCATGAAGAAGAAGCAGGAAAGATAATTTTGGAGACTTACAACTAGACCAACATCCAATGAGGACAAGTTGTACCATGAAATTCCACTTAATGAAGGCGACTGCAAGAGAGGAAAGCAAAGTCATAGGTATCTAAGAGAATGTCAACAATCGAAATAGTGAACTTGCATGTGAAGAGAGTATACAGGAGAAAATGGGTTGAAAAGTGTGAAATATTATGATATAGTTTTATTATCTCAATCTTATGTCCAGAGTTCTATACTAATTAGTAATTAGTCTACAAAAATGGTAACTAGAGACTTCTCAAAACCATAACAAAACTTTAGGAGTACATAGTTTCAGAGAAGTTAAAACTTTTACCTGAAGTGAAATGGTTGCACATGAAGTTGCACCGATCTCATAACCATAAAGGAGTCCTCCCAGAGCTGGAAAGAGAAACCTAATAACGAAACAAAAACATCTTCACATGAAAGAACATATGCAAACACGTGCGCTGCGCCGCTACCATTATATTTAAACATACTTAACAATAACCAAACACATGAGTCTGGATTCATTTCATTACAGTCATTTTCAAGACAGCTTATGGTGAGAAGAAAAATGATAATACGAAAGCAGGCTCCAGTTGTCAAAGATGTTTTGTCATAATTATTTATATATAAAAAAAAAGATGTGGAGAAGAGATGAGAAATCTCACGGGAAGATGGCTGCAAAAACAGAGTAGTTTTCTGGTGTATGATTATCTTTAATAAGAGGCTCCCTTTCTGAGCTAATCTCACCAGATGATTTACCAACCTACAAAAGCATAAGTACTTTCATAAACTTTATGATAAGACCTAAAAAAACAATTACAATGCATGTAAAGCTCTAATCTCATGCTAAGATGATAACTAAAAGGTTTATGGTTAAAAACTGTCTACAAACTCTCAGTTTTTAGTAAGTTTTAGTAAGTTTCAGAAAGTAAATAAAAAATTAACCCGAGGAGGAGATTTTTAAACTGGTAAGTGAAGAATCACGATAATAGGTTTTACCAAAAAAAAAAAAAAGGAAGTGTCAAAAAAAGCAGCGGTGAGACTAATACCTCTACGAAAGTAGAAGAAGTAGGTTGCTGCTGCTCGGGATCAAACGACATAGCTCTGATTTTTTTTTTTTTTTTTTTTTGTTGAGGATGTGCAATGAAAGTCTTGTGGTATAGTGAAATTCAAAGGTATCGAATTGCGAGGAATATATACGCGTGGAGAGGTTGGTGTCGATGAGGATCCGTATAAAGTGTAATAGTAACCGAAGTATATCAACCGTTGGATTGATTCACGAAGAATGGTAGATACCATCAATTAATTTTTAATTGGGATAGAGAAATTGGGGCACTCAATCCAAATTCCAGTGGCCCTAACTTTTATTGGTATGGATAGCAAATGCTTTATTCGTGCTCATATTCAGTGAGCAAAAATGATGAAAAAAACTTTTAAAGAGGTTAAAATTCCTTCTATCTCTAATTTTATAAAGAAAAATAAACGAAATAAAAGATTAAAAAGATAAAAATAAATTTTATAATTTTGAGATATATGTTTTCAAATTTGAATTTTTCATTAATTTTCTTCTTTCAATTTTTTTTTTCATTTTCCAATTTTTTTTAAAAAAAAATCGTAAACGCTTTTTGAAATTATTTTTAAAATTTTGTATTTTTAAAATTTTAAAATTTCATTCCTTAACTTTAACTTCAAAGTCTAGGATTAAGTAACCCTAGTGGTATAATGAATTTCTCTTTATTCATTAATAATATACTTTGTATGTGAACAAATAATAATTTAGGAGCAAATTTTATTATAGTAAAAAAAAAAAGAAAGTAATACAATCCAACCTTAAAATATATATATAGCTAAGGACCAGTATATGCATCTATCAATCAAACTCGTTGACGTATGAGTTGTGGAGTGATGTCGTCGATGAGTTTAAAACCACGAAGAAATGAGTGTTTCAGGTTGAACATATGACACGTGATTAAGCTTCTAATCTCTTGTCTGTGTTGTTGTTCTCTCTATGCGTAACACTAGTGTGAACTTGAATGTCACCTTCTCATAGACTGGATAGAACGTTCTTATGTGCCCAACACAGATGGGCCGTAAAGTGAGCCGAAAAAGGTTGAGTTGTCTGGTTTAATAGCCCCGAATCAATTTGACTGTTACACACAAGCCTTGAATTGCTTGTGTGATTTGTGTTCTTGATACACAAAATAAAAATCTACGTGTTTCCATACAATGACTAAACTAATATCCAACCATTAAGAACCCAAAATCAAGATGGTTTCGTTGGTAGCTAGGGATATAGCTATCTGATATACAAAAGAAATGGTCTGATTATATTCTATGCCTCAAAATAACACAAATTGAAACACATACTATTGCTGGTACTCAAGCCGTATTAGATTTATGGGTCATGTACTCATAGATTTTTTTTTCAAAGCTATTTTTTTTGTAATTTTGTAAATTATGATCCTAATATATATGTTTTAAAACAAACTAGGACCCATATTTTTAGTTTTTATTTCCAAAAAGGGAAAAATCGAGTGCAAATGCACAGTGAACCTATACTCTAAGCTAAGCACTGTTGATATTCCATTATTTGTTTCGAATGGTAATAAACCACACCGCACCACTGTAATAATAATTATTACACATATATATATATATATATATATATATTTTGTTATTATTATAATCACACTGCAGTTATTTCACACGTTATGATTCATACATTTATTTTAAGAAATACTCTTTTCATTTCAAAAAGATTAACTTTTTAGAAAAATATATTTGTTTCAAAAATATGTATTTTTTACATTTCAATGTATAATTTAATGAAAATTTGTAGATTCCAAAAAAATAATTGTGTTTTTAAAATTTTTATTGGTTAAAAAATATAAGAAATTATTATCTATAATAAATGATGCATTGGTAATCAAAATTTTATGTTATTTCTTAATATGTGTAAAAAAATAAAACATTTAAATTTTTGAAACAGAGGGAATATATATATTTAGTGTTGAACTAGCGATTACAATTGCATTATAGCAGTAAGATCCATGCTACTTGCAAAAGAACTTTTATTTTTTGTGAATCTTTTTTAATTGTTGCTATCAAAATAATTTATTTTTAAAAATATCTATAAAATCTATATATATGCATATATAATTTTCATATTTTAGTAGTTTAAGAAAACATTAAGATAAAAAAGGAAAATAAAAGCAAAAAGTTATGAAACAAAAAGGAAAATAAAATAAAAAATTATAATAAAGGCATTATGCATAATCTTTTTAATTCATTACGAATATTTTTGTAATTAACTGCTTTAACATTAACATAAGAACTACACATAGGAAACTGACTTTTCAAATAATATTATAGAGATTTAAAGGTGTGTTATGCGTTGTTTAAAAGTGAAAACCTTTGCAGTTTCAATCTCTATCAGTTTCAGTGTGTCTATGTTTCAGTGGTCATCTCACTCTCTTTTGTATTATGTAGTTAGAACCCTAGTTGATGTATACTGAGATCTCAACAAAGCTAAATTCCCTCTTCCACCCCTACGTGATCTACTTAGAACGAACATCACCAAGGCTCTCAAACGCATTAATAGCAACTATGTTCTCAAAAACATATATTTATGTGGTTGGAAGAATCCTTTCGACAAACTACCGTATAAGGTTACCTTCAGATATGGACCGGAGAGATATTGCTTGTGTGATCAATGTAATGGTGTGGCTGAATCGCCACATGGTCATATAAAACATATTGATCGAGATGTTTTGTTGGCTAAAGATGAAACTGCTGATCTGGTCCTTACAAGGATGGTGTATCGTCACATGATTCTTAACCTAGATGCTGATGTTGTTATGTTAATTTCAGGAAATTTTGGCCTTCATGACATGATGATAGATCTACGAAACAAGGGAAATGCAATACTCCTAACTCACGAACCAGAAGGAAATCCAAGCTTCAAGATAGGTTTTCGTGCTGCACGGTTTCTGTACGATTTGGTCGAGGGAAAAGTTCTTATGCATGAAGAGTAGCGTGATTGGGAAGAGAAGTAGGTGTTTTATGTGAACTTTGCTAATTAATTATGTGTGAAAAACTAAGGATTTTGTTTGTCTGTGTAATGGAGTAATGGATTTGTAAGAGCTAATGGATTTATGTAAGAGTTAACTCTATGTTATAATATGTTCATCTTTTCTGGTTTGATTGCATCAAAGTAAATGTGGGGAAAGATGGTGGTGGGGAAAGATGGTGTCAGCATTAAAATTATGATTTGATGGTATAACAAACATGAGCGTTTCTTTTAATCTCAAGTTTTGATAAAAGAATAGGACAGCAAGCAGATTGATAATAAAAACGTAACTCATGGAAACATGGTTAAAGATTTCATGTCAACTATGCAATATTCAAATTCTTATATATAATATATATACATGATCTGAAAATGAAGTTTGTTTGCTCTTTTGCTTCTCACTTTCCGGAGCTCAACTAGGGGGACAATTCAGCTGTACCAATTGCAAGTCATATCAGTCCCTCTGACCCTCATTGCACCTTTTAGCAAACATGTGGCTCGAAGATTGCCCACGCAGCTGATGGTTGAAGGGAGTAGTGTATATCCCCATACCATACGCTTCTCCATGTTAGCCTTCTTAGTTACATTTTGAACAAAATCAACACCAAGCTCCTCACCAGTCGCCCACATCGAGACAAAGAAATATAACCGGCAGACATATCTCCAACGTGCTCCTTGAACCATGCATTGAATAGATGGATAGTAGATTCATTCTACAATGAACATACAAGGCTGCTGCATCAAGTGAATGTAAGAGGTCCCAGTGGTTCATTCCTATTTTATGAATCGTAAATCCCATATAACTTGACCAAAGTTTGTGAAGCTCGAGCCAAGGCAAAGTTAGCTAGCTCCCTTCCACCATTGCTTTCAACAAAATCCACAAAACAGAACCAGAACTCGGTATAATTAGCGCATGGTATTAAGCATCTCTCATAAAGCTTAAATAGCCTGCAAGTTAAAAACATTTGAATATATAAAACAAGTAAGGCGCAAAAGTCAAACAGAACCAGAACCAGAACTAAAAGAACCCCATACCCAATCGAAGTCCCCATATGTTTCTGCAAAGCTCAGATACTTATATGCCAATTGTCAAACTGGTTAGTGTCTAACGGCTTTACATGAAAATAAAGGCCTGCAGATTTGCATCTCAAAGCAACTTATTTTTTGCTTCAATGCCTGTGAACCTTGATAGAATTGTTCCCCAATTGACAAATATGCATGCAGTGCTTTTGCCACAGCCAAGCTAGAGGAAAGACCCATCAAGTCTCTTATAACAACAGAGATATCCTTATCATTATGACGCCTAGGGACCAAATCTTCTTCCATGTGGTCTGAAGAAAGGTCTCTGTTAACATCAATTCCACATTTCAAAGAAGCTGCAATCTTTCTGAAGCTAGAAAAACAAATAAAAAGGGGGTAACGGGAAAAAACTTAATCCACAGAACGCTAAAAGTAACAGAAACACCATAATTTTCCATTGTAGAACAAGTGTGAAAGTAGTAGCTACTTGTTGTCAGGGCCGGCTCTGGGCTAAAGCCCATAAGGCAAGGGCTTTAGGCGCCAAATTTTGTATATATTTCTGGGGCGCCAAAATTAAACTATTTATAACTTTAGCTTAGTGGTTTATGTCCTTCACATGGAAACCCACGGGTGAGGAGTTCAAATCTCCCTGTTTTCTACCTTTTTTTTTTTTTGCTTCTTATTAACAAATTCAGTCAATTCTATCACAGCTATATTATTAAATAAACTATTTAATCAAGCAAACTCTAGTTATATCTTTAAAATAGTTATTATTCTTCCTGTTTTCTATTTTTTTGAGAAAATAGTTTTGTATAAGATATTTATCATAACAAAGGATATAAATTATCAGTTTTTCAACTTCTACATTTTTTAAATAGACACAAACAACATACTTCACATTTAATAATAGACATTCATCTTCATATCCGATCAACTAATTAAACATATTGTCAATAATATTAATAGAATCAATCAGACATAAATATCTAGTTATTCAAAGTTCATAAAAACATCAATTTCATGAATAATATGATTTTATGTCTTTGTATTTTTTTTTACTTTATTTATTTATTTTGTTAACAGATTAGGATTTAATACTCTAGTACATTATTTTGATTGCATATTTCAAAATGAAGTAAAAATATAATAATATTTAAGGGCAACATATTTTTGTGCGCTTTAGGTACCAAATTAGTCCGGACCGGCACTGTCTGTTGTAATAAAAATCCAACTTTTTGGATGGATATCTCAAGGTCCGGAGATATATACGTGTGCCAGTGAACTCCATTGCTTCTTAATCAAGAGAAACTCTATATGTTTGTCCCAGAGAGAGCAGCAAGAATAATCTCTTCACATTGACCACTTTAGTTAACATCTTTCTTTTGTCTCTTAAACGTTTCTTTCTGGTGGATTTCAGGAGTGGAAAGAAAAAAAAGCAACAGAAAAGGCTTTTATTGCTGCTAAAAAGAAGTCATGTGAGTTGGAGCAAAAGCATGTGTTTGATGAATTAAGGTTGGGAGAAAAGTTTCAGAGGAGTTTGCTTGCTGATCATATATCCTTGACTACATTAATTCCACTCTGCTTCAGAAAGCTTTGGAAAGTATCGAGGATTCATCCAAGAAGAGGTACATAACTACTCTTTAAGAAATCTCACATACATTGCGAGAAGTCTGTTTGTTTTCTCATTATCATTTTTGGATCTTGATGAAATTAGATGGAACGTAACTGAGAGAAAATCAATGCTCTGCCTTGGTTTTGACGCAAGTAAAGAGAAAGTTGGTGATAACTTGAGTTTCTTTCAACAAGGGAAGAGTCTATACTCTGAGGGAAATGTTTCTATCTGTTTGGTTCTCAATGATCTGTGAGACCGAACAACTGGAAGGTGAGAATGGTGCAGTCTCGTACCTTCAGACGCTACTTGACGATGAGGAGAGGTTCCTACATAAAAGGTTAGCTGATATGTAGTTAACAAAATCATGATTTTTTCTTTTTATCATTTAGTGATGCTTATACTAGATAACTCATTGGGCTAACTTACATGCAGGAAGAAGAACGTGCTTGTGTGCCACTCATTATTCTTTCCCCTGAATTGATTATCTTCAGGTATCAGATTATTATAAACCCATAGCTTTCTCTCTTTGATCCTATTCATATCTAGAAAAGTTTTCAAATTTGGCATGTGTCTCTCAGGTACACACAGCATTGAAAAAAGATCACAACCTCCGCAGCATTACATCAACCCGATGCTAGTTGGATTCGTGAGCGCGCGCAAAAGAAGCTGATGTTGGGATTCAGGTGACCGAAGAATCTGAAGAAGTCACACAGGACATGGAAATGATACCCACACTGAAGTTTCTGAAAAGATTGAAGGGAAAAAATGAGTTTGAAGCTGTGATGAAGATGAACTCACATGTTCAAATGGTCGAGAAAGAGTGGGTCGAGTCCGTACCATCAGAACCAAACTCGTTTGAGTTTCGTCCTGATATTTACAGAGTCTTGGGTGAATGTTCTTTACCAGCTAACATCTGTTTGATGAACATCACTGTTTAGAACATGTATATGATATCTGTTCCTTTAGTTTTTATTTTCTTCTTCGCATTTAAAAGCTTTTAAGAGAGACAAGACAGGAAAAGCCAACAAGATACATAAAGTTTAGACATTACATTCCCAAAATAATATTTATTCCCTCAGGAAATGTCTGAATAGAAAGCAATGTAAACACGAGTACTCAAAAGCATTCTTCCTCATCATTTCTTGAAAAAAACAAACATAACTTCATGTTTTTTTTTTTTTAAACTGCTCCGACATTTTCGAATTATTTAATATATTTTTTGATTATGATGTTAAATATGTTGCTGATATGTTTTGAATCTGCTCTGTCCGGTAACTATTAGATTACATTGGGATCTTGCTATATAGACCCAATATTCTGCTTAGCTAGTCATCTTAATTTGTCGTAAAATATTACTTCGGGTTTTGAAATAGGCGTCGTCGTCACCATGTAATATGCTCTCTGCAGACCATAGAGAGGTTCCAAATGTGACCATGTAATCAAGCGTCTCAAAGAGAACATTGAAACCTCTGCTTTTAACATCTGCAAAGACACTGTCGCACATGGCATCTCTAAAGGGGTTCGAGATTACCAAAAAATTGAAGGGTGCCCCACCGTGCTGCGTCCAGTTAATCATGTCCAACAGCATCGAACTAAATTTCCCATATTCATCATCTTTAGGCGTGACATCCACCTGAAGTCCTGAGTTCCTACAGACCTCGATCTCTTCATCAGTATTCACTCCCTCTACAACATAGGCGGTCACGGACTCAAAACCAGCATAACCTTTACCCTCAAGCGTTGATGTGAATTTGCTACGAAACTCATACGGATTAGACGGGCATCTGTCTACCAACCAGAAGATTATTACCCGACATTCTGACAAAACACAAATGCAGTTTGATTAAGATTAATCAGAGCCGCTTTAAGAAATCTCAAGAGAAAACAATTTCAACTTACGTTTCAGGTTCCGGCTCACGTCTGTGATCGTCCGACAAGGTGACACACGGAGGATCTGGTTGGCAGCGTCTGGTGGGCTTTTACAAAGCCACTCAAACCGGTCATTGATGGTATGTGAGGCGACCCCATCATCAGAGGGTTTAAAGATGATATTGAAACCTCTGCGTTCCAAGGCTTGAACAACAATGTCGATGTCTTTTGAGGGTTGTGAGACAATTATCAAATTTTGTGGTAGATCTTCATGGTTCATTGCCCAGAAAAGTATGTCCAACAACATCCTAGCTCTTACTGCGTAAGAATCCCCTGGAAAAACAAAATAATATATATTAAAAAAATATGAAGGTACATATATCAAGGCAGATCCAGATTACAAGGAACTTACTCACCTTTGACTTTGATACTAGGAACACGGGTATAACCATCATCATCATCATCATCATCATCGATACTAGGCACTCGGATATAACCATC
Source organism: Eruca vesicaria subsp. sativa (assembly GCA_932364175.1). Taxonomy (NCBI): domain Eukaryota; kingdom Viridiplantae; phylum Streptophyta; class Magnoliopsida; order Brassicales; family Brassicaceae; genus Eruca; species Eruca vesicaria. The sequence continues at coordinate 1,086,335 of CAKOAT010085154.1, forward strand.
ATGATCATCGCTGTAGCCCAACAACGACTCATCTGCTTGATATGGAAGGTAAGGCCTGAAAACCAGCCTGCCATGATAACGCTTTTCGCGAAGAACTGGTAGGATAATTGATATATCAGTTGGGCAACTCTGGGCATCACAGAAGACATGTATCTGGGACACTGAGAGAAAAAAAAAATGGGACAATTAGATCATAAATACAATTTGATTGAGGTATAAGAGAAGTAGAGAGAGCTTACAATTAAAACGTTGATGATACAAAGAAGCTAGTCCACTGGAAAAACCAATGTCGTCCTCTCTGCTGATCCTTGGCATGTGGTTTGAAAATATTTGGTGATCCCCGAGATTTGGAGTTAATACACGAACACTGTAATATCTATCTCCCAAAGCTTTAAGAGCATTGAAGAAATCTGTTTCTTCTTTGACATTTTCAGAGAAAACCCACAAATCTCTTGGATGAAAATAGGTGGCAGGATGATCCAAAGCCCACAAAACAATGTCCACAGACATTCTATGAGCTCGAGCATGTGCATCCCCTGCAACTGCAATAAGGATTTAGATTTATTAGAGATTGTAAATATAAAAGAAACCAGATTAAGTATCACCTCGTTGGGGAATGATGGTGATTCCACATTGTGTAAAAGCATCAGCCCATCCAGATGTATTAACAGGATCATCATCAACATAAGCCATGATCGACAAGTCACCATCAACAGAACCCATCTCTCTTCTAACGTACGAGATAATATAATCAGGATCATAAAATGTAGGCAACGGGGGCAGGTCCAAGAAGAGAGCTGGGCAAGACACCTGGGGAATGTGGACTTGGGGAGGAGAGGGTGGCGGGTTGGTGGTTTGGACGACCTCTCTTGTCATTTTCATCCGCTTAGGATCTCCTAAGTCTCCAGTTTGTAACAGGCAGTGGTAAAGCCATTCGAAGCTAAGAGTATTATCTAGGAGCTTAGGTGATGGGCGGTTGTTATCGTCCGGCACTACTAAGCGAACATTGTAACCTGATCTTTCCAGCTCTTGAAGAAAACTGAGGAAAATCGATTCTTCTTCACTCAGACTTGAGATTACCACAAAAGTAATCTGAGATGGTTCTTTAAAACAATTACTGTAGGTGTAAGTCGAATCCACTTCCCACCATGCAATGTCACGTAACATAAAACGATGCCTCTCTGAAAGAAATTGTAGATTATTTTTATTAGAGACCTAAACAAAAAAAGACCAGATTGATTGAGAGAGGAGATTAATAATTCACGTTGATGAGATATGATGTTAAACCCGGCACTCTCATAAGCTGATTTATCATCCAGCAAGTTGTTTTCCGAATTAACATAAGCAATGATTGACAAATCACCCATAAAACCCATCTTCTCCTCAAGAGTCAGTTTCATTCTGTTATAAATCGTTTCAGGAGCAAGATCCTTAGGAAAGGGAAAATCCACAGCGTCCCAGAACACACGCGTGTAGCATGAAACTGCATGTAAGGTTTTCACTTTTTAAGCAACGCATAGACACAATCTGTAATACATATATTCCCAGGGAGTGAGTGAGAGAGCTTATACCTGGAGAAGATTCGGAAGACATAGCTTTCCAAGGGATAATCTAAATTAGGGTAGAGAAAAAAAAAAAAGCCACTTAGTGTAACCAGGAGCCCTTAAGTGGACGCTTAAAAATCCTGTCATGGCATGGACTTAGACCCGGGGGCTAGTCGATCATACTTAGTGGTCGGATACTGGGTTATCAAAAAAAAAAAAAGAAAAAAGCCGCCTATAAAATTGATTTGATCTTTACATATATACATGAATCAGGTCGGTTTTGATTGACATGGACTTTCTAACGGGCTTTGGTTCTAATCCTATATATCTAACACTACTAAAAGGTGGATATACTCAACATATAGCATGTCCACGTCTGCAAAAATAATTAGCCAGTAGAAACATGACATGTCAATAAAATAATCCACATCAGCAGCTTTAGCTTCGACGTTTCTTCACGCGATTCGCCTTCTTCACCGTTTGTAATATGACTTCCCCTCTCTGAGCTCTCTCATTCTCTCTTCTCCTTCCTCTCTCACTCTCACAAACAACAAAAAAGCACAACATCAACAATCCATCTCCAATCTCCCTTCTCTCTCACTACGAGATAATTTTTTATTTTGCTTTCTCACGCGACATCAAAATCAGCAAGAGGTAACGATCCTTGCGTTCGGCGTTCGTATATGCTTCTTCTCTGATTCATGGGTTTCGAGATCATTTGATTGCCTTTTCTGCAGATTCCTTTCCTCAGTCACTGTTATTCGTCGCTTTCTCGGAATCGCATGTAATTAGTGAGCCTCTTTGTCTTCGTTAGGAATCTAACTGTCTATTCGAGCTTTATGATGTACAAACCCTAATTTCGGAACCTCTGTGCACATCATATTAATTTCCCCAATAATTTCTAATTTTGCAGATCTTTGGAGTCTATTAAGAATTTTCTAGGGTTTCCGTCCCGAAAAATAGATTCGTGATCAGTAACGATTATGAAAGTAAGTGTTGTACTGTACNATTTCCATGATGCATTCGTTGGAGCTTTTTAGTAGGGTCGGAGTTGCAGAAACATGGTAAGATTATTCTGACTCTCTCGAAGCTGCTTAGTATAGACAAAGATCAAAACCAAAAATTTTTATGTTCTGTTTTTTTTAATATATATGTTATATGTTCATCTTCGTGTTGTCGTCAGTTGTAATGAAATCCATTTTTTTTTTATAAATGTTATAGACAAGGAGAAGCAAGCAGTTTGTGAAGCAGCAGATCAAGGTTTGTGTTTTGTCTTTTTTAATATTCTAGCTACTAGCAAGTATTAGATCGCTCGTGCTGGGGTTCAAACCTGTGACCTTGGGAGCTTCTATAGGGTCTTTAGTGCTTTGCTCAGAACACTATAGAAAGGTGTGTGATTTGGAGGACTAATAAATTTTTACCTCTATGTGCTTCTCATCTCCATTCTTGCTATGATCTATATTACAAAGTCTTAAACAATTTTATGAGCTCTAGAGTGTAAAAAAAGATAGAGCTCTAGAGGTTTTCTTGACTATGTACTTATGTAGTAGAATGGTTTTATGTTCTAAAATGAATTAGCTTAGCTGTGTTACCTACGTATATCAACTATGATCTTTTGGTTTACGTTGAAGGCTCTACACTATTTTGTTTTACTCACAAAAATATTGATTTTGGAATTGAAGGTGGAATGAAAGAGAGAAATCCAGAAGCAGCAAACCCGGAAGCTGGATCAACATCTCAAGAAGAGAGAAAGCGTAAACAAA
>CAKOAT010085155.1:0-14666 GCA_932364175.1 Eruca vesicaria subsp. sativa
CAGATTGCTAAAGAAGATGAGTTAGCCATTCCAGAAGGACCTATGACTCGTTCCAGAACCAAGAAGCTCAATGAGGAAGTTGCTAAGACACTGAAAATATCATGGAGACAAGAAGAAGGTCTTGGACAAGGCTTGATTGTTCAAGACACATTAACCATCATTCAAGCTATCACTACATCAAGCTGAGTTGGTACTTAGGAAAAGTACTTGGGTGTGCTCTTTTCCTTGCTCTTGGTTTTGTCCCACGTGGTTTTCCGGAGGAAGGTTTTTAACGAGGCCTCAAGCTGCTTTATCAAATCCCTTAGGTGCTAATCTCGGTCCAAGACTACCTTATGTTTTATTTTTAGACTATGTTTTTATGTTTCATTCCACATTTCTTTTAAGTTTAAACTAAACTCTCTTTTAATTAAGTAGTTGGGCGTGTGTGCTCTTAATGAGAGGCTGTGCATGTGCAGCTTGCTCTCTTTATAAGTGTTTGTACTCTCTTTCTCTCAGTTTATGNGGTGTGTAATATCCAGAGCCTAAGGGTTCTAGTTTGGTGTGTCATATCCATTCTAGCTGCCTAGGAGTATCAAGAGTTCATCCATCACTCTTGTGTCACCATTCATTCCATCGCCTTGCAAAGCTTGAGTCCTCTGGTTCGTTTTGACAAGGATCTATCCCATCTACTTCAAAGCAACATCCTAGGGTCATATTACCTTATGAAAGGCTGCCTACGTACCCCTCTCGAGGATCAAGTCGAACGTAGTTCAGTTGATAGAGCTGGACCAGAGATCGAACTGCCTGGGCGAGTTCGTCTAGTGATTGAGTGCCAGTCATAGAAACCGAACTTGTCGAGAAAAAGCCTAAGTTTCTAAGTGCGGAAAATTCTAAGACTAGAAAAGTTGTAAAAAGTCTCAGATGAGAGCTCTGGATTTCGTCCCCTTGCTCCTGCCCTATGCCTCTTGCTTATATACTCCTTTCCTAGGAGGTTTAGTCTTTCCATTTCACCCAGATTCGAGTTTATCGGGAATCTTCCATTTATCTCGATCTTTCCTTTTTTTCCGCGGAAATCTTCTATTTATCCTCAAACTTGACATTTATCTTCAAGTTTGACTTTTATCTTCTTTCTGCGAGTAAATCGCCAAAACATCGTTGTATCTTCGGGTTGGATTTCGTTTAAAGTCGCGAGTGGCTTTTATCGCGTTTTAGGACTTTCCAAGCCGTTTTGCGATAAATCCGTTTAACGAATTTAGACGAGATCGTTTCCTGATACGATGCCGTTTTTAGATAAGTTTCTCCAGTTAATCTTAAAGCTAGGCAATGTTCGATAGTTAATCGTAAAGCTAGGCAATGTTCAATGTTTCGATTAATCGTTGCCGTTTTCTACGATTTACTCAGGGTTTTATTAAAAACGCGTTTTGTACGATTTTTACAAAAAATCTCGAATAAATCGTGTATATTAGGCAATATTCGGTGTTTCGTTTAACCGTTGCCGTTTTATACGATTTCCTCGAGTTCTTTTTGAGAAAACAAAGTTTTACTGTTTTTATTGTAAAAAACAAATGATAAGACGGATCGAGACGAAACGGGAGACATTCCGACTGTGGTTCGGAACACGACCGTGTCGAAGGACGTAAGCATTGAATCAAGGATGCGGGAGATCGTGGCTTGGGATGGTTGGTTTGACGTACGGCGAACCGAGCCGGACCGGTACAGCTCGCCGGTTGGCGAACTGTCCGGGAAACTTCTAGTTCGCCGTTGGAACAACTAGTCTGGACGAGACTAGTTCGCGTTTTACGTCGATTTTGGTTTTTCACGGTTTTGTGCTTAACCTAGATGATCGTGTAATCGACGTTTGTTTCGTTTTTCCGAGATAACGATCTTCCGAATTGTCAACGGATTTCCTTTGTTTGGAAATCTCTTTTGGATTTATAAAACTATTTCTCGAGTTTTAAAAACGATTTCTCGAGTTTTATAAAACGATTTCTCAAGTTTTATAAAACGATTCTTCGAGTTTTATAAAACGATTTTCGAGTTTTATAAAACGGTTTCTCGAGTTTTATAAAACGATTTATCGAGTTTTATAAACGATTTCTCGAGTTTTATAAAACGTATTTTATTTTTACTTTTTCTGAGACTTTTAGCCCTTGATTCCGTCGTGACCGATTTTGACACCAACAGTTAGCCCCCCAGCTCGCTAGAATCTTGAGCTGCTAGCGTAAGGTTCTTGCGAGTGGTTAGCCAGTTTTAGTTAAGTTAGGCGGAATTAATGGTTGGAAAGGTCCGTTGAGAGTGATCTTTCCATTCTTCAGGAAGCGGAATGCGTTTAAGATTAGGGCTGCACCTTGTGAAGGCTGCCATGTACCCTATTGAAGGGATTATGCCTTTCGTAGTTCGTTTGGAGTTAAGGTTTGTATGACCTGTTTCGCAGTGAGACCTTTACAGTCTAGTTATTTGTCGTGTAGAAATTATCGAGCATATTGATGTCGATGGCATCAATTTGCGTCTTTTAAGAGCGTGTTTTTATTTGTATGAATGTAGCGGGAAGAATATGAGTTGATATTGAGGGAGGTCCGCGAGTTGTCGTCTCGCATTCCTTTTCGTTTGCTCGTTTTAGGATGTTTAGCAAATCGAGTGAGCGTTTAGATATAGACGAAGAGACATGCCTTTAGGATCTCGATTCATGCCTTGAGACATTAGCGACCAGTGTGCTGGGTTTAGGGCAAGACCTAGGTTTACTTTCGGATTGAGGCTATGCGATGACTAGTCGGCTTTTGTTTTGCCTGTTGCGATTTTAACCTGATTCCATACCGATTTAGAATCCGCGATAGGTTCTCGGCTTATACGATTCGTCTGGTTGGAGCCGAGCATCTCACCGGGAACAATTTCTAAGTTTCCCGGAAGTGCTGACCAAAAGTTTTGATTTCTTTTATAGCGTTATTACCCTTGTGTCGGGTGTTTGAGAGCTATCTCTGCGAGATAACTTAAGTTTGTTTAGGACAATTGCAAGTTCGTTGTGATCAGCAACAAACTATTTTTAAGTGATAGATGTTTACGTAGTTTGGGCCTTCGCGAAGGATACGTACATTAAGAAGTTTTGCGTATTTTATAGTCGCGAACGGACTGTTAGATCTTCCAAGAAAATGACTTTATCGAGGAAGGTATTTGTGTTGAAAAACTAATCTTCGGGCGTCTGCGACGTCTCGCAGTGCCGAAAGTTGGTTTTTATTTTATTTGCCACGTTTTGTGTTTGGAATGTTTGCGGGCTCGAAGATGTTGCGCGGTGTTGCTAGGGTTTTGTGTTAACCCTGCTTTGCAGGAACATTTTGGTTTGTTTGCGGATATTCGCAATTAAAACTCATTCCTATTTGGATGTTAGGTAGTTTTATGATTTGTGCTAGAGCAACTAGGACCGAGAGGTCGCGTAAGTTGTTTCCCCGAAATAAAGCGTTTTTCGTTATAGTGCTTTGTGAAATGTTGACCTTCCGAGATTCGTACGGGTTTAGGAGCTCTGGTACCAGTGTTTTCTTATACGTCGGATTTTGTAGGTACCTTGCTTTAGAACTAGAGTGAATCGCGAGAATACATAACTTAGCCGATTTTCGACAAGTTTGCATTATCCGTTGAATGTATTGGCTTGGCGTGAAGGTTTTGTTCAGCCGCACAGCCAAGGTCGTATTTGTTAGAGGATTAGACCACGACACTTTCGTGCTATCGAAAAGGTCGAATCGGTTTGTAAACTTGGCATTGAAGTGAAGCGTGATCGGACAATAGCCAAGTAGCGTTTGTCTATTGCTGCTTTGTGTTCTCTATTGCTGCTTTGTGTTCTCAATTTTTCTTTCACTACAAATGTTCTTGACATTATTCCGTGACTCACTTGGTTTGACGGAAAATGCGATCAATGCTTTGATGCCTAAAGATTTGTTGTAAAATTTTTTGATTCTTATACTTGTTTTATCAAGTTCGAGAAGATCTTTATGACTTCGGCAAATCATCGAGTTTCACTCTGAAGTTTCACAGAGATTTTCTAACCGCATGATTGCAACGAGAGATTCTGTATATTCCTCGAGATTATTTCTCATACGGTTTGGATCAGTCTTTAGCGCTTAGACGGTTTTTAGATTGTCGTTTGCTTTTGGCATGATTTCGATGAGGCGTCACATCGTCCGAATATTTTTCCGCTTATTTTTTGCGAGAGTTTGCTGTATAGAAAGCGTTTTCTTGATGCGAGGAAAAATGTTCGGCGAAGGAAGAAAAACGAGTTTCCTTTGGAGGATTGGAAGGAACGACAATCCTGGTCGATTAAAGACCATGGTGGATCGGTGATGACTTGGAGTATGTCTGATTTACGAAAATTTTTAGGAGCGAGTCGGTTTTAAGACGAAGTCCGCGTCTCTAGCTTCTTCTTTCTTTTAGGAAAGGAGTATGCTCGTATGCGTGCCGATTGTTTCTCAGTTGTACGAGAGATTGGATCGATTTGCGAGTTACGCCTGAATGGTTGGAGAACAACAAATCGAGATAGACAAAAATTGCTTACGACCTAGCATGCTAGACTATCCTCTAAATTCTAGAGAGACTCGAGTTTTAGTTCAGCTCACCATTGGGCGAGCTGGGTGAGCCCTCTCAGCTTGCCATACGGCGAGCTGGCATGGACAGTCTCGATTCGTTGAGTTGACTTGTCTTCGTCGTAAAATCTCAATGGAAAGTACGATTGAGATGAAACGGGAAGCTGCATGATCGAGACTGGGGAGAGAAGCTCGAGAGATGCTCAGGTCGCCATAGGGCGAACTGGGTGGTGAGAACCCTTGGGGCAAAGTCAGCGCCTCTTGGGCGAGCTAGGCGCTTGGTTCAGCTCGCCGTATGGCGAGCTAGCTAGCTCTACGTTCGGTGAGCTAAGCCAGCTTGGTTTAGCTCTACGTTCGGCGAGCTAAGACGCTTGGTTTAGCTCTACGTTCTGCGAGCTAAGCCAGCTTGGCACGGGTGATCTCGATTCGTCGAGTTGACTTGTTTTCGTAGCAGAATCTCAACGGAAAGTCCGATTGAGACGAAACGAAAAGCTATACGATCGAGATTCGTATAGGATCAGCCTTAGGATCCCGAGAATCTTGTCCTACTCGCCATTGGGCGAGCTATTCAAACCTTCACACGTTGGGATTTCTATGATACAATGTCGTAAGGCTGATCCTATACGAAAAGCTATACGATCGAGATTCGTGTACTACAGCGTTTGCGTGAGCGTTGGGTATAGGAGCAGTCGCTGCGAGAGTTGTTTTACCAGCATTTTTTGCGAGTTGCCACTTTGTCTTTCATATATCCAGACTTCGTTTTGATCAAGTGTTTTGCGGCTATGAGGAAGAGTAATCCGACCCCCCCCCTCCTTTTAGCGCCAAACTGTGGGAACCGAAATTCACCTACTGTCGATTTCTGTTAAATAAGGAAATTTAGGAAAACCCTAATTTTCCAGAGGAACTGGATCTCTGCGAAAACCAACGACAAGTAACCAAATAAATGCGGAAAAATATGACAAACGTAATAAAACAAATTTATAGAAAAAGTAGATCTTATTTCGATTTCGCGTAAGAGCGTTACGATCATTACAAGGGTTTACAAAGGCTTTGGACGCAGGGCCGTCAGCGAGTTATCAACATAAAAACCTTAAACCTAATCGAGTCGCAGCTCGATAACAAAAGACGGAAAAAGATAAGAAAAAGGATTTAATTGATTTCGGACTGAACCTTATGAAAGGCTGCCGACGTACGCCTCTCGAGGATCAAGTCGAACGTAGTTCAGTTGATAGAGCTGGACCAGAGATCGAACTGCCTGGGAGAGTTAGTCTAGTGATTGAGTGCCAGTCATAGAAACCGAACTTGTCAAGAAAAAGCCTAAGTTTCTAAGTGCGGAAAATACTAAGTCTAGAAAAGTTGTAAGAAGTCTCAGATGAGAGCTTTGGAGTTCGTCCCCTTGCTTCTGCCNTCGAACTGCCTGGGAGAGTTAGTCTAGTGATTGAGTGCCAGTCATAGAAACCGAACTTGTCAAGAAAAAGCCTAAGTTTCTAAGTGCGGAAAATACTAAGTCTAGAAAAGTTGTAAGAAGTCTCAGATGAGAGCTTTGGAGTTCGTCCCCTTGCTTCTGCCCTATGCCTCTTGCTTATATACTCCCTTCCTATGCGGTTTAGTATTTCCATTTCGCCCAGATTCGAGTTTATCGGGAATCTTCCATTTATCTCGATCTTTCCTTTTTTTCCGCGGAAATCTTCTATTTATCCTCAAACTTGACATCTATCTTCAAGTTTGACATTTATCTTTTTTCTGTGAGTAAATCGCTAAAACGTCATTGTAGCTTCGGGTTGGATTTTGTTTAAAGTCGCGAGTGGCTTTTATCGTGTTTTAGGACTTTCCAAGTCGTTTTGAGATAAATCCGTTTTACGACTTTAGACAAGATCGTTTCCTGATACGATGCCGTTTTTAGATAAGTTTCTTGAGTTAATCGTAAAGCTAGGCAATGTTCGATGTTTCGATTAATCGTTTCCGTTTTCTACGGTTTACTCGGGGTTCTATTAAAAACGCGTTTTGTACGACTTTTACAAAAAAAACTCGAATAAATCGTATAGTTTAGGCAATATTCGGTGTTTCGTTTAACCGTTGCCGTTTTATACGATTTCCTCGAGTTCTTTTCGAGAAAACAAAGTTTTACGGTTTTAATCGTAAAAAACGAATGATAAGACAGAACGAGACGAAACGGGAGACATTCCGACCGTGGTTCGGAACACGACCGTGATGAAGAACGTAAGCATTGAATCGGGGATGGGGGAGATCGAGGCTTGGGATGTGATAGACCATGATTTTGACCCGCTTTTGGTCATATTTTCTATATGTTTTATTATAGTTATCTATGTTTTGGAGTCTATTAGGTATGTTTTCAGGTTCAGGAGCATTTTGTGGTAAAGTGATGATTTAGGTGCCTTTTGGTGCTTAAAGAAGAGTTTTCCAAGATGACTATGAAGATCTGACATAAGAGATACATATCGATCGATACACACCCTGTGTAATCGATCGATGACGCCTCCGTAGAAGTTGAAGTCGAGATCCTCCATCAATCGATGTATGCAATGTACCATCGATCGATACAGAGCGTGATTAGCAAGATCTATTTGGCCAACTTGAAGCCCAAGTTCTCACCAAATTACAAGACTGCCCCTGACGAGTTTTTAACCTAATTGTACTCCTTATTTATACCTATGCCTATGAGCCTTTAGAGGTAGGAAATTTTGAACCAAGTTTTGTATTCTATTCTATTTAGAAATAAAAGCATTTTCTTTTCTTATTCTTTTGCTTTGAATCTCTTGGCTATGTCTGAGTAGATTCATATGTTATATTTGGGGTTCAAATAGTTATGAGGGATTAGCCCCAACTATGGATTGTTGAGTTGTTATATTCATTATCCAAATGAACCCTAATGCTTACTCTAGACTTGCTACCTAGAGTATTGATTATGGAGTGACTAATCTAATAGTCATCTTCCTGAAATCATTTGNGTTATGAGGGATTAGCCCCAACTATGGATTGTTGAGTTGTTATATTCATTATCCAAATGAACCCTAATGCTTACTCTAGACTTGCTACCTAGAGTATTGATTATGGAGTGACTAATCTAATAGTCATCTTCCTGAAATCATTTGGCTAAACCCAGACTCTATTAAGGCACGATGCGACAGCCGGTCTTATAGAAATTCTTGGGTGAACAATAGTTCGATCCGATCTGATACTTAATATCGATCGATGCTCTTCTAGGGTTATCGATCGACGACAGCTTATATCGATCGACACTGCGATAGCAACATCGATCGATGCAGTCGGCAATCAAATCAATGGACGAGTCTAACTAGTGACAGCTATAGATTTGTCTAAGGATTGAAGTTCTCATATATTTGCAAGCAATTCATTAAGACATCCATAGATCTATAATCCTGATTTTCTGAATAGTAAGTAACCTTGAATCTAACTATTTTCCTTCATTGTTTTTAAAACCAAAACCTATTCTCTTTAGGAACTTACCATTGCTACTATTTTATTTACTGTTTTAAACCTTTTTCAACCTAGCTTAATCACTTAGGATTATATCTTTTGTGTCTCTAGTTCCTTGTGGATTTGATCCCTAAGTACTACGATTGAACCTCTTTTGATGAGAGTAATTCACTCCTTAGGGTAATTTGAGTGATATCGAATTTGGCGCCGTTGCCGGGGAACTAAGATCACTATTAGATTTAATATGATTCAGTCTAGGTTTTTTTTGTTATTTTATTTTTCTATCTTTTGACACAAAATCCTTTTCTTTTTCTTTTTGTCTCTATCAGGTACATGCCCATCAGTACTAGAAGCAACAAGAACAAGCAGCTTTTGTACTCAGAAGATCCCAACAACCTAGAGAGTAGCATCCGCAAGGACATACGCTCCGCATCGATCGATACCAATACCATCGTATCGACCGATACGCCCTTTCCACCGACATCAACAACCGTTCGTTGACCGATACCCCTCACTTGACATCGATCGATACACCATACCAGAACTTTGGCTGACTACAACCGCCCCGATCAGTTCTATTTAAACCGATCAGCCATCCTACCTCCTGCTATTCAGAGAAGATTTTGAGCTCAAGCTGCAGTATTACACACTTGTGGGTCAAATCCCTTTTTGTGGTTTGCCCCATGAGCATCCTATGGACCATTTGGAGAGGTTCGAGGATCTTGTCACCCTAGTCAAAGCAAAAGGAGTCCCTCAAGACTATCTTTTCTGCAAGCTTTTCAAGTACTCTCTATCTGCAGAAGCTTTGCAGTGGCTAAGACAACTACCACCAGGTTCCCTTACCACCTGGAATGATATCAAGCACGCCTTCCTGCGTAATTTCTTTGATGATTCACGCGCTGAAGACCGGAGGAAGAAGATTGCTACATTCACCCAAGCTCCTGAAGAGTCATTCAAGGATACTTGGAACAGATTCAAGTCCTACCAGCGAGACTGCCCACACCACGGATTCAACCAAATACAACTGCTCTGCACCTTCTATAGAGGCATCAGCCCCGATTTCAAGAGAGCCCTTGATAGCTAGCGATGGCAACTTCACCACCAGGAATCCTCAGAATGCTATCAAGCTAATTGACAACTTAGCTTCCAGCAACAGCACAAGAAACTATATGAAGACTACCACCCCTGGGAAGGAGTACGTCAATGAAGTTCAAGCACAGCTAGACAACATTCAGAAGCTCCTAAACAAGCAGATCTGTGCAGTGGAAGATTCAGAAATGGTTGAAGAAGACGTCAACTGGATTAGTGAAGCCGGTTTTCAGAGATCTAGTAACCAAGGAGGATTCAGAAACTTCACAGGCCAGAGAAGCAACTTTAACCAGAATCCCCAGAAGCCCAACACCTTCAGCAGCAGCAATCCTAACAACAACAGAAGCTATGGAAGTGCCTTCTACTCAGATCCACACCCACCCACCCAAGATACTAAACTGGAGGAATTGATGGACAAGATACTTGAGAGTCATCAGAAGCTGGAGGTAAACTTCAATGGAAAGATAGATTCTGTCTACACCACCTTCATGACGAAGATAGATGCACTCAGCACCCATGTGAAGAAGCTAGAGACCCAGGTGTTCCAGACAGGAGAATCAGTTAAGAAGCAGGAGTTTACCCACACCCAGAACATCAATGCCCTCCTAGATGATGACTTTTGGCAAGAGGTAGTAGAAGAGATTCAGAGATCTGATGATGAGAATGAAAGAGAATTCAACTACGACTACTATCGATCGATATCACCAGCTCGACATCGATCGATATCACCTTTAGTTCGTCGATCGATTGACTTCGACGAGTGTCGATCGATGAACTCCGACGAAAACTCTTGCGAGTGCAATTCCGTCAAGATTATGTCTCACGCCGAATTCGCCGCACTTCACCCACATCCGCCCAGCCCTGTCATCGATCGACATGATGCCCCCATCTTCGATCGACATCCAGACCCTGTCATCGATCGACACACACCTACCAGTGTCGATCGATATGAGTACCCCAACGCCGATTGCCAATACCCAAATCGACAGTGCAGGTCTTGACGCTTTCCGGGAGCGATATTACTTCACCAGAAACCCTACAGCAGACCTAAAAGAGAGACCCACGGATATTTTTTGAGTCCATGGAGATAAAAATGGAAAACATGGGGAGAGTGCTCCGAAAAAGGAAAGAGAAGATACCTAAACCCTATAAAAGAGAAGCTAATGAGAAGGAGTTGTCAAACTTCAGAAAAAGAGTCCTCAGAATACCTAAAGAGAAACCTTTTGAAGAAGCCTACTTCTCACACAGATTGTGGATCTTCTTCAGAGAATCAAAGGAGACAGAAGAAGACATCGGGAGGATCTTTAACCATGTCAGAGATAGCCTCAAGCAGAACATCACACTGAAGAAGAAGAATGATTCAGGGAAGTTCACAGTACCTTGCTCCATTAGAGGTGTTGAGTTCCCACATGCCCTTTGTGACACAGGATCTGGAGATAACATCTTAACCAAGCTCATGGAAGATCATCTAGGCTTGAAGATAGAGCTTTCTGAAGAAACCTTCATCTTTTTAGATTGTTCTCAGCGGAGCTCTGGAGGCATCGTTCGAAATCTTGAGGTACAGATTGGAGATTCCCTAATTCCTACAGACTTCCATATCCTCTCCAACAAGCTGAACTTCAAGACTTCTCTACTACTTGGAAGAGCCTTCTTAGCCACAGTTGGAGCTGTTTGTGACCTCCAAACAAACAAACTCTGCCTAACCAACCGTTCCATTCACTTCGATCCTGTACCACTAATCAAGTTCCCAAGGCCAGCCAGATCAACACTCGTATCCACATGTTTCTGTGCCCACGAATTTGATTCTATGGAAGAGTATGACACCGAAGAAGCAGTATCGACCGATGACACCACTACCCCATCGATCGATACCCTTGCAGCACCATCGACCGACAGTCCTACCCGGCCATCGCTCGATGGAGCATTCTGACGAACCGAAGCCGAGTTCCCAGAAGCCGATTTCATTGCAGAAGATTGGGAAAACGATCACTACTTGCCCGAGCTTGCTAGTATCAATACTCAAGAGGAGTATGATGAAGATTATGAAGAGGAACGAGCTATAGAGTACCGATTTCTTAACGAAGATGAAGCACAGCCTCCATTCCCGACCTTCATCCGACGAGCATCGACCGATACGACACCTGGTCCATCGATCGATATGCCTTACCCCAGATCGCGCAAAAGACGGTTCGAATCACCAAGCGACGAACCCTACTGCAGACCAGTCTATGTCCCACACGCACCACGAGACGGAGATTACTCGATTCGAAGCTGGGCCAGCGGTTATCACGAAAGTTTTGCAGTAGACACAGCACCCCTACAAGCCGCCTCAACCTGCAGATCCCGTATAACTCGACAAGGAGTACAAGCCATCGACCGATACACCCTACAAGCCATCGATCGACGAAGACATCTCTCCATCGATCGATATCAATCACAGACCACCAACCGATCCTGCCACATCACCATCCGAGGGAGAAACACCTAAATTTGATTTAAATTCACTAATTCCGGATGAGTTTGGTATTTTCAGGGATTCAGATGGTCATGCACGTGCCATAGACGGGAGAATCATTCCTATCTCCACAGAAGATGTAGCAGACTTACTCCAGATGGCCAATGGACCTATCATCGAAAATGACCCGAACCAGACAAAGCGCCCATCGACCGATGCATGGAGACGAGCATCGATCGATATACATCGAGAGTATGGGGCGAGAGCTTTCCAAAATGGAGAACGTCGTTTCTTTTGGGAAAAGCAAGATGAATATGGAGTCTACAGAGATGAATCTTGCCATGCAAGAGCAGTAAACGGAGACATCATCCCTGTCACCAAAGAAGACATGAGGAACTTGCTGAAGAGAGCCTCATTATCCGGCCGCTCTTGTTTC
Source organism: Eruca vesicaria subsp. sativa (assembly GCA_932364175.1). NCBI lineage: Eukaryota > Viridiplantae > Streptophyta > Magnoliopsida > Brassicales > Brassicaceae > Eruca > Eruca vesicaria. The sequence continues at coordinate 11,987 of CAKOAT010085155.1, forward strand.
TGTCTACCAGAGTTTGCTGAAGCCTACACTAAAGGAGTTCATGATCGCAAGCTCTACACACAAGCCGAAGTCACCTATATGCTAAATGAAAAAACCGGAGATCACAACTGGGAGATAGGGGTACTAAGACAAGAACATGAGAAGGACCTATCCAGAATTCGCAGTGATATGCTCTGGAATACCCCAAGCAAGGATTTAGTACGGTATGAAAGAGAAGCCCTTGAAGAAGAAATCAAGACCCTGCGTGCACAACTAAAGTCTCAGCCACAGCCATCGACCGATACAGATCCCCCTGCATCGATCGAAATACCCATACCTAACCCGATCGAAGACCACTTCCAGAAGCTATCGATCGATGACAATCCCATTCCATCGATCGACAACCGTGCTCAAGAATTCTGTACCAGGGAAGAATTTGCAGAAACCACAGCACAAATCTACAAATCTATCCAGTTTTGTGAAGACGAAGATTACAGAATCCTGGATGAATACTTGTTTCACCTACACAGTGATTTCAAAAATCTGCAATGCACAATGGAAGATATTCAGAAGGAGGTAGAAGATATCCAAAGACAGCTCGCCAGCCGACCTAACGCATCGCCATCGATCGATGAATCACCCAACACATCGATCGATATGCAACCTCCAACCTCAACCGACGATCCAACACACCATGATACCATGCAGCGCACAACAGAACATATCTACAGCATGATTGGCAACCATCAGTACAGCCTTGCCAACTTAGAAGGGTGGTTAGAAAGGATCCAATCAGAAGTTTATGGTTTGAAGACTAGCATGACCAGAAGTGAGAAGGCCACAAGAAGCTTTCTAACCTCTTGGTTTGATGAAACACAAGAAAAGGAGGACACTTGTTTACCAACAAGTACCTGCAACCCATCGCACTAGCAACCATACTTCCATAGTCAAGCTAAATTGACTTTAAACAAGCGCTGAGTGGGAGGCAACCCACTGTTAGGTATTTTACTAACTTATTTTATTTTATTTTTACTAACTAGTTCCAGTTTTATTTGTTTTTAGGAAGATAGACACACGATCCATACCTATCGACCGCTACGAACCAGTCGATATCACTCGACACAGACCAACACGCATCGATCGACGATGGCGACTCACCATTGATCGATACTCATATCGGTCAGGTATATCGTTTCCGATTTTCGATATCAGTTACATATATTTAATTTTTCTTATGCTCTAACTCCGACTAATTATACACTGAGGACAGTGTATGATTTAAGTCTCGGGGGAGTTGATTACTGATGCTACTTTACCTCTTTTTCATCTTTTTGATAAAGTTTTCAAAAATTTGTTTTATTGAGTCAAGAAAGGGAAAAAATTTCAAAGTCTTACTTTTTATCTTACCACTCTTTAGCACCATTCTTAGGTTTATTGATTGCAGAAAGTACTATAGATGCTAAAGTGGATCACCGATCACCTATGTCAACACTTTCATGATTGTCTGGAAGAACCCAAGCTGATTTCCAACCTAACCTGACATCTATTGCTTGTCTTGGGGCTTGGTATACAAGGGATCGGAATCCTCTTGCAAGTCTGGATGGTAAAAATCTCAAAAATTTTGGTTTCCTCCTTTCCTTCCTTCGGCATCCCAAGAAAATAAAAGATTGAGACGATTTCCTGAGAGGCAGAGGGAGAGGTACATTACCTATGACCCCACTTTTCGCTTACAAATTGAGAAAGATCAATAAGATGAACATTAACTATTCATTGGGATTGATATAAAAGAAAGAAGAGTTGGGATTCAGAGAAGGGGGATAAAGAAAGAAAGGGAACCAGGATGAGAATGCCTGAAAACTTGTTTGAGTTGAATCCAAGTGTTCCTTGATCGATACTCCCAAGGAAAAGCCTACACCTTTATTTTTATGCATAAATGAAATCAGTAGAGGGGATAGACAAACAAGGAATTTTTAAGTCTATTGGCTAGATGATTAGGTTGCTAAGCTAGGACATGGTATAATGTAGTCATGTAGTTGATAGGAATAAGATGTGGTTTGCAACAAAGTAAGAGGTTATGATTTTTAAGTTAAGATTTTGATTGAGTCCCTGCTGTTTTTAAACTTCTTTTCAAGACTAACTTGATGTATGCTTGAGGACAAGCAAAAGGTTAAGTCTGGGGGAGTTGATAGACCATGATTTTGACCCGCTTTTGGTCATATTTTCTATATGTTTTTATTATAATTATCTATGTTTTTGAGTCTATAAGATATGTTTTCAGGTTCAGGAGCATTTTGTGGTAAAGTGATGATTTAGGTGCCTTTTGGTGCTTAAAGAAGAGTTTTCCAAGATGACCATGAAGATCCGATATAAGAGATACATATCGATCGATACACACCCTGTGTAATCGATTGATGACGCTTCCGTAGAAGTTGAAGTCGAGATCCTCCATCGATCGATGTACGCAATGTACCATCGATCGATACAGAGCAAGATTAGCAAGATTTATTTGGCCAGCTTGAAGCCCAAGTTCTCACCAAATTACAAGACTGCCCCTGACGAGTTTTTAACCTAATTGTACTCCCTATTTATACCTATGCCTATGAGCCTTTAGAGATAGGAAGTTTTGAACAAAGTTTTGTATTCTATTTAGCAATAAAATCATTTTCTTTTCTTATTCTTTTGCTATGAATCTCTTGGCTAC
>CAKOAT010085155.1:14766-53613 GCA_932364175.1 Eruca vesicaria subsp. sativa
GGGGTTCAAATAGTTATGAGGGATTAGCCCCAACTATGGATTGTTGAGTTGTTATATTCATTATCCAAATGAACCCTAATGCTTACTCTAGACTTGCTACCTAGAGTATTGATTATGGAGTGACTAATCTAATAGTCATCTTCCTGAAATCATTTGGCTAAACCCAGACTCTATTAAGACACGATGCGACAGCCGGTCTTATAGAAATTCTCGGGTGAACAATAGTTCGATCCGATCTGATACTTAATATCGATCGATGCTCTTCTAGGGTTATCGATCGACGACAGCTTATATCGATCGAAACTGCGATAGCAACATCGATCGATGCAGTCGGCAATCAAATCAATGGACGAGTCAAACTAGCGACAGCTATATATTTGTCTAATGATTGAAGTTCTCATATATTTGCAAGCAATTCGTTAAGACATCCATAGATCTATAATCCTGATTTCCTGAATAGTAACCTTGAATCTAACTATTTTCCTTCATTGTTTTTAAAACCAAAACCTATTCTCTTTAGCAACTTACCATTGCTTCTATTTTATTTACTCTTTTAAACCTTTTTCAACCTAGCTTAATCACTTAGGATTAAATCTTTTGTGTCTATAGTTCCTTGTGGATTTGATCCCTAAGTACTACGATTGAACCTCTTTTGATGAGAGTAATTCACTTCTTAGGGTAATTTGAGTGATATCAGGATGGTTTGTTCGACGTACGGCGAACCGAGCCGGACTGTTCCAGCTCGCCGGTTGGCGAACTGTCCGGGAAGCTTCTAGTTCGCCCAACGGCGAACTAAGCCAGCTGGCTTAGCTCGCCGTTGGGTGATCTAGTCGGGACGAGACTAATTCGCGTTTTACGGCGGTTTCGGTTTTTCGCGGTTTTGTCCTTAACCCGGACGATCGGGTAATCGACGTTTGTTTCGTTTTTCCGAGATAACGATCTTCCGAATTTTCTGTGGATTTCCTTTGTTCGGAATTCTCTTTTGGATTTATAAAACGATTTCTCAAGTTTTATAGACGATTTCTCGAGTTTTATAAAACGAATTCACGAGTTTTATAAAACGATTCTTCGAGTTTTATAAAATGATTCCCCGAGTTTTATAAAACGATTTCTCGAGTTTTATAAAACGATTTATCGAGTTTTATAAAACGATTCTTCGTGTTTTATAAAACGATTCTTCGAGTTTTATAAAACGGTTTCTCAAGTTTTATAAAACGATTTCTCGAGTTTTATAAAACATATTTTTATTTTTATTTTTGCGGACACTTTTAGCCATTGATTCTGTCGTGACCAATTTTGACACCAACATGTATATGGTTCTTCCTTGTTACATTGAGTCCTTATGATTTATTTATTCACCATAACTCTAGCTATTTTACAGTGGGACAGTGTAATTTAAGTCTAGGGGGATGTTTACTGATATTCGTTTATTATGAGTCTTATTAACATTGTTTTCAAAAACTATTTTTATTGAGCTCAAGAATGGGATGATGAACTTATTGATTCTACTTGTTATCTAACAACTCTTTAGCACCATTCTAGATTTACTGATTACAGATAGTACTAAAGATGCTAAAGTGGATCAGCCTGTGAACTATCCACACTTGCTTAGATTGCTTAAAGGAACCAAAACTGACTTCCAACTCTAAACCTGACACAACTGCATGTGTTGGGGCTTGGTGTTGGGGTCAAAATCGGTACGACGGAATCAACGGCCGAAACTCCCCGCAGAAATATAAAAGGAATCGTTTAGTAAAACCCAACGAATCGTTTTACAAAACTCGAGGATCGTATTATAAAACTCGAGAAGCCGTTTTATAAAACTCGAAGATCGTTTTATAAAACTCGAATATCATTTTATAAAGCTCGAGAAGCCATTTTATAAAACTCGAAGATCGTTTTATAAAACTCGAAGATCTTTTTATAAAACTCGAGAAGCCGTTTTATAAATCTCGAAGATCGTTTTATAAAACTCGAGAAGCCGTTTTATAAAACTCGAAGATCGTTTTATAAAACTCGAGAAGCCGTTTTATAAAACTCGAAGATCGTTTTATAAAACTCGAAGATCTTTTTATAAAACTCGAGAAGCCGTTTTATAAAACTCGAAGATCGTTTTATAAAACTCGAAGATCGTTTTACAAAACCGCGAAAAACCAAAACCGCCGTAAAACGCGAACTAGTCCAATCTCGACTAGTTCGCCGGTGGGCGAACTAGTCCCGTCCCGGCTAGATCGCCATTGGGCGAACTAAGAGGTGCTGACTTTGCCCCACTGGTTCTTTTTGCCTAGTTCGCCATATGGCGACCTAGCCAAGGTGAACTAGCTCGCCGTACGTCGAGCCGACCATCCCGAGCCTCGATCTCCCACATCCTTGGTTCAAGGCATACGTCCTTCGACACGATCGTATTCCGAATCACGGTCGAAATGTCTCTCATTTCGTCTCGATCCGTCCTATCGTTCGAGTTTTACGATAAAAACCGTAAAAATCCGTTTTCCCAAAAAGAACTCAAAGAAATCGTATAAAACGGTAACGGTTAATCAAAACACCGAACATCGCCTAAACTATACGATTTATCCTAGATTCTTCGTTAAGATTTTAAAAAACGCGTTTTTAATAAAAAACGTCGAGAGAATCGTAAAAAACTGCATCGGATCAGGAAACGGTCTCGTTAAAGTTGTAAAACGGTTTTTATCGTAAAACGGCCCGAAAGGTCCTAAAACACGATAAAAACCCATCTCGCGACGTTAACGAAATCAAACCCGAAGATACGATAACGCTTTGACGGTCTACTCACAGACGGAAGATAAAAGGCAAGATAAATAGAAGATTTCCGCAGAAGAAAAGGAAGGATCGACAGATATGGAAAGTTCCCGAAATATTCGGTTTCGAGCAAAATGGAAAGACTAAAACCGCATAAGGAGGAGTATATAAGGAGGAGGCATAGGGCAGAAGCTGACACACGAGTTTTCAGAGCTTTCAACACCAAACTTAGCATTTAGGCAATTTTCCGTTTTCGTTATCGAGCTGCGTCTCAACTAGGGTTTTAGTCTTAGATTGCTAGAACTAGGAATTTCGTCGACGGCTCACGCAGCTAAGGCAACTCTCGTTGTAACCGTTCTTTCCCGAATTCAGAATAAGAATCCTTCTTGCTCTCAATCTCGTTTTTCTTTTTATATCTTTCAGTTTATTCATATTAATCGCGTTCTTGGTTACTTGTCGTTGGCTTTTGCAGAGATTCGGTTCCTCTGGAAAATTAGGGTTTTCCTAACTTTCCTTATTTTACGGAAATCGACAAGTGTGAATCTCGGTTCCCACACTTGGTATACATGGGATCGGATTCTTTAAACAAGTATGGAAAAGGTAAAGCCTTGTTAGTTTTAGCACATTTTCTCTCTCTATTCTTGACCCTAGATTAACCAGAGATATTTAGTTTATAAAAAATGAAAAAAGAAAAAACGAAAAAATATATATTTATAGGGTTTAGTTAGGTGGAATCAGAACATGACTTGGTGGCTACAACCATTAAGGCTTCATTCATAATGATTTCAATAAAAAGGATTCGAATGGGACTTGGTGTCTACAACCATTAAGGCTCACTTCATATGAATTCTTGGATTCTAGTCAAAAAAAGAAGTGATCAGGACTTGGTGGCTACCACCATTAAGGCTTGTTTCATGGAAGCCTGTCCAATCTTGGTCAATGATCATGCAATAAAAGTAGATTTTGACTCAAGAGAGCAATTAGAAGAGAGAAAAGTTATAAACTAACTTTTACCTGCATAACCAGATAGTTGTTTGAAATTCCTTGCATCATGTGATAGGTACTCCCAAGATAAAGGCTGCAATTTTATTTATGTTAAGAAATGAGGTTAGTTGAGGGGAATGTTAGATAGTATTTGCTAAATTATTGCCAGATGAATTTGGTTGCTAAGCTAGAATATGGCATAATGAGCTGCTGTGATTAGAACTTCTTAGATTTTGATTGCAATATTGTGGAGGTGCTGATTTCAAAGTTTTGAATCTGTGATTCCCTGCTGTTTTCAATCCTCTTTCAGAGAGACTGCTTGTTTGTTTTGCTTGAGGACAAGCAAAAAGGTAAGTCTGGGGGAGTTGATATACCAATATTTTAACCCACTTTTAGTCATGGTATTTGAGTGTTTTTATAACTATTTAGCATATTTATAGGTTCAAGTGTATTTGGGAAGAAAATGATTTTTTGGAGCATTTTGGAGAGAATTAGAGAAATCACCCGATTTGGATATTGACCAGCACATGAGGTCGACACAGAGTGATTAATATCGATCGATATGCACTCTGCAATATTGATCGATACCCAAGGCGTGGAGACCAATTCATGACCAAACCAACTTGAAGCCCGAAACTTCACCAAATGACAAGAATAACCTTGACGAATTTAAACCTAAGCATTTATACTTTGCCATGGTGTTTTAGTTGAAAGACGTTTTTTTACAAAAGCTTTTCTTTGATTCAATTTAACTCCTTTGGTTCTTGGTTTTTATGTTTATATCTATTCTTTCTATGATTTATGTGACAAACTGCATGCCTGAATAAATCTGTTGGACCCAATTTCATCATCTAATTAAGTAGGCCCAAGCCCATGCAAGATCATCATGAGATTGACGTCAATCAGACCCAACGAGGTCGAAATGGTATCCCAAAGATCCCGGAAGCAGTTAGAAGAGGAGAAGGCTATAAAATGAGAGCTAAAGCAGAGCATAAAGACACACATAAAACCTTAGAGCAAACTACTATTCACATCGACATCCACATCATAAACTTCTAGTTTGCATATATTTTCCGTCTTTCATAATTGTTCTCGATCTTGTTTATCACTTTTTACCGAATTCCATACTCAATAAAGTCCATTTTCGTCAACCGAATTCCGATTGCATCATTGTGTTTTAAGAGCATCGTTTCCCTCATCATTTGTCTTCCTCTGATTAAACTCTTGATCACTACAAAATACTTAGTGCGAATTTTAGGATATACATTTTGGCGTCGATTTTGGAGGAAGATAAACGATAAACGCCCTTGCTAAGAACCCTATCTAGGATTTCAAAGCACGATTATGGATCCCAATGCAAACAACATTGAAAACGCCCGATCGAGATCGACCAATGTTGATCCCACTGGAACCGCTCTAGAAACCGATCTGGCTTCCGACGATCAAGCAAACGTCAACGAAGCCACATAAGCGATCCAAAATTAGCAAACTCCATCAGCTGGAATTTCGATCGCCAATAGAAGTACGGTCTCATATCGAAACCTTCCCACCAATCGAATCGAATCTCGAGTTTGGAATTGTACGACGGATAGAACGACGCCCGAAGATCCGAAATGAATAGGGAGATCGAGGTCTCCAACCCACTTGACCCAAACTCGAATAGAAGTTGGGGAACTCAGGGGAATGGTTTCAACGCTCATTGATTAATCATGTGACCAAGAGATCGCTTACCGAACCATCGCCAACCGCCTGGAACAAACCGAAAGGGAACTCGCTGAATACCAAGAAAATCTCAGGGAAAGAGTTTGACAACACTTGGATAAATAACTGCGGAGCCTTCGCCTCCTCTGAGCTTGCCAACGCCCGATCGCGACGCTACATGGGCGAAAATTCGCGATGGACCCCCTCGAAAAGGACGATCTATCGAAGTCTGGATTACAACGGTCAGGGTGAGGTCAAAAATTAAATGCAGGGTCTCAGAACTATCTGATCCCAACTCGAAACAGAACAGCTGAAGCATCTCCGCCGCAACATCGAGCTCGAGATGACCGATTCCCCTTCGGAGGCGACGTATCCCAGCAAACAGGACCCACAGCACTGAAAGATCCCATCTCGGCATACAATCCTTTCAGATCGTTGCATGAAAATCCACAGGGAGACGATCAAAGATCTCCAAGTCAAGCAGGAGCATTCAGAAGCTACGTCGAAAAGAACGACGCCAAACTCAAAAGGATATATGTCATCGTACATATGACAACAAGTTCGGCCCCGGATATCGAACATGCTATAGAGGAGACTCGCCGAACTCCATTCACCAACCGAATAACCAGTGTAAGGTTACATGACTTCGGTAAGATCAAATTCCCCGAATATTCAGGTAACTCCGATCCGAAGCCACACGTGCGATCCTTCCACTTCGCTGTGTCAAGAGCATACCTCAATGACGAAGAAAGGGAAGCAGGTTATTGTCGTTTCTTTGATAAAAATCTCACACGGCCTTCCCTGGAATAGTTCACCGGGCTCGAAGGAAATTCAATCGATGATTTCACCACACTCGTAGCGTTATTCTTGAAGCAATATTCCGTATTTATAGAAACACGTGCCACTGAAGCCGGCCTGTGGAAACTCCAGCAAGCACCTTTCGAACCACTAAGAACCTATATAAACAAATTCAAGGAGCTCAACTCCAAAATATCGATCCTAAACAAAGTAGTGGCGTTATCAGCTCGAAAAACGGCGTCTGGTTTTCTTCTAAGTTTAGGGAAGAAATGACGGTCCGAGCTCCCACCTCACTAGATGACGCGCGGTATCGTGCATCCTATTTTGCAACTCTCGAAGAAGAAATAGCTGACTTGAAGGAACAATACCACGCTAACAAGAATGGGATAACAAAAAAAAACTAAATACCCCGAAGGAACAGACTAGTAAAGGACATCATTCCTACGTAATAGACTCGTCGTCACAAAACAAACAATCAACGTATGACCTGAGTAAGTATTGTGCCTTCCACAAGCGAAAGGGGCACTCTACCGAAGAATGTCTCGCGGCACTTCGAAATAAGGAAGAAAACAAAGAGAACGGCGGAACACAGAAGAAGAAACTCTGACGACCCCAAAAAAAAAGAGGTAAAGGCAAAAGAGGCAGAGAAGTCGAACCAGAAATACCAGAATCTCCGCCTCCAGCCCCAAAGAAAAGAGTCGACATGATCCTATGGGGATCTGAACGTAAAAACACATCAAATAAAATCACGGAACGAATAAGTTTCGAAATAACGATGACGATACAACGCCTGGAAAAATTCGATAGGACAGGTTCTCCTCCTCTCAACCGAACAACCAGACGCCACCACGAGCCGAAGAAGAACAGCAAACTCAATACGATTCGACGGGTACTAGAGAAACCGATACATGAGGAAAGCCACAGCCCGCATATACTCAAACCCAACCTGTCAGAGGGGCAAGGACACCACTAGCCAATTCTAACCAAAAATGGCACTTCCCAACGCATCATCAGAAAAAGGGAAAGAAATTGACTTCATTTATGGAGGATTAAAATTCTGCAACTTAGTCAACTCCATCTAAGCGCACCAACGAAGAGCAGAAAGTAGCATCGGCATACCGGAACCTTTTTCAGGCCCCGATCACAAAATCACCTTCGACGAGAACAAAACCGCCGATCTCGATAAACCACACGACGACGCTCTCATTATACGACTCGACATCAGAAGATGCAAATTATCCAGCATTATGATAGATACGGCATCTTCTACGACGCATTCAAAAGAATAGGATTCACCAAAACATTCCTCAAACAAAAAAGAACCCCATTAATCGGATTTTCAGGAGAGACTACCTATTCTCCCGGATCCATCGAATTCACCGTGACCGCTGGAGATGTAAGAAAAATCGTAGAATTTATCGTCATTGATCGACCCGCTCCATTTAACGCCATCCTCGGGAGACCATGGCTATACAGCATGAAAGCAGTACCATCAACTTACCATTAATGCCTGAAGTTCCCTACGCCAAGAGTAATCGAAACCATAAAAGGGAGTCAGAAGAACTCCAGAACATGCTATCTCTCGATCTTCAAAGTCATTGAGCCAAATCCATAGGACCAGCCAAGAAGCCTCAATAAAAACAAGAATCATACTCATGTACACGAACAAACCAAAAAATACGACCCTAATTATCGGGTAAACAATCGAACTACGTTTAGACTTGATCCCTCGATGAGGGTATGTAGGCAGCTCACGACCTGAGTTCAGTCACTCACCACAAACCAATTTCTTTCAAGGAGATCAAATCCGGATCAGGAAACAACCTATCCACACGGATACATCTTTTTCTGTTATGTAATGCAAAGTTGTATACGAAGAACCATTTCTGATAATAAATAAAGATAAACTCTCACTTTCACAATTCAATTTAACTGCATGAAGAGACCATGATCAAGTCTATGGAAACAGTTAGGATCCCGCTAAAAACACGGTTCTTCATAATAGTAAAATCATTACTCAAACACAACTTATCAACACGATATTTATCGAATTCGATCTATGACCACAAAAATAAAAAAAAGGTCGCACGCTTACAGTAAACCGAAATCAAACAAACTACTATTACTCGCAAGTCTTTATTAAAACAACAAAAGAAACAACAAGAGAAAAACAAAAGATAAAAACTAATCATCGGCATCGAACTCGCCATCTTCATAGCGATTCCTGTTACGTCCCTACTCGCCACCAGATTCGTCTACATCGGTAGAGACCTTAGAGAAGAAATCCTCTAGCAAATCCTGAAATCAGAGGAAGATCCAACTTCCCAACCGAGAAATCTGATACCGCTGCCACGTCAAGCTCGGCTCCAAGCTCGACCTCGTTAGCTCGAAGACGCGATAACTCGTCCGAAGCGAGCAGATTGTTATTCATTATCTCCTTAATAAGCTCGATGTTAGCCATGACCTCCTTCAAACAAATTTCGCAATCCGCTGCATCCTTCTTCTTCTCCCACTTTTCCTTCAAAGACATCAACACGTACATATAGCTGTCAGCGGAAGTCTTCTTAGCATCATAAGTCACACGGAAAAGCTCGTCTGCGTGGTTCATTGTCAGAGATTCAATCTGCATCTCCATCGTGGAAAGCTCCTCTAAAGCCGATTTTCTTTCATTTCTGATGACCCGGAGACGAGCCTCGAAAGAAGCAGCTTGGTCCCAATTTTTCGGCCGCCATCAGTTGAGCAACACTGGCACGTTCCCTGTCTTGAGCCATCTTCAAACTGAGTTTCAGCTCCCAGACGACCTGTTTGTCTTCGTAAAGTTTTTCAGTTCGAGGAATATCCCTTAGACGTTTTTCTAAGGTCGCCGCAAATTCGTTATTCACCTCTATAGCCTGAAAGTGTATCAAGAATATGCATGATAAGAGAGTAAGCATCAAAGATCAAAAGAATAAACCAACCAACCTTAGTATGAACAACCGCCATCTTTACATAGGCGTCGTGTTCCATCATATTCCGTAATGAAGGAAGAGGTCACCCCGCCGGCTTGAAATGCCTAACAAAATGGGCAACACTGTCGGGATCATCCATGATCGAACAATCCTTGGCATGAGAAATTTGCCAGTGAAACGGATTTGCAGCCACACCTTTACTCGCAGGACCAGATCGAGCATCGTTCCCCGAAATCTGTGCTTTCTTCGGAGGACGATCACGCCCCTCCGAAATATTCAGATTACCAGAACATAAAGGAGTCGCTGCCTTTTGTTCCTCTGGGTCTTTGGCTTCAGACCGAGTCACTACACTAGGAAGCCGGGGCTTTTTGCGAAGGACTTTGGTGAGCGCTTCGCTCATGTCGCCAAAACGAATCTGCCCCGCTCCGGTGCTCCGATTACGGGTTCGTTCGGATTCACGGGAACTCGTCTTCCTCGATGTAATGATTGATGATAGGAAGAGAAAAACTTTGAGAAATATAAAGATTGAGGAAACAAATTCGACATTAATAAAGGAGAAGTAACCAGTACAATATCAACAGAAAAGAATAAAATCTCAAAAATTCTGAGAAGAAAAAAGATACCATAAATCTGTGGTTATCAACAAAGAATTCGAGAAGCAAAATAAAAAACAACATGATATATCGGATTAAAAAAAAAAAAAGAGATAAAATTTAAGAATCAGCCCCGTCCTCGGAAAAAGATTCCCCAACCACCGAATCACCAGAAACCTCGGGGAGATCCAAATCCAGGTCAGACCAATCTGCAACGGCAGGCAGTTGGACGAGAACTTCAATTTTCTTCTCCATCACCGTCCTTGATCTCGTTGAGCAGAACGATGTTCGCAATTACCTCCCGCAACTGGATCTCTGCGTCGTTTCTTCTCCACAAGGGACAGGACCTCCTTGTAACGGTCAGCGATCTTGTGACGCATAGCACCAGATTCGCGACAGATGTCTCGCTCCCTCTCCGCAAAAAATTCTGCAACCATGGTCTTTTGAGTAGCGACCTCGGACTCAAACACCATCCTCTCTTCGCGAGCCTTCCTCCATTCATCCCTCAAGAAAGCGGCTTCCCCGTCTTCTTCTTGAGGTCTTCCTTAAACATCCAAAGCGATTCCCTGAGATTCTTAGCTTCAGCTCGCGATCTCGCTAACTCTTTTTCGCCGTGGCCCTCAAACATTGCGACCAACTCGTCAACATCAACCATAACCTGCGAAGTTTTGAGAATATCAGAACAAGATTTATCTACTAAAAAGATGGAAGTAAAGAACATAATGTACATTAAAATTGGCGTCCGCGATCTTAGCATAGGCATCTGTTGGTGTCAAAAACCGCACTCTCGAAATCAACGTCTACGATAACTTCTGTAAAAGGGGGATCATTACTTTCCGCAAAAGTGATTTTATGAAACTCAGAGATCGTTTTATAAAACTCGAGAATCGTTTTATAAAACTCGAGAATCGTTTTATAAAACTCGAGAATCGTTTTATAAAACTCGAGAATCGTTTTATAAAACTCGAGAATCATTTTATAAAACTCGAGAATCATTTTATAAAACTCGAAGAATCGTTTTATAAAACTGGAGAATCGTTTTATAAAACTCGAGAATCGTTTTATAAAACTCGAGGAATCGTTTTATAAAACTCGAAGAATCGTTTTATAAAACTCGAGAATCGTTTTATAAAACTCGAGAATCGTTTTATAAAACTCGAGAATCGTTTTATAAAACTCGAAGAATCATTTTATAAAACTCGAAGAATCGTTTTATAAAACTCGAGAATCGTTTTATAAAACTCGAAGAATCGTTTTATAAAACTCGAGAATCGTTTTATAAAACTCGAGAGTCGTTTTATAAAACTCGAAGAATCGTTTTATAAAATTCGAAGAATCGTTTTATAAAACTCGAGAAATCGTTTTATAAAACTCGAGAAATCGTTTTATAAAACTCGAGAATCGTTTTATAAAACTCGAAGAATCGTTTTATAAAACTAGAGAATCGTTTTATAATACTCGAAGAATCGTTTTATAAAACTCGAGAATCATTTTAGAAAACTCAAAGAAACGTTTTATAAAACTCGAAGAATCGTTTTACGAAACCGCAAAAAACCGAAACAGCCGTAAAACGCGAACTAAGCCGGCCCGGCTTAGTTCACCGATGGGGGAACCAAAGATTTCTCGGATATCCCGCGCCTCGATCTCCCGTATCCCCGATTCAAAACTTAAGTCTTTCGACACGGTCGCATTCTGAACCACGGCCGAAACGTCTCCCGTTCCATCTCGATCCGACTTACCGTTCGAGTTTTACGATAAAACCGCACGATTTACTCGACGTTTTTATTAGAAACGTGTTTTTTACAATTTTTATGAAAAATCTCGAATAAATCGTATAGTTTAGGCAATGTTTGGTGCTTCGTTTAACCATTGCCTTTTTATACGATTTCCTCGAGTTCTTTTCGAGAAAACAAAGTTTTACGGTTTTTATCGTAAAACTCGAACGATAGGACGGATCGAGACGAAACGGGAGACATTTCGGCCGTGGTTCGGAATGCGACCGTGTCGAAGGACGTAAGTTTCGGATCGGGGATGCGGGAGATCGAGGCGCGGGATGTCCAGGAAGTCTCTAGTTCGCCCAACGGCGAACTAAGCCGGCTGGCTTAGTTCGCCGGTGGGCGAACTAGTCGGGATGGGACTAGTTCACCCACCGGCGAACTAAACCAAGCCGGCTTAGTTCGCCGGTGGGCGAACTAGTCGTGATGGGAGTAGTTCGCCCACCGGCGAACTAAGCCAGCTTGGCTTAGTTCGCCAGTGGGCGAACAAGTCGGGATGGACTAGCTTGCCCACTGGCGAACTAAGCCGGGCTGGCTTAGTTCGCCGGTGGGCGAACTAGTCGAGTGTCTCCTCTAGTTCGCCCATCGGCGAACTAAGCCGAGCTGGCTTAGTTCGCCGGTGGGCGAACTAGTCGAGTGCCTCCTAGTTCGCGTTTTACGGCTGTTTCGGTTTTTTGCGGTTTCGTAAAACGATCTTCGAGTCTTATAAAACAATTCTCGAGTTCTATAAAATGATTCTCGAGTTTTATAAAACGATTCTCGAGTTTTATAAAACGATTCTCGAGTTATATAAAACGATTCGAGTCTTATAAAACGATTCTTCGAGTTTTATAAAACGATTCTTCTAGTTTTATAAAACAATTCTCGAGTTTTATAAAACGATCTTCGAGTTTTATAAAACGATTCTCGAGTTTTATAAAACGATTCTTCGAGTTTTATAAAACGATTCTCGAGTTTTATAAAACGATTTTCCGTTTTAGTAAATGACTTTTGCGGAAAGTAATGATTCCGGAAGTTATCGTAGACGTTGATTTCGAGATTACGGTTTTTGACACCAACAGTTAGCCCCCCTGCCTGCAATTTCTTGAGGAAATTTTTCGGGCGGATGGTGTTAGTTTTAAATCGGAATCTACGGCTAAGATTTGTCTCGAGGGAGAGCTCTTTTTTTTTCTATAAGTATTGGATCTTTACTTCTCATATTTTCCACCTCTCAAGTTTCTCTCCAACTTCTCTCTAAAAAAAATTTTAAGATGTCTTCTTCCCAAGGTGATCAACAAAACTGTGAGGTCCCATCCAATGACAACCCTACGCCACATCCGCAGGATGCTCGGATTTCTGAGTTTCTCTTGTTTCAAGACGAGATAGACCGTAGCGATGCTGAGGAAGATGTTGTGTCGGGCAACTTACCTTCGGTAGATCCATCCGTCCTTGCGAGAGAGGTCAAGGCTATTTTGGACGAAACGACCGATACGGTAGCGGATTCTTCGACAGGTGATACTATCGAACCGTCGGGTGCGCCTGCTGTTTCGCCCCTCCTTGCAGCCGAAAACGTTGCTACTTCTGCTGAGGTCGGAATAGCCGTAGCTCCCACCACGGTGGAGTCGGTCGTGTCTCCGACCGTGGGCGAACCGGTTGTGACTCTTACCGCTGTTGAATCAGTTACAACTCCTGCCGCAGTTGAACGGGCTGCAGCTCCTACTGCGGCTGATCCAGTCACGATTATGGGGCCTCCTGCTCCGGTCAAGAGGGTGATTGTCCTGGGACTTCCGGCGCTTAGCGCGACGCTGCCCGCTTCAGCTTAAGGCCGCAAGAGAACTCGTCCGAACCCTGGTGCTCCCGCGAGAAAGAGAGCCGTGAAGGGTTCCGAGACCGGAGCTTCGTTTAGCAAGACACCGAGCTTGATGTCGATGTCGCAGCAGTGTACCAAGGTACAGGTTCGCAAACATACGTTTTCAAGAATAGTTTCGTAGCTGACCATCTATCTTGGTTTTTCCAGTTTGTTTCGTTGATCGATGGGATGATCAAAGAGTGCGGGACCGAAGTTGAGCGTTTAGCCAAGGAGCTAGCCGAGTCACAGGAGAGGTCAGCTCAGCTCGAAGGGAAACTGGAGGTGATAGAAGATGTGCGTTCCGCGGAGGTGTCTCAACTCGAAGCTCGGATTAGCGATCTGGAGCGTAATCTCAGAAAGACCGCGGTCTCTCTGATCAAGGCGAAGGATGAAAAGAAATCCAAGGCTTCAGAGCTGCGCAGGCTTCAGCGCAAGATGAAGAGTTTCGAGGAATCAGCTGTCCGGGTGACTGGAAGATCTATTCCTATTGAGGGAAGTGATTCCGATCCGACTCTTGCTGCCGAAGACGTACCTCAGCCTGATGCGGACAAGGGTGACGACCCGGAGGTTGCTGTCGGGGGTGAAGGTATTGCGATGGATGAGGATGAGGCTCCGTGCATGGAGAATGTTTGAAGTTGTAGTCTCTTACGATACTTTTAAAAATTAGATTTTTATGTATTTGGCCGAGCGCGGCTTTTGTACTTGTACGGGACTGGCCTTTTATGGCTTTGAATCTCTTGTTGCTTTGGCAACTTTTTATTTTCGTAATGGACAATCGGGTTTTATTAAAACCTTCTGTTTTGAGTTGATATTGCGGGAGGTCTGCGAGTTGTCGTCTCGCATTCCATTCCCTTAGAGGATCGCCTTGTTCGTTTTCCCGTTTTAGGATGTTTAGTAAATCGAGTGAGCGTTTAGATAAAGACGAAGAGACATGCCTTTAGGATCTCGATTCATGCCTTGAGACGTTAGCGACCAGTGTGCTGGGTTTAGGGCAAGACCTAGGTTTACTTTCGGATTAAGGCTGTGCGATGACTAGTCGGCTTTCGTTTTGCCCGTCGCGATTTTAACCTGATTCCATACCGATTTAGAATCCGCGATAGGTTCTCGGCATATACGATTCGTCTGGTTGGAACCGAGCATCTCACCGAGAACAATTTCTAAGTTGCCCGGAAGTGCTGACCAAAAGTTTGGATTTATTTTATAGCGCTATTACCCTTGTGTCGGGTGTTCGAGAGCTATCTCTGCGAGATAACTTAAGTTTGTTTAAGACTGTTGCGAGTTCGTTGTGATCAGCACCGAACTATTTTTAAGCGATAGATGTTTTGCGTAGTTTGGGCCTTCGCGAAGGATACGTATGCTAAAAAGTTTTGCGTATTTTATAGTCGCGGACGGACTGTTTATTGTTCTTGAAGAGGAACGTTTTTCCGAACATTGGCGACGTCTCGCTATATTCAGAATTTCGTTTTTTCTTTCGATGCGTTTGCTGAAAAAGTTTGAGAAATTTCGAGTTTTGAAATTTTGTGAGTATACGAGTATACATATACTCACCTACTCCCCCCCTTTTGAACGAGGGGGACAGCTGGTCTTGTCTTGAGACAAGATGCCTACGTACCCTTTCGAGGGGATCAAGCCGTCTCTTAGTTCAGTGTTCTGCGGGCGTGCCGCCTAGTGATAGTATTTTTTGAGGTGCATCGCTTTCCAGGATCTGGGAATTTTGATGCCCTGCCTGTTTGCGATTTCGTATGCTCCGGGTCGGACTACTTTTATGACCTTGTACGGTCCTTCCCAGTTTGCTCCTAGTTTACCGGCTTTTCGTTCTGCGGTGTTCTGGAAGACTTTTCGTAAGACTAGCTCGCCTTCGTGAAATCTGCGGTTACTTACGTTTTCGTTATAGTACTTTGCGGCCGCTTGCTGATAATTTTGAATTCGAAAGAGTGCCTGATCCCGCCGTTCGTTGATCAGGTCGAGTTCGTCGAGAAGCATTAGGTTGTTTGCCTCTTCTGTTTCTGGGAGCAGTCTTCTACGTACTCCTGGAAATTCGACTTCCACGAGAATCATGCATTCCGTTCCGTATACGAGAGCAAAGGGAGTTTCCCCCGTTGCTCGCCTCGGCGTTGTGCGGTGCGACCATAAAACTCCTTCGAGTTCTTCGACCATAAAACTCCTTCGATACGTCGGGGACATAATCTGCGATAACTGTCGACGCTTGCGATCATTGGCAACAGTGTCCTCCCCTGAACCTAGACTCAGAGATGTGGGAACCGAAATCCACACCGTCGATTTTCCGTCAAATATGGAAACTTAGGATGAAACCCTAATTTTCCCGAGGTCCTGGATCTCTGCAGAAATCACTAAAACAAACAAATTTAAAAAAATATGGATGAACAATGAAGAACAGAGAAATAAGAACTTGTATGAAAGCTTTTATTAAAGAAAGAATCGACAACTGTTACAAGAAGAATTGAAGAACTTAGACGTCGAAACGTTCTAAGGATCTAGATTGCTATTCAAAACGCTAAGTCCTAAATTCCTAAGCTAACCACCGTCTTTTTAGGTCTGATTTTCGTCCCCCCTCTTCTGCCCTACGCCTCTGGTTTATATACTCCTGGCCTTGACGGTTCGATCTTTCCATTTCGCCCGGATTTGAGTATATCGGGAATCTTCCATTTTTCTCGATGCTTCCTTTTCTTTCGTGGAAATCTTATATTTATTTTCAAACCTGCCTTTTATCTTCAAGCTTGACATTTATTTTCCTTCTGCGAGTAAACCGTCAAAACATTATCGCATCTTCGGGTTCGATTCCGTCAACATCGCGAGATGGCCTTTTTATCGCGTTTTAGGACCTTCTGGGCCGTTCTGGGATAAATCCGTTTTCCGACTTTATACGGGATCGTTTCCTGATCTGATGCCGTTTTTAGTTAATTCCTCGAGCTAATCATAAGGTTTTACGATTTACTCGACGTTTTTATTAAAAACGTGTTTTTTACGATTTTTATGAAAAATCTCGAATAAATTGTATAGTTTAGGCAATGTTCGGTGTTTCGTTTAACCGTTGCCGTTTCATACGATTTCCTCGAGTTCTTTTCGAGAAAACAAAGTTTTACGGTTTTTATCGTAAAACTCGAACGGGAGACATTTCGGCTGTGGTTCGGAATGCGACCGTGTCGAAGGACGTATGTTTCGGATCGGGGATGCGGGAGATCGAGGCACGGGACGTCCAGGAAGTCTCTAGTTCGCCCACCGGCGAACTAAGCCAGCTTGGCTTAGTTCGCCGGTGGGCGAACTAGTCGTGGCTAGTTCACGTTTTATGGCTGTTTCGGTTTTTTGCGGTTTCGTAAAACGATCTTCGAGTTTTATAAAACGATTCTCGAGTTTTACAAAATGATTCTCGAGTTTTATAAAACGATTCTCGAGTTTTATAAAATGATCTTCGAGTTTTATAAAACGATTCTTCGAGTTTTATAAAACGATCATCGAGTTTTATAAAACAATTTTCGAGTTTTATAAAACGATTCGAGTCTTATAAAACGATTCTTCGAGTTTTATAAAACGATTCTCGAGTTTTATAAAACGATCTTCGAGTTTTATAAAACGATTCTCGAGTTTTATAAAATGATTCTTCAAGTTTTATAAATCGATTCTCGAGTTTTATAAAACGATTTTCCGTTTTAATAAATGACTTTTGCGGAAAGTAATGATTCCAGAAGTTATCATAGACGTTGATTTCGAGATTACAGTTTTTGACACCAACAAGAGAGATGGTCGATCCTCCTGTCCCAGAAGTCCCCTCGACATCAGAAACCATGGGTTGGAATCAAAGGCGATTCCTCGAGACCTCCGCTCCTCGCAACTGGTCTGCCGTTCTTGAACAATGATCTCCTAACCAACTGCCTATCCAATTTAGCGGAAGGAGGAGGACTACTAGAAGGTCCCGCAATGTCCTTAAGCTTGAACGAGCTCCCAGTAATAGCCGGCACTTGATCAGTTCCATCCGGCAGCAAAAAAGAAGCGTGGACTCGTTCGCGATCGAAAGATGACCAGTCCGGGCGATCTCGTCGCAAATTCTTTAACAGACCTCAGAGCTCATTCGACATCGCAGAGCTCCCGGAATACACTGAAACCCCATAAAACGACTTCAGAAGTCAAATATCAAAGATAATAATAGCACTTATGATAAAAGAAACAAAGTGTCAAAACTAACCTATATCGTCAGACCAAAGAGGAGGGATTCTTGCGAATTCAAAGTCACACGTTGACAAGAAATTGACCTTGAAGACAAAGAATCTTTCTCGCCAATCTTGATCGCAGTATGGAATCCCTTGGATAACATGGCGGCTTACGCGCGGCGACATGAGGAAAGTCCTTGGGCTCAGTCTATTCCTCTCCAGAAAGTACAAATGGCACCGCTCCTCTAACACAAATTGCAAACCTTCTTCGCGAGCTCTAACAACGAGGGCCAAGAAGTGCCTCAAGAAGTTTGGGCACATCTGGGTGAGAGATATACCCAATTCGGCCACGATTTCAAGGATTGGTCCAAGAATCGGGAAGAAAAGACTGCAAAATTCAAAGAACGAGAGATGCCCTCCGCAAAACCCGTCGCGAACAGTTTCATGGGTCTCAAGCATCGTAGCCAGCTCGAGTTTGACGCCCCGATCGACACCATATGTCGTGTACAAAGCCTCAAGATGATCAGCAGTAGTTGTTGGAAGAGGAAACAAAACTGATGTATCCATCTTTTCTTAGGAAGAAATCAAAATCGTACAAGCAAGATTTGGAAAGAGAAAGAAAGATTTAGGAGAAAAAGAAGAACCTCAAATACTAAAAGGACATCTGTCGACTTAAAAACGGTTCTATCATTAAAAACGAAAAGATGTATGATTAGGTTTCATCTTGAATGCGGCACAAATAGCCGTTAGGAACAGGAGACACATGCCTAAAGTCCATTGACGGGAAGGTGACACGTGTCAGATCCCTGCCGTCGCAGAAACTGACCCGCCTCTCTTCAGTTGAGTCCGAATGTGCCATCTTTATCTTTCAATAAAAGACAAAGATTGGTGGACAAATGTTGGAAGCTGGAGGAATCTGGTGCCTGGATATTTTTCCCAACAGTTTGGCCGTTATTCCTTGATTTCATCGGTGGAATCAAGGGATAAAGTGTGTCTAGGTTGACCGTAGTCGCTTTATCTCACCAGATTCTCTTTAGGTAAGACATCGCTTTAGGCGCCCTATTCTCCAGGTCCTTGTTTAGGCCGGGACTGTTTTTAGAGCCTGGAGTAAGTCGTATTCCCCTTGGTAAAATGGCGTTCTTTGAGTCGATTACGCGGAGTCGATTACGCGGAGTTGTGATCTGGTATATAACTTTCGATCGGCGAAGAATTTTCTTAAATTCTGCTGCGGGTAAGTTTCCCGAGATGACTGATTTTGTCAGATCTTCTTTTCTTTCTTGAACTCTCATCCGTATCACACCTATTCTTCCGAATCCCCAGGAGGCGGGATTCTTTATTTTGAATTTTGAAAGCCGGATCTTATCTTTTGCTTGAGATTCGGGGGTGGCTGCGTCTTCGAGAACACAATAGCCGTGATGTCTTTAAATACCCATCCATTTCTCTAGACAAAACCATTGCGAGACCTTATCATATTATTCGAGCTAATCTTCTTGATCCGAGAATTTTCTTCTTCTTATCTCGTAGAGAAATTTCATTATGTCAAAACGCTCCGGATCCTCAGTTCCTTTGAAGGCTGAAAGGTCGAGTTCGAAGATAAGGGTGGACTCTACGATATCTAAGTCGGACAGCTTCTCGGATCCTTATGACTGGCACTCCGAAGCCTTAAAAACGGCACTCAATTACTAGACGAACTCGCCTAGGCCGTTCGATCTCTTTTCCAGCTCTACAAATTGAACTACGTTCGACTTGATCCTCAAATAGGGTACGTAGGCAGCCTTTCATAAGGTTCAGTTCGAAATCAATCAAATTATGTTTTTCTTATCTTTTTCGTCTTTTGTTATCGAGCTGTGACTCGACTAGGTTTAGGGTTTTATGTTGATAACTCGCTGATGGCCCCTGCGGCCAAAGCCTTTGTAATCTCTTGTAAATATAGCAACGCTCTTACGCGAATTTGATATAAGATCAACTTTCTTTATAAAATCGTTTTATCATGTTTTTCATATTTTCCGCATTTATTTGGTTACCTGTCGTTGGCTCTCGCAGAGATCCGGGTCCTCTGGAAAATTAGGATTTTCCTAAGTTTCCTTATTTTACGGAAATCGACAGTGTGAATTTCGGTTCCCAAAGTTTAGCGCCTGAAGGAAGGGGGGCTGGATTTCCCTTACTCATAGCCAAAAAACGCTTGATCAAAACGATGTCTGAATATATGAAAGACAAAGTCAAACCTCGCAATAATTGCTGGTAAAGCAACTCCAGCAGCGACTACTCCTATAGCCAACGCTCACGCAAACGCTGTAGTACATAACAAAATAGAAAACCTAATCACGACTCTTCACCACGGAAGAGCACGAAACGAGCTCGTGATTTCTCCGTCTAAACAAAACGGAAACGATAAAACCTATCAAACCCTGTAACCAAATCGGAGAAATCTCAACGTGTGAGGGTTTGACCAAAAGATGTTATCCAAAAACTCTTCAAAAATATAAAACTTGCTCTCCTAGGAACTGCGGAAAAACCCTAGGTTACTCGCTGGAAAAAGGTGGCACAGAAAATTAGAAACGAACGTCCAGCTCGCCCAATTACGAGTGGGACACGACTCTAAGGATCCCAAGCTGACCCTACTCCAGTCTCGATCCTACAGCTTTTCGTTTCATCTCAATCGGACTTTCCGTTGACATTTTACGTTGAAAACAAGTTAACTCGATGTATCGAGACTATCCGCACCAGCTCGCTGTATGGCGACCTGAAAGGGCTCATCCAGCTCGCCCTATGGCGAGCTGAAACACTCTTCGAGCTTCTCTCTCCAGTCTTGATCGTACAGCTTTTCGTTTCGTCTCAATCGGACTTTCCGTTGAGATTTTACGACGAATCGAGACTGTCCGCACCAGCTCGCCGCATGGCGAGCTGAGAGGGCTCATCCAGCTCTCCCTATGCCGAGATGAAACACTCCTCGAGCTTCTCTCTCCAGTCTCGATCGTATAGCTTTTCGTTTCGTCTCAATCGGACTTTCCATTGAGATTTTACGACGAAAACAAGTCAACTCGACGAATCAAGATTGTCCGCACCAGCTCGCCGTATGGCGAGCTGAGAGCGCGCATTTAGCTCGCCCTATGGTGAGCTGAAACACTCCTAGAGCTTCTCTCTCCAGTCTCGATCGTACAGCTTTTTCGTTTTGTCTAAATCGGACTTTCGTTGAGATTTTACGACGAAAACAAGTCAACTTGACGAATCGAGACTGTCCGCACCAGCTCGCCGTATGGCGATCTGAGAAGGCTCATCCAGCTCGCCCTATGGCAAGCTGAAACTCTCCTCGAGCTTCTCTCTCCATTCTCGATCGTACTGCTTTTAGTTTTGTCTCAATCGGACTTACCGTTGAGATTTTACGACGAAAACAAGTCAACTCGACGAATACGACAGCCCGCACCAGCTCGTCGTATGGCGAGCTGAGAGGGCTCATCCAGCACGCCCTATGGAGAGATGAAAAACTCCTCAAGCTTCTCTATCCGCTGTCGATCATACAGCTTTTCGTTTCGTCTCAATTGGTCTTTCCGTTGAGATTATACGACGAAAACAAGTCAACTCGACGAATCGAGACTGTCTGCACCAGCTCGCCGTGTGGCTAGCTGAGAGGGCTCATCCAGCTCTCCCTATGGCTAGATGAACCATTCCTCGAGTCTCTCTCTTGATTCTCGATCGCGTTGATTTTTGTTTTGTCTCAATTGGAGTTTCCATTGAGATTTTACAATAAAAACCGCAAAGACTTGTTTTTTCGTATAAGTTCGAATCAATCGTCTAAAACGGCAACGATCGACTTAACACCAAACGTTTCCTAAACTATGCGAGATTTGAACTCTCTAAACGCAATTCGGTTTTACAAAACACTGCCATGTTAAGTCAAAAACATCTAATCATAAATATGTGATTGATTTTTCGATATACGAAGCACACCTAGTCGGTTAAGTAAAACCAGCAGTACGAAGAAACTAGAACATAAACTCCGATGCTTAAATCCTTTCCTCATTCCGATATTCTTGTTGGTAGTTCGTCAAAGACCGACTCATACGTAAATAAGTCAAAAGACGAAGAACGCAGAAGAGGCAGTCCCAAAGTCATCGATGAAACTAAGGTATGTCTGATTTCAAAATTTTTATTAGACTTTTAATTCCGCATAGGAAAGGAATGAAAACGTCTTGTAAACTGCCGTAAAACCTAGAGAACTTAGAATTTAGGAGGATAGTCTAGCATGCTAAGTCTAGGAAATTTTTGTCTATCTCGATCTATTGTTCACTAACTATTCAGGCATAACTCGCAAACCGATCCAATCTCTCGTACGACCGAGAAACGATAGCCACGCATTCAAGCGTACCCATCTCATTTCCCAAAGAAAGGAGGAACTAGAGACACTGATGTTGTCTTAACACCGAATCGTTCCTAGAAATTTTTGTAAAACAGACATACTCCAAGTCATCACCAATCCACCATGGTCTTTAATCGACCCGGATTGTCGATCATCCCAATCCTTCAAAGGAAACTCATCTTTTTTCTTTCGTCAAACATTTTTCCCTCGCATCAAGAAAACACTTTCTACAAAGCAAACTCTCGCTAAAATAAGCGTAAAAATATTCGGACAACGCGACGCCTCGTCAAAATCATCCCAAAAGAAAACGACAATATAAGATTCGTCTGAACGCTAAAGACTGATCCAAATCGTCTGGGAGATAATCTCGAGGACTATACAGCGTCTCTCATTGCAATCGCGTGTTTAGAAAACCTCTGCCAAACTTCAGAGAAGAACTCCATGATTTGCCGAAGTCATAAAGATCTTTCCCAACTTGATAAAACAAGTTTCGTATAAGAATTGAAAAATTATACAAGAAATCTTTGGACATCAAAGCATTGCTCTCATTTTCTGCCGAACCAAGTGTGTCACAGAATAATGTCAAAAAAATTTACGGCAAAAGAAAATCGAGAACACAAAGCAGCAATAGAGAACACGTCCTCCCTGCTCGCCGACTGATCCTATTGCTGGTCAAGTGATTTTTCCCGCTCAAGAAACCCGCTAAAAAATTTTGCGACTTGCTTTCGGTAAAACAACCTTTGGTAAAACTCCGTCAGTGACTCCAAGAATCTATCACCGAAGAATCAAAAACTGAGCGGAAAGGTTTCTCCAAAATCTGCGACAACATTGTTATCCCAATGCGTCATGTCTATTTACTAAATTCATCGCCCGTTACTTATGTGAAAAATCTTTCGTATAGTCAGGGTCATGTCATAACGAAGTAACTTTCGAAAGTAAACGTAACAGGTTTTGCGAAAAGTGCTTTCCTTATAGCCACACACGGCCAGTCCGAAAACTATAATGGCCACACTCGGCCAGAGAAAACAGCGTGCTAAGCTAGTATCAAGACTGACAAAGGTCCAATACAAATAACTAAACTGTAAAGGTCTCACTGGGAAACAGGTCAAATGAACCTTAACTCCAAGACGAAATACGAAAGGCTTGATCCCTTCAATAGGGTACGTAGGCAGCCATCACAAGGCGCATCACTAATCTTCAACGCTTTCCGCTCCCTAGAGAGTGAAAAAATCACTTTCAACGGACCTTTCCAACCATTAATTCCGCCTAACTTACCTAAAACTGGCTAACCACTCGCAAGAACCTCACGCGAGAGGCCCAAGGTTCTAGCGAGCTAAGGGGATAACTTTTGGTGTCAAAATAGGTCACGGCAGAATCAATGGCTAAAAGTCTCTGCAAAAATAAGAATACGTTTTATAAAACATGAGAAGTTGTTATATAAAATTCTAAGGACTTTCCGAACAAAGGAAATCCGCGCGAAACTTGGAAATGGTAATCTCGGAAAAACAAACGAAACAATCGCCGATTACAAAATTTCCCAAGTTAAGCGAAAAACCGCAAAAAACCGCATCCGCCGTAAATCGCGAGCTAGTTTGACCGAACCAGGTCAACGTATGACGATTTGAACAAGCCGGTTCAGCTCACCGTACGGCGAGCTGGTGGTCACAAACTAGCTCGCCATACGGCGAGCTGAACCAACCCAATTCGGCTCATCGTACGTCGAGCTGACCGTCTTGAGCCTTGCTCTCCCGCATCCACAACGTAAGGCATACTTCCTTCGATTCGATCTTGTTCTGAACCATGGTCGAAACCTCTCTCGTTTCATCTCGATCCGTATTACCATTCGAGTTTTACAATAAAAATCGTAAAATTCTTCTTTTCTCGTAAGAATTCGGGAAGATTGTATGAAACGGCAACTGTTAGTGTCAAAATCGGTCACGACGGAATCAATGGCTAAAATTTTCCGTTAAAAAAATACGTTTTATAAAACTCAATAAGTCGTTTTATAAAACTCAATAAGTCGTTTTATAAAACTCGAGAAGTATTTTTATAAAACTGGATAAGTCGTTTTATAAAACTCGATAAGTCTTTTTATAAACTCGAGAAGTCGTTTTATAAAACTCGAGAAATCGTTTTATAAAACTCGATAAGTCGTTTTATAAAACTTGAGAATTCGTTTTATAAAACTCGAGAAGTCATTTTATAAAAACTCGATAAGTCGAAAAGTCGTTTTTTAAAACTTGAGAAATCGTTTTATAAAATAAGTTTCCGAACAAAAGGAATCCGCGGAAAGACTTGGAAATCGTTATCTCGGAAGAACGAAACAAACGTCGATTACACGATCGTCCGAGTTAAGCACAAAACCGTGAAAAACCGCAACCGCCTTAAACCGCGAGCTAGTCACATAACGACTAGCTCACCGTACGGAAAGCTAGTCACAACACGTCTAACTTGCCGTACGGCGAGCTAGCCCCGTCCCAAGTAGCTCGTCGTACGACGAGCTGAACCGGTCCGGTTCGGCTCATCGTACGTCGAGCCGACCATCCCGAGCCTCGATCTCCCACATCCCCGATTCAATCCTTACGTCCTTCAACACGATCATGTCCCGAACCATGGTCAAATTGTCTCCCGTTTCTTCTTGATCCGTCCTTTCGTTCGAGTTTTACGATAAAAACCATAAAACTTTGTTTTCTCGAAAAGAACTCGAGGAAATCGTATAAAACGGCAACGGTTAAACGAAACACCGAACACTGCCTAAACTCGTAAAAACGTGTTTTTAATAAATAACGTCGAGTGAATCGTAAAAACAGCAACGATTAACCAAAAAACGAACGTAGGTAAACTTTACGATTAACTCGAGGAATTTATTAAAAACGGCATCGGATTGGGAAACGATCTCGTATAAAGTTGCAAAACGGATTTATCGCAAAAGTGCTCGTAAGGTCCTAAAACGTAATAAAAGCCCATCTCGCGATCTTAACGAAATCTAACCCAAAGATACAATAACGTTTTGACAATTTACCCGCAGAAGGAAGATAAATGTCAATTTTGAAGATAAAAGTCAAGTTTTAAGATAAATAGAAGATTTCCGCGGGAACAAAAAGGAAGATTCTTGATAACTCGAATCTGGGGGAAATGGAATGACCAAACCGTCAAGGAAGGGAGTATATAAGCAATAGGCATAGGACAGAAGCGGAGGACGAATTACAGAGCTCTCATCTGAGACTTTTACAACTTTTCTAGACTTAGAATTTTCCACACTTAGAAAATTAGGCTTTTTCCTCGACAAGTTCGGTTTCTATGACTGGCGCTCAATTAATAGACGAACTCGCCCAGGAAGTTCGATCTCTGGTCCAGCTCTATCAACTGAACTACGTTCGAGTTGATCCTCGAAAGGGGTACGTAGGCAGCCTTTCATAAGGTTCAGTCCGAAATCAAACAGATCCTTTTTCTTATCTTTTTCCGTCTTTTGTTATCGAGCTGCGACTCGATTAGGTTTAAGGTTTTTATGTTGATAACTCACTGATATCACTCAAATTACCCTAAGGAGTGAATTACTCTCATCAAAAGAGGTTCGATTGTAGTACTTAGGGATCGAATCCACAGAGACTCTAAAATTACACAACAGATTATTAAGTCTTCGAAATAAAGCTAGATGATAAGGTTTTACACAGTAATTAAAAAGGTAGCAAATAATTGCTTGATTGATTGGTTGATTTGTTAAGAAGGAAGAGGGTAGTTAAACTTAGGTATTTCTCAGGTATGACATACATGCAAGTTGTAAACGGTTTTTATTATTCATAGTTCTAGATTCAGACTTTTAAAGAGGTTTAAGGACTAACTCTACTGGACTTCGGGTTAGGACTATCGTCAGATAACCTGAAGGGGACATCGATCGATGTTTCTGTCGATACTATCGATCGATGCTGATATTGCTATATCGGTCGACACGGCTGTCGCTGCGTCGATCGATATCGCATCCAGCAAGTGGCAGAGGTAAGTTTGAAAGGGGTATCTAGTCTTCATTAAATTAACTTTAGACTTAGGGGATTTGCCAAGCTATCGCTTGTCCAAATTGACCCTAATATCAGAGGTAAGGGTGATCAATCCTTGGCCTTAGCATTCATTGATAACTAGATTGAGAACTATATATTAAACACCCTAATAATGGTTTTATTCAATGCATGAGTCAACCTTAATGAGAAACCTAAATCTAACAAGAGAGACTACTCAAACATATTCATGAGAGCCAAAATCATGATGGTCTGAATAATACTTTAAGATAATAATAAAGAGAAACAATAAGTAAAAAGGGAGTTCAAGATCTTCTCTGTAATTGTAGTTTCAGATCTCTCTCTCCATCAAACTCTTCTCAAGAGGTAGCTAGATGCTTCCTTATTAGCTCTAAAAGGTCTCCAAGATTTTCTACCTAGACTAGTACAAAACCCTCTTAATATAGCCTTACAGGCGGCCAGGGACTTAATGTGTAAATTATTAAAACTCTTGTGAAGCAATTAGGGCTTCTAATCTTCATTTAATCGCTTGGATGACTTATGTATCGATCGATGCATAACAGCATTATCGATCGATACGGGTAATCATCTATCGGTCGATTACTCTCAACGTGCATCGGTCGATAGCCTAAACATCGTTTTGCTCATATCTTCATATAGTCTCCATTTTAGCTCCAAAATGCATGTTTTACACCAGTGAGTACCTGGATCTGTAAAATCTCTAAAAAGACACTAAAAGTATCCTTTTGTTTCCAAAAACATATATAAATCATGGCTAAAAATGGGTAAAATCCATGATATATCAACTCCCCCAGACTTATCCTTTTGCTTGTCCTCAAGCAAATAATAGAACATTGGTCTAGGACCGTTTTAAAAGATAGAAGCTCTGACAACTCTAGACTTAGGACCATCACCTCTTTACTCATTGCAAGCCACATCAGATATCTATCAATTCCCAAAAATACATTATGCCATATCCTAGTTTAGCAGCCAAATACACCTAGCCAATCAACTTAAACATTCCTTGTCTGTCTATCCCTTCCACTGATTTCATTTGTGTATAAAAAATAAAAGTGTAGGCTTTACCTTGGGAGTATCGATCAAGGAACACTTGGATTCAACTCAAACAAGTTTCAGGCATTCTCATCTTGATCCCCTTTCTTTCTTTATCCTCTTCTCTGAATCCAAATATTTCTCTCTTCTTTTCTTTTCTTTTTTTATATATCAATCCCAATGAGCAGTTAATGTTCATCTTATTGATCTTTCTTGACAATTCGTAAGCGAATTGTGGGGTCATAGGTAATGTACCTCTCCTTCGCTGTGATCATTCCTTTGATTTAGAATAGTGGGGTCATAGGTAATGTACCTCTCCCTCTGCCTCTCAGGAAATCATCTCAATCTTTTATTTTCTGGGGATGCCGAAGGAAGGAAAGAAGGAAACCAAGATTTTTGAGATTTTTACCTTCTAGACTTGCAAAAGGATTCTGATCCCTTGTATACCAAGCCCCAAGACAAGCAATAGATGTAAGGTTAGGTTGGAAATCAGCTTTGGTTCTTCCAGACAATCATGAAAGTGTTGACATAGGTGATCGGTGATCCACTTTAGCATCTATCTGTAACTGACAAATCTAAGAGTGGTGCTAAGAAGTGGTTAGGTAACAAGTTTGAATATAATCATTACTTTTTTCTTTTTTTTTTAGATAAAACGGGAGTAAAATATGAAATAAAAATAAAGAATGTTAGTAGATACCCCCCCCCCAGACTTAAACAACACTGTCCCCAGTGTTATTTTGTCTAAGAGGTAGTGAGAATTAATGTAGCAAATATGTTCATGTTAGTAGGAATAATCGTACCTCAATCTTTAGATATCGATCGATACAAGGTCATGTATATCGATCGATAAAGTTCCGTCATCTATTTGTGCTGTCAATCATCGAACTCAACATCGAATGGAGTTATGTTAGTGTTGTTAGACATTCTCAAAACACACAAATAGTTAGATAATAAAGTGGTAGCAAGCATAGTCATAAAATAGGAAGTACGAATAAAAATCCTACAAGTCAGAATATAAAAATGAAAACATAGTAGTACGAGATAAAGGGATAGAGAGACGGGCGAATGAATCAGCCCTCACTGTCCTCGTCGTCGTCGTCGTCGTGCTCCTCATCCTCCGTATCACTCTCGTCACCCTGATCAGGCTGCGGGGATGAAGTCGCAGGTGATGGGTCAAAAGCTCAAGTGCTAGCCCGGCTAAAACAGCGGCATCGCGAGAGGCGGGACCAGATGGCGCGGAGAGCGTCCAACACTCCTCGCCTATAGACCTGCTCCTCCTCTGTCTCTATCCCTGAGAGATCTGGGAATGGGGGCAGAGAAGCTGATGATGAAGCGCGGGAGGTGCTGGTGCTGCGGACGCGACGGTGAGAAGCTGGAGCGAGTACTAAGGTCGGGTCTGGCTGGAAACGGAGCCTGTAGAGGCTACCCGCAAAGCGTGTAGTCGCTGGGTGAGGCAGGCGGAACCAGTGCGCACCAGCTGGGGTCCTGAAAGACCATAGGAGCTCTCTGTCCATCCATCCGCTGTGACGCAGGTGCTCTGTGTCCAGGTAATGTCGGGAAGTGTCCACGTCATTGTCGTAAAAACGGATCCCACAATGCTGGAAAATCGGTGTCAGCAGACTCCCTACCGTCTCCTTCTTCTTCCCTCTGCCACCGGAGAAAGGCTTGGTCTTCAAACTTAGTAGATGCTCAGCGAAGACAGCACCCAAGTTGGGTGTATCCATGTTACGTGTTGGGTCTAAAAAGGTCAGATCGACCAGTCCGTCAAGCGCATGGTACAGCAAAGTGAGCTCGTAGATCCGCACCTTGTTGGGCTCCATCTTGCAGAGCAGAGTGGCGGCAAGGATCCTCATGAAGTACCGGAGGGTCGGGTGGCGGATGTCGGTCTGAACCACTGAGGCTGAACTCCAGAACCGCTGGGAAGGATGAGATGGTGCTGGAGATGGCACTCTTGTTCCCGAAGCCGTAGATCGTGCAGAGCTCGGGGACAGTGACGAAGTACCGGACACCTCTAGCGAAAAAGGACAGAACACCATTACCAGCAACACTCGTTGGCTGGTTCAGATACTCAAAACGAACCGTCGCCATGAACTTCCGGACGAGATCAGGATGAAGGTCGTAGGCATGGGATCCAATGGTCCCGAACCCAAGCTGGATGAGCATCTCGCCAAGGTCCTTATCGATCCCTAGGCGTATGGTAGTGGCAGAGTCGATGAAGCGTGTGGGGGCGATCTCCACAGTGAGCCAGGCGTTGTAGAACAGGCTGTCGTAGTCGTCCCAATCCTTATTGACCGGACGACGCAGGCACTCGGTACTCTTAGCGGTGCGTTCCGGGTTGGTGAAACGCTGATGGATCGGAATCCGTTCCCCAACCCGACGCGGCCAAGGGTGGCGCTCAGCTTCTTTTTCGGAAGAGGAAGAGGATGGTGGAGGGAACTGCTGGAGGCGCCAAGGTTATCGAGCCTCCGTTTGGTGCGTCTCTCCCTCTCCTCAGCTCGAGTAGACATCTGCAAAAAGTTGGAAAGAAAACTAAGATCAGTTATCCGTAAGTGCATTGATATCGATGACACAAGGGGATTGATATCGATCGATAATGATCGATTTCGTGATTTCCCGACTTCGGCTAAGATAGACATATCGATCGACAGAGCAAGCTCGATGTCGATCGATATCGAGTCGCGAAACCTGCAAGAAACTCAACAATCCAAATCGCAAGTATATATTGTAAATCTTAGTTCTAATACTCAAAAACCTCTAATCTAACAATTCTAACAACTCAAAACGAATAAAAACAACACTATCTACCGATTTGTAGCCAAATTTTTTGTGAAATTTTGTTCTCCATAAAATCTAAAATCAAAGGGTTATACGTTAGGGGATTTCGGATTGGAGAGTGAAAACGAGATAGAGCGAAGATTTCGAATCGAATGAGGCAAAAAACGGGAGAATTCCGTTAAGAATCGAGCAAAAAGAGAGGTTTTGAGGTTTCGGCTATGTTTTGCGATTATGGAGGAGAAAACGGCTCGTATCGACTTAAGGCAGTTTGCCCTCGATGTATCCGTATCGATCGATATGATTTGGGCTTATCGATCAATATGGTCGAGTTGTGCTAGAATGTTACCTATTCGCCAAATTAAAATTGCTAATAAAAACTAAAAGTTTGCATTATGAAATCCTAGGCAGCGGGTGGCTCCCACTCAAAATTATTTGGAAATTATCAAGCATGATTTACCGATCCGGTTGCGTTGGCTGGATTAGGCATACTTAACCGGAGGGAAGTAGAATTTGGAGGTCTGGCCAAATAATGTTTGACTCGTTGACCATTTACCGTGAATTCAACTTCTTTCTCATTCACAAGGGTAACGGTTCCATTTTAGTGGGCCGCTATGATCGTAAAAGGGACGGACCAACGAGATCGGTGTTTCCCAGGAAATAAAGTCAAACGAGAGTTATATAAGAGAACTTGGTCATTCGGGGTAAAATTTCGCGAAATAATATATTTGTCATGATAGGCTTTGGTTCTCTCTTTATATAACTTGGAGTTCTCATAGGAAAAATGCCTTATTTCATCCAGTTCATTTAGCTGGATGAGTCTCCGTTCTGCAGCCTTCTTTATGTCCAAATTCAGTAATTTAGTGGCCCAGGCGGCTTTATGCTCTAACTCAACTGGTAAGTGGCAAGATTTACCGTAGAGTAAGTGAAAAGGAGTCGTTCCTAGCGGTGTTTTAAAGGCTGTTCGGTAAGCCCAGAGTGCATTATCTAACTACCTAGACCAATCCTTTCTGCTGGCTCCTACAGTCTTCTCTAAAATCGCTTTGATCTGTCTGTTAGAGACTTCGACTTGCCCCCTGGTCTGCGGATGGTAAGGTGATGCCACTCTATGGTGAACTCCGTTCTTTTTGAGCAAAGTCTCAAAATTTTGTTGATGAAATGAGTTCCACCATCGCTTATAACTACCCGAGGGACTGCAAATCTCGGGAAAATGATGCTCTTGAAAAGTTTTAGAACAACAGAGGCATCGTTAGTGGGTGAAGCGATCGCCTCAACCCATTTTGAAACGTAGTCAACAGCGACTAGAATGTAACGGTTCCCGTAAGAAGTAGGGAAAGGACCCATGAAGTCTATACCCCAACAATCAAAGACTTCTACTTCGAGGATAAATTTCTGTTCCATTTCATGTCTCTTGCTGATTTTTCCGCCACGTTGGCATCTGTCGCACTTAGCAATATAGGCTTGAGTGTCACGGAACATCGTAGGCCACCAGAATCAAGCTTGGAGAATTTTTGAAACCGTTTTAAAGGTTGCAAAATGTCCAGCATATTCGGATCCATGGCATTGGTAAATGATGTCTGGAATCTCAGTCTCAGCTACGCATCGTCGGAATATTCCATTGGCGCATCATTTTTAAAGGTAAGGTTCGTCCCAATTATACCTTCTTACCTCTCTGAAGAACCGTTTCCTATCGTAGTGATTAAGCTCTTCAGGTTCGACGTCTGCGGCGAGATAGTTTACTATGTCAGCATACCAAGGTCTTTCGCCGAATTGCTTTTCGACAGCGTGCGTTTCGTGCATAATATTTCCATCCGGAGGGGTGTTGTGTCTATCAGTGATCGGTTGGCATGCTACATTTACCGTCGTATCGATATTGATCTTAAACATGATGTTGCGTAATTCAATGTCATCGTCTCCATCGATCGATGTGGTATCATCTAAATAGAGCAATTTCTCTGATTGTCCATCAATCGATGTCAGGTCTTCGGAATTGGTACTCCAAGTATAAACGGTTGTAGAAAATTCATTGGAGAGTTGTATCTGACCGATGAATGATGAATCGGTAGAGTACACGTTTTCGGTCGGTATGAAATCATTAATAGGGACATCTTCATCTATTCGTATGCGGGAAAGATGATCCGCGACACCATTGTCTACTCCCCTCTTATCCTTTATTTCCATATCGAATTCTTGGAGAAGGAGTATCCAGCGGATGAGTCGTGGTTTCGCGTCTTTCTTTTGCATAAGATACTTAATGGCTGCATGATCAGTGTGAACTATGACTTTTGAGCCCACTAGGTAATTACGAAATTTCTCGAAAGCGTAAACACTGCAAGTAGTTCCTTTTCGGTAGTTCCATAGTTTCTCTGAGCGTCGTCAGGAGTTCGACTGGCGTAATAGATGGCATGTTGCTTCTTATCTTTTCGTTGCCCTAAAACTGCCCCTACAGTGAAATCGCTCGCATCTCACATTATCTCGAATGGAACATTCCAGTCGGGTGCTTGTACGACGGGGGCTTTATCAGTGTTTTCTTGATCTTCTCAAATGCTTGCTGGCACTCTGGGGTGAAATCGAACTTAGTGTCCTTACAAAGGAGAATAGTTAGAGGTCTGGCTATCTTGCTAAAATCCTCTATAAATCTCCTATAGAATCCAGCATGTCCTAGAAAGCTTCTGATATCCTTTACGTTAGTCGGTGGCGGTAGACTCATCATTACTTCTATTTTTCTCCTGTCTACTTCAATACCGGCTGCGGACACTTTATGTCCGAGTACGATCCCGTCATTAACCTTGAAATGACATTTTCCCAGTTCAGGACTAGATTCTTTTCTTCGCATCTCTCTAAAACCTTACCAAGGTTGTCGAGGCAGTCCTCGAAACTTGATCCAAAAACCAAAAAAATCATCCATGAATACTTCCATGAAATTTTCGATCATATCAGTGAAAATCGACAGCATGCATCGTTGGAAAGTGGCGGGTGCGTTGCATAGACCAAATGGCATCCTTCAGTATGCAAAGGTGCCATAGGGGCATGTGAACGTTGTCTTTTCTTGATCATCAGGATGTATCGGGATTTGGAAAAATCCAGAGTATCCATCATGAAAACAATAATATTGGTGATTCGCTAATCTTTCTAACATTTGGTCGATGAAGGGTAGAGGGAAATGATCTTTCCGCGTTGTGGAGTTCAGTTTCCTTATAATCAATACACATCCGGTGTCCGGTTACAGTCCTCGTCGGGATTAATTCATCTTTGTCGTTCTTGACGACCGTAATTCCTCCCTTTTTCCGTACCACGTGGACTGTACTTACCCAATTGCTATCTGAAATTGGATAAATAATTCCTGCATCCAGCAATTTAATGATCTCCTTCTTCACTACTTCCTGGAGATGTGGGTTCAGTCGTCTCTGATGTTCTACTGATGACTTAGATTCGTCCTCTAGGTGAATCCAGTGCATACAAAGGTCAGGAGATATGCCTGGAATGTCATCTAAAGAGTATCCAAGAGCCTTCCTATGCTTGTGCAGTTTATCCAATAATAGGGCAAGCTCCTCGTCAGTGAGGTTTGCGTTCACTATCACTGGGTAGGAATCATCCATAAGGAAAGCGTATTTAAGCCCAGCTGGTAATGGTTTGAGTTCTACTTTCGGTGCCTTTTCCTTAGTGAGATATCCAAGAGACGGCGGATGTCGATCGATATCCTTGTTCAGATATCGGTCGATACAAATCTCTGATTCATCTCCGCCTTTGGTTTCGAGACTTGGGGGTCCATGACTCATTTCTATTAGACGATCGCATTCAGCTGCTCTGCTATCTATGCCTAAAACCTCGTTCTGAGCGGATGCAAGCACATCTTCCAATTGTTCATCTGAGTATAGTTTCTCAACAGATTCTTGGGTTAGTTCATCAATCTCATCGACATAAGAGGATTGCTTATCTATCAAAGGTGATGCAACGACCTTTTCCATATCAAATCTCATAGGAATATTGCATATGTTAACATTTATTCGTCCTTCCTTGACGTCGATAATAGCGTTTGCAGTAGCGAGGAATGGTCTTCCTAATAGTATTGGATCTCTTGGTTCATTCTTGTAATGCAACACGACAAAATCTGTCGGAACACTGCATCCGCCGATTTGCACCGGCACATCCTCGAGCACTCCTTCTGGGATCCTAACAGATCTATCTGCGAGAACTAGTTGGATGTTAGCTGGTGTAAATTCATAATACCCAAGGGCTGTGGCAACGGAATGCGGCATCAAGTTTAGGCCAGAGCCCAGATCAGTAGTGCTCTCTGAAATAGCTTGTCTCGGATTGTACACCTGAGAACAAAACTACCAGGATCAGGTCTCTTTTCAGGGGTTTGGATTATAGCACTAGCTTCTGCAGACACCATCATGACACTACGTTTTTCTGTTGAAAAACTCTTGGTTGTCATTCCCTTGACATATTGTCGTAGGGTTGGCGAAATCCAAAAAGCGTCAATAAGGGGTATGTGGGAACCGAAATTCACACTTTTCGATTTCCGTTAAATAAGGAAAATTAGGAGAACCCTAATTTTCCAGAGGAACCGGATCTCTGCGAAAGCCAACGACAAGTAACCAAATAAATGCGGAAAAATACGAAAAACATAATAAAACGAATTTAAAGAAAAAGTAGATCTTATTTCGATTTCGCGTGAGAGCATTGCGATCATTACAAGGGTTTACAAAGGCTTTGGGCGCAGGGGACATCAGCGAGTTACAAACATAAAACCATAGATCTAGTCGAGTCGCAGCTCGATAACGAAAGACGGAAGAAGATAGGAAAAAAGGTTTGATTGATTTCGGACTGAACCTTATGAAAGGCTGCCTACGTACCCCTTTCAAGGATCAAGTCGAACGTAATTCAGTTGATAGAGCTGGACAAGAGATCGAACTGTCTGGGCGAGTTTGTCTAGTAATTGAGCGCCAGTCATAGAAACCGAACTTGTCGAGAAAAAGCCTAAGTTTCTAAGTGCCGAAAATTTTAAGTCTAGAAAAGTTGTAAAAGTCTCAGATGAGAGCTCTGAAATTCGTCACCTTGCTTCTGCCCTATGCCTCTTGCTTATATACTCCTTTCCTAGGCAGTTTAGTCTTTCCATTTCGCCCAGATTCAAGTTTAATAGGAATCTTCCATTTATCTCGATCTTTCCTTTTTTTCCCGCGGAAATCTTCTATTTATCCTCAAACTTGACATTTATGTTCAAGTTTGACAATTATCTTCTTCCTGTGAGTAAATCGCCAAAACGTCGTCGTATCTTTGGTTGGACTTCGTTTAAAGTCGCGAGTGGCTTTTATCGGGTTTTATGACTTTCCGAGCCATTTTGCGATAAATCCGTTTTACGACTTTGGACGAGATCGTTTCCTGACACGATGCCGTTTTTAGATAAGTTTCTCGAGTTAATCATAAAGCTAAGCAATGTTCGATGTTTTGATTAATCGTTGCCGTTTTCTACGATTTACTCGGGGTTTTATTAAAAATCTCGAATAAATCGTATAGTTTAGGAAAAATCTCGAATAAATCGTATAGTTTAGGAAACATTTGGTGTTTCGTTTAACCGTTGCCGTTTTATACGATTTCCTCGAGTTCTTCTCGAGAAAACAAAGTTTTACAGTTTTTATCGTAAAACTCGAACGATAGGACGGATCGAGACGAAACGGGAGACATTTCGACCGTGATTCGGAATACGATCGTGTCGAAGGACGTATGCCTTGAATCAGGGATGTGGGAGATCGAGGCTCTGGATGGTCGGCTCGACGTACGACGAGCTAGTTCAGCTTGGCCAGGTCGCCATATGGCGAACTAGGCGATAAGAACCTGTAGGGCAAAGTCAGTAGTTTGCCTTCTGGCGAACTAAGCCAGCTTGGCTTAGTTCG
The DNA here is from genome assembly GCA_932364175.1 of Eruca vesicaria subsp. sativa. Classification (NCBI taxonomy): domain Eukaryota; kingdom Viridiplantae; phylum Streptophyta; class Magnoliopsida; order Brassicales; family Brassicaceae; genus Eruca; species Eruca vesicaria. The sequence continues at coordinate 50,412 of CAKOAT010085155.1, forward strand.
CCAGCAAGGGAACTAGTCGAGGGACTCCTAGTTCGCCTGCAGGCCAACTAGTCGAGGGACTCCTAGTTCGCCTGCTGGCGGACTAGCGGAGAGGCTCCTAGTTCGCCTGCTGGCGAACTAAGCCAGCTCGGCTTAGTTCGCCAGCAGGCGAACTAGTCGTGACTAGTTCGCGTTTTGCGGCAGTTTCGGTTTTTCGGTACTTTGTAAAACGATTCTCGAGTTTTATAAAATGATCTTCGAGTTTTATAAAACGATTCTTCGAGTTTTATAAAACGATTCTCGAGTTTTATAAAATGATTCTTCGAGTTTTATAAAACGATTCTCGAGTTTTATAAAACGATTCTTCGAGTTTTATAAAATGATTCTCGAGTTTTATAAAATGATTCTTCGAGTTTTATAAAACGATTCTCGAATTTTATAAAACGATTCTTCAAGTTTTATAAAACGATTCTCGAGTTTTATAAAACGATTCTTCGAGTTTTATAAAACGATTCTCGAGTTTTATAAAACGATTCTTCGAGTTTTATAAAACGATTCTTGAGTTTTATAAAACGATTTTCGAGTTTTATAAAACGAGTCTTCGAGTTTTATAAAACGATTCTCGAGTTTTATAAAACGATTCTTAGAGTTTTATAAATCGATTCTCGAGTTTTATAAAACGATTCTTCGAGTTTTATAAAACTATTCTCGAGTTTTATAAAACGATTCTTCGAGTTTTATAAAACGATTCTTAAGTTTTATAAACGATTCTCGAGTATTATAAAACGATTCTTTGAGTTTTATAAAATGATTTCTTTTATATTTTCTGCGGAGACTTTTTGCCATTGATTCCGTTGTGACCGATTTTGACACCAACATGGTATTTCTACACTAACGCGATCAAAAGCCCGCCTGCAGATTTCCTTTTCCCTGTTGCGCGTGGAATTAGATTTGCGAGGATAAGGAAGCAAAGGGTTGTAAACCCGTTCTATAGTTGGTCCGGTAGGTATCGAACTTTCTTTCGGTTTTTCGGATGTTCGTCGATCGATATTGGTATCCTCGTATCGATCGATATCGTCAATCTCCTCCTCATCGAGAATGATTACTGGCTCTTCAGTCTTCTTATCATTTTCCTTGTCTTGAGGGCTAGTGGTTTACGAGTCACGGAGTCGAATGGGATTAGGAATGGGTTTCTCCGTTTTTGGAATCTTGGTGTCTTCTCCCGAAGGAGGGTTTTCCCTAATGGTTGGGGCTAGTTCTTTTCCACTTCTCAAAACTACAGCATTTACGTGACGTCTCGGGTTTGTATCAGTCTTTCCAGGCAGACATCCTGCTTCTCTCTTGATACTTTCTGCGGTATGGGCAATGTCACTTTCAAGGTCTCTTATTCTCCATCGCAAAGTGTCAAGTTCCTCCGTCATTTTTCTGCAGGTGCTATCTAACCGCGCATCTAGGGTATACTCTAATTTCTGTTTTTCCGTGAGAACGTGGTTCATCCTGGTCTTGACCCTTCCTCTGTTTACTCCAAGGGAAGTGTCGTAGCCTTGGGTGAAAGTATCTATGTTGAAAGTATACTCCTGAGAGCCTTCTGTTTCAAAGAAGGGTTGCTTAATGGAGTGGACATCTTTATAGCAATGGCTCACATCAGAGTCTCTCCTTCTAATGAGAGAGTTAAGGGAATCTAATGATTGCTTAATTTCACTTAATTGAGATTCGCTCTTTGATCTAGATTCTCGTTCTATGTCTTTAGTTTCATAAGACTTAACCATAGCTATGTTTGCAATCAAATGATTTGCTTCTGCGGGAGTCCTAGAGCTAAAATCTCCATTACTCGCATTGTCTAGCGTGATCTGGTAATCTAACTCGAGACCTCCGTAAAAGAATTTAAGAAGCTCTGGTTCAGAATAACCATGATGGGTACAATCTCGCTGAAAACGATTAAACCTATTCCAGGCGTCTCTAAAAGATTCGCGTGGGTTTTAAAGGAAAGTGGAGAGTTTATGTCTCACGTCCCAATATCGGGTCTCATTGAAAAATTCGTTGATGAAAGCAGTGCGAATGTCTTCCCAGCAGGTTAAAGATCCTTCTGGTATTTGTTTCAACCAACTTTTGGCTTCCCTCCCCAAGGAAAAAGGAAAAAGTTTGCAACGATTAGTATCGTTAAGTGCGAGACCTTCTAGAAAATCAATGTGGTCATGGGGGTGGTCTGAGACAGAACCACAAAAGGGATTCGTTTGTACCAGACTGATTAAGTCTAAATCAAGAGTAGACTTATTTACTTCATCATCTGGTAGTCTAATAGCTGACCTATTGAAATAGGTCTTAATGGGATCTAAATAGTCGCGCAATTTTTCAACATCTTCAGTTGAAGATGGGTGGTTATTGACAGGGATTTCAGTCCCCTGTTTAACTGTAAATTCATTTGTTTTACTGCATAACTGACCTACTGGTTCGTTTGGGACTACTTCCTCATTAATCAAGTCGGTAAGTAAAGACTTACCTGCTTCCGGCTCGGTTATATCGAACGATGTGTGATGGTCTATGTCGCTCGATGTACAGGTCGCGTCATCGGTCGATACCGGGCTGAAATCTGTATTTTCCATCTTGGGTCCCCTGATAATCAGAGAAAGAACAAAAAGGAAATAAGTAAACAATAAATAAAAATCTAGACTGTATTCTAAACTAAATCTGGTGGTAATAAGAAAGAGTCCCCGACAACGGCGCCAAATTTGATATCACTCAAGTTACCCTAAGGAGTGAATTACTCTCATCAAAAGAGGTTCGATTGTAGTACTTAGGGATCGAATCCACAGAGACTCTAAAATTACACAACAGATTATTAAGTCTTCGACATAAAGCTAGATGATAAGTTTTTAAACAGTAATTAAAAAGGTAGCAAATAATTGCTTGATTGATTGGTTGATTTGTTAAGAAGGAAGAGGGTAGTTAAACTTATGTATTTCTCAGGTATGACATACATGCAAGTTGTAAAGGGTTTTTATTATTCATAGTTCTAGATTCAGACTTTTAAAGAGGTTTAAGGACTAACTCTACTGGACTTCGGGTTAGGACTATCGTCCGATAACCTGAAGGGGACATCGATCGATGTTTCTGTCGATACTATCGATCGATGCTGATATTGCTATATCGGTCGACACAGCTGTCGCTGCGTCGATCGATATCGCATCCAGCGAGTGGCAGAGGTAAGTTTGAAAGGGGTATA
>CAKOAT010085155.1:53713-84852 GCA_932364175.1 Eruca vesicaria subsp. sativa
AGGGGATTTGCCAAGCTATCGCTTGTCCAAATTGACCCTAATATCAGAGGTAAGGGTGATCAATCCTTGGCCTTAGCATTCATTGATAACTAGATTGAGAACTATATTTTAAACACCCTAATAATGGTTTTATTCAATGCATGAGTCAACCTTAATGAGAAACCTAAATCTAACAAGAGAGACTACTCAAACATATTCAGGAGAGACAAAATCATGATGGTCTGAATAATACTTTAAGATAATAATAAAGAGAAACAATAAGTAAAAAAGGGAGTTCAAGATCTTCTCTGTAATTGTAGTTTCAGATCTCTCTCTCCATCAAACTCTTCTCAAAAGGTAGCTAGATGCTTCTCCTTATTAGGTCTAAAAGGTCTCCAAGATTGTCTACCTAGACTAGTACAAAACCCCCTTAATATAGCCTTACAGGCGGCGAGGGACTTAATGTGTAAATTATTAAAACTCTTGTGAAGCAATTAGGGCTTCTAATCTTCATTTAATCGATTCGATGACTTATGTATCGATCGATGCATAACATCATCATCGATCGATACGGGTAATCATCTATCGGTCGATTACTCTCAACGTGCATCGGTCGATAGCTTAAACATCGTTTTGCTCATATCTTCATATAGTCTCCATTTTAGCTCCAAAATGCATGTTTTACACCAGTGAGTACCTGGATCTGTAAAAGCTCTAAAAAGACACTAAAAGTATCCTTTTGTTTCCAAAAATATATATAAATCATGGCTAAAAATGGGTAAAATCCATGATATATCACTGTAATGATCGCAACGCTCTTACGCGAAATCGAAATAAGATCTACTTTTTCTATAAATTCATTTTATTACGTTTTTCATATTTTTCCGCATTTATTTGATTACTTGTCGTTGGATTTCGCAGAGAATTAGGGTTCCTCTGGAAAATTAGGGTTTTCCTAAGTTTCCTTATTTTACGGAAATCGACAGTAGGTGAATTTCGGTTCCCACAGTGTGGCGCTAGAAGGAGGGGGGGGGGGTCGGATTACTCTTACTCATAGCCGCAAAACGCTTGATCAAAATGATGTCTGGATATATGAAAGACAAAGTCGCAACTCGTAAAAACGCTGGTAAAACAACTCTAGTAATTAACAAAATCAAAAACTTAATCGCGACTCTTCACCACAGAAAAGGCACGAAACGAGCTAGCAATTTCTCCGTCGAAACAAAAGGGCAACGATAAAACCAATCAAACCCCGTAACCAAATCGGAGAAATCTCAATGTGTGAAGGTTTAACCAGCTCGTCCAATGTCGACTTGGACACGATTCTCAGGATCCTAAGCCTGATCCCATTCCAATCTTGATCGTACATCTTTTAGTTTCACCTCAATCGGACTTTCCGTTGAGATTCTACGACGAAAACAAGTCAACTGACGATTCGAGACTGTCCGCACCAGTTTGCCGTATGGCGAGCTGAGAGAACTCATCCAGCTCGCCCTAAGGCGACCTGAACCAATCCTCGAGCTTCTCTATCCAGTCTCGATCGTACAGCTTTTCGTTTCGTCTCAATCGGACTTTCCGTTGAGATTCTACGACGAAAACAAGTCAACTTGACGAATCGAGATTATCCGCACCAAGCAGTTCAGTTCGCCGTACGGCGAGCTGAGCTTGCTTGGTTCAGCTCACCGTACGGCGAGCGCAACCGAGCAAGCGTACGGCAAGCTGAACCGAGCAAGCTCAGCTCACCGTACGGCTTGCTGAACCGAGCAAGCTCAGCTCGCCGTACAGCGTGCTGAACCGAGAAGGCTCAGCTCGCCGTACAGTGAGCTGAACCGAGCTAGCTCAGCTCGCCGTACGGCGAGCTGAACCGAGCAAGCACAGCTCGCCGTACGGCGAGCTAAACCAAGCAGCTCAGCTCGCCGTATGGCAAGCTGAGAGGACTCTTACACCACGCCTAAGAGGCGCTGACTTTGCCCCAAGTGTTCTTATCGTCTAGCTCGCCGTACGGCGAGCTGAACCGTTCAAAGTTAGCCATTGGTCTTGCCCTAAACTCAGCACACTGGTCTCTAACGTCTCAAGGCATGAATCGAGATCCTAAAGGCATGTATGTAAACGCTCAATCGATTTGCTAAACATCCTAAAACGAGCAAACGAATAAGGCAATCCACAAAGGGAAAGGAATGCGAGACGACAACTCGCGGACCTCCCTCAATATCAACTCATATTCTTCCCTCTACATTCATACGGAAAAAAACACGCTCTTAAAAACGCAAACTGATTTATAATAAAGCCGCAAAGAGGCAGGGACTCAGAGCCGCACACGGCCAGTCCGAAAAATATAACGGTCAGACTCGGCGAGACCAAACAGCGTACGAGGCTAGTCTCATGGCCGGCAAAGGTCCAATATAAGATTCCATCGACATCAACATGATCGATAATTTCTACACAAGACATAACTAGACTGTAAAGGTCTCACTGCGAAACAGATCATATGATCCTTAATTCCAAAACGAACTACGAAAGGCTTGATCCATTCAATAGGGTACGTAGGCAACCTTCACAAGGCGCAACCCTAATCTTAAACGCTTTCCGTTCCCTGGAGAGTGGAAAGATTACTTTCAACGGACCTTTCCAACCATTAATTCCGCCTAACTCACCTAAAACTGGCTAACGACTTGCAAGAACCTAACGCTAGATGCTCGAAATTCTAGCGAGCTGGGGGGCTAACAGTTGGTATCAAAATCGGCCACGACGGAATTAATGGCTAAAAGTTTCCGTAAAACTAAAAATACGTTTTATAAAACTCAAGAAGTCGTTTTATAAAACTCGAGAAGTCGTTTTATAAAACTCGATATGTCGTTTTGTAAAACTCGATAAGTCGTTTTATAAAACTCGAGAAGTCGTTTTATAAAACTCGAGAAATAGTTTTATAAAACTCGATAAGTCATTTTATAAAACACGATAAGTCATTTTTTTAAATTTGAGAAGTTGTATTATAAAACTCGAGAATTCGTTTTATAAAAACCCGATAAATCGAGAAGTCATTTTATAAAACTCGAGAAATCATTTTATAAAAGAAGTTTCCGAACAAAAGGAATCCGCGAAAACACTCGGAAATCGTTATCTCGGAAGAACAAAACAAACGTCAATTACACGATCGTCCGAGTAAAGCACAAAATCGCGGAAAACCGCAACCGCCTTTTGTTATCGAGCTGCGACTCGACTAGGTTTAGGGTTTTATGTTGATAACTCGCTTATGGCCCCTGCGGCCAAAACCTTTGTAATCTCTTGTAAAGATCGCAAGGCTCTTACGCGAATTTTAAATAAGACCAGCTTTCTTTGTAAAATTGTTTTATTATGTTTTTCATATTTTCCGCATTTATTTGGTTACTTGTCGTTGGCTCTCGCAGAAAATCCGGGTCCTCTGAAAAATTAGGGTTTTCCTAAGTTTCCTTATTTTACGGGAATCGATGGTGTGAATTTTGGTTCCCACTGTTTGGTGCTAGAAGGAGGGGGGTCGGATTACTCTTACTCATAGCCGCAAAACGCTTGATCAAAACGATGTCTTGATATATGAAAGACAAAGTCACAACTCGCAAAAAATGCTGGTAAAGCAACTCCAGCAGCGACTACTCCTATAGCCAACACTCACGCAACGCTGTAGTATTTACCAAAATCAAAAACCTAATCACGACTCTTCACCACGGAAGGAGCACAAAACGAGCTCGCGGTTTCTCCGTCTAAACAAAACGGCAACGATAAAACCTATCAAACCCCGTAACCAAATCGGAGAAATCTCAACGTGTGAGGGTGTGACCAAAAGATATTATCCAAAAAACTCTTCAAAAAAATAAAACTTGCTCTCCTAGAAACAGCGAAAAAAACCCTAGGTTACTCGCGCGAAAAAGGTGGCACAGAAAATTAGAAACAAACGTACAGCTCGCCAAATTACGAGTTGGACACGACTCTCAGGATCCCAAGCTGATCCTACTCCAGTTACGATCCTACAGCTTTTCGTTTCGTCTCAATCGGACTTTCCGTTGAGATTTTACTTTGAAAACAAGTTAACTCGACGAATCGAGACTATCCGCAACAGCTCGCTGTATGGCGAGCTGAGAGGGATTATCCAGCTCTCCCTATGGCGAGCTGAAACACTCCTCGAGCTTCTCTTTCCAGTCTCGATCGTACAGCAGCTTTTAGTTTCGTCTCAATCGGACTTTCCGTTGAGATTTTACGACGAAAACAAGTCAACTCGACGAATCGAGAATGTCCGCACTAGCTCGCCGTATGGCGAGCTGAGAGGGCTCATCCAGCTCGCCATATGGAAAGATGAAGCACTCCTCTATCTTCTCTCTCCAGTCTCGATCGTACAGCTTTTTCGTTTCGTCTCAATAATACTTTCCATTGAAATTTTAAGATGAAAACAAGTCAACTCGACGAATCGAGACTGTCCGCACCAGCTCGCCGTATGGCGAGCTGAGAGGGCTCAATGCTGCTCGCCCTATGGCGAGCTGAAACACTTCTCGAGCTTCTCTCTCCAGTCTTGATCGTACAGCTTTTCGTTTCGTCTCAATCAGACTTTCCGTTAAGATTTTACGACAAAAACAAGCCAACTCGACGAATCGAGACTGCCCGCACAAGCTCGCCGTATGGCCAGCCGAGAGGGCTCATCCAGCTCGCCCTATAGCGATATGAAACACTCCTCGAGCTTCTCTCCCCAGTCTCGACCATACAGCTTTTCGTTTCGTCTCGATCGGACTTTCCGTTGAGATTTTACGACGAAAACAAGTCAACTCGACGAATCGAGACTGTCCGCACCAGCTCGCCGTGTGGCTAGCTGAGAGGGCTCATCCTGCTCGCCATATGGCGAGCTGAACCAATTATCGAGTATCTCTCTTGAGTCTCGATTGCGCTTATTTTTGTTTTGTCTCAATTGGAGTTTCCATTGAGATTTTACGATAAAAACCGCAAAGACATGTTTTTCCGTAAAGTTCGAATCAATCGTCTAAAACGGCAACGGTCGACTTAACACCAAAAGTTTTCCTAAACTATACGAGAGATTTTAACTCTCTAAATGCAATCCGGTTTTACGAAAATCTGCCATGTTAAGTCGAAAACATCTAATCATAAATATGTGATTTATTTTTCGATATACGAAGCACACCTAGTCGGTTAAGTAAAACCAGCAGTACGAAGAAACAAGAACATAAACTCTGATGGTTAAATCCTTTCCTCATTCCGATATTCTTGTTGGTAGTTCGTTGAAGACCGACACATACGTAAATAAGTCAAAAGACGAAGAAAGAAGAAGAGGCAGTCCCAAAATCATCGATGAAACTAAGGTATGTCTGATTTCAAAATTTTATTAAACTTTAATTCTGCATAGGCAAGGAATGAAAACGTCTTGTAAACTTCCCTAAAACCTAGAGAACTTAGAATTTAGGGGGATAGTCTAGCATGCTAAGTCTAGGAAATTTTTGTCTATCTCGATCTATTGTTCACTAACTATTCAGGCATAACTCGCAAACCGATCCAATCTCTCGTACGACCGAGAAACGATCGCCACGCATTCGAGCATACCCATCTCATTTCCCAAAGAAAGGAGGAACTAGAGACACTGACGTTGTCTTAAAACCAAATCGTTCCTTGAAATTTTCGTAAAACAGACATACTCCAAGTCATCACCAATCCACCATGGTCTTTAATCGACCCGGATTGTCGATCATCCCAATCCTTCAAAGGAAGCTCATCTTTTTTCTTTCGTCAAACATTTTTCCCTCGCATCAAGAAAACGCTTTCTATAAAGCAAACTCTCGCAAAAATAAGCGGAAAAATATTCGGACAACGCGACGCCTCGCCAAAATCATCCCAAAAGCAAACGACAATCTAAGATTCGTCTGAACACTAAAGACTGAACCAAATAGTCTGGGAGATAATCTCGAGGACTATACAGTGTCTCTCATTGCAATCGTGTGTTTAGAGAACCTCTGCCAAACTTCAGAGAAAAACTCCATGATTTGCAGAAGTCATAATGATCTTTTCCAACTTGATAAAACAAGTTTCGTATAAGAATCGAAAAATTATACGAGAAATCTTTGGACACATAATAATGTCAAAAACGTTTACGGCAAAAGAAAAATCGAGAACACAAAGCAGCAATAGAGAACACATCCTCCCTGCTCGCCGACTGATCCTATTGCTGGTCAAGTGATTTTTCCCGCTCAAGAAACCCGCTAAAACATTTTGCAACATGCTTTCGGTGAAATAACCTTTGGTAAAACTCCGTCAATGACTCCAAGAATCTATCACCGAAGAATCAAAAATTGAGCGGAAAGGTTTCTCAAAAATCTGCGACAACATTGTTATCCCAATGCGTCGTGTTATATTAACTAAATTCATCGCCCGTTACTTATGCGAAAAGTCCTTTGTATAGCCAGGATCATGTCATAACGAAGTAACTATCGAAAGTAAACGTAACAGGTTTTGCGAAAAGTGCTTTCCTGATAGCAAAAACCAAGCTATACGATCTGGCACTGAACGACCAATATAAACTTTGTTTCCTTGCACCACGATCTGAAAGATCTCATTCTTTAGCCCTTCAGTTCACGAGCATCCGCTCTCATTCCTCCCGATTACATCCGAGAATGAAACCGCCCAGCAAACGACTCCGCATGGGCTCTGCATCAAACTTTTTAGGCTATGTCTCCCTCGAGTAAAAAGAAACAACTTCCATACAAACAAAGACCCACCAGTCCATCCGCGACTATAAAACATTCAAAACTTCTTAAGATACGTATCCTTCGCGAAGGCCCTAACAACGGTAGCATCTACCACCAAGTTTGTTGCTGATCACAACGAACTCGCAACAGTCCTAAACAAACTTATCTCGCAGAGATAGCTCTCATACACCCAACACAAGGGTAATAGCGCTATAAAAGAAATCCAAACTTTTGGTCAGCACTTCCGGGAGGCTTAAAAATTGTCCCCAGTGAGATGCTCGGTTCCAACCAGACGAGTCGTATAAGCCGAGAACCTATCGCGGACTCTAAATCGGTATGGAATCAGGTTAAAATCACAAGAGGGAAAACGAAAGCCGACTAGTCATCGCATAGCCTCAAACCGAAAGTAAACCTAGGTCTTGCACTAAACCCAGCACACTGGTCTCTAATGTCTCAAGGCATGATTCGAGATCCTAAAGGCAGGTCTCTTCTTTCAAATCTAGACGCTCACCGAACTTTGAAAAATTTCGGAATGGGCAAACGAATAGGTCGATCTACAAAAAGAGTTAGACTATGAGACGACAACTCATATTCTTCGCTCTACATTTATACGAATAAAAACACGCTCTTAAAAACACAAACTGATTTAAAGCCGCAAAGCAGCAGGGACTCAGAGCCACACATGTCCAGTCCGAAAACAATAACGGCCACACTCAGCCAGAGCAAACAGCGTACTAAGCTAGTCTCAAGACCAACAACGGTCCAATACACATAACTAGACTGTACAGGTCTCACTGGGAAACAGGTCAAACAAACCTTAACTCCAAGACGAACTACGAAAGGCTTGATCCCTTCAATGGGGTACGTAGGCAGCCTTCACAAGGCACAGCACTAATCTTAAACATTTTCTGCTCCCTGGAGAGTGGAAAGATCACTTTCAACAGACCTTCCCAACCATTAATTCCACCTAACTTACCTAAAACTGGCTAACCACTCGCAAGAACCTCACGCTAGAAGGCCCAAGGTACTAGCGAGCTGGGGGGATAAATTTTGGTGTAAAATCAGTAACGGCAGAATCAATGGCTAAAAGTCTCCGCAAAAATAAGAATACGTTTTATAAAACACGAGAAGTTATTTTATAAAATTCTAAGGACTTTCCAAACAGAGGAAATCCGTGCGAAATTTGGAAATTGTAATCTCGGAAAAACAAACGAAACAATCGTCGATTACACGATCCCAAGTTAAGCAGAAAACCGCAAAAAACCGCATCCGCCGTAAATCGCGAGCAGGTTCGACCGAACCAGTTCAACGTATGACGAGTCGAACCAGCCAGTTCAGCTCGCCGTATGACGAGTCGAACCAGCCAGTTCAGCTCGCCGTACGGCGAGCTGAACCAGCCCTATTCGGCTCGTCATACGTCGATCTGACCGTCCTGAGCCTTGCTCCCCCGCATCCACAATACAAGGCATATGATATCACTCAATTTACCCTAAGGAGTGATTTATACTCTCTCAAATAAGAGGTCGAGTTGTAGTACTTAGGGATCGAATTCACGGGGAGCTAAGGAACCTAATAGATCTAATAGGTAATAATGTAGTAAATAAATATAGTAAACTAGAAAACAGTAAACAAGATGAACAAGGTAATTGTTCAGCTTGGCAAGGATTTGTTTGATGGAAGGATGGTTGCTATATCTAATGTTTCTATTCAGGTAATCAAGATTATAATGATTTAGAGACTAAAGTATGATATTATAGAACTCAACGCATCGATCGATTCCGGATTAGGTGTATCGATCGACAAGCTTTGTGTCGTATCGATCGATGTCTCTATAGGAGAATCGATCGACGCGTCTCTAGTAGGATTTACGCGTCTCTAGTAGGATTTACCCTCCAAGGAGAAATCACCGAGCTCCGCAAGGCTCGAGAAACAACCAGCGATAGCTTAGAACTTATCCAAGAAGCTCAAACCATAAAAGCTAAACTCGACTTGCACACCCAAAAGCTGCAACGAAGCGTAGAGCAAGTAGGAGCACTCGAAGCCGAAAACCATCTTCTCCAAGAGGAGAACCAAGATCTCGGGAAGAACGGCAATAAGCACCGGAGGTTTCGAGCCCGACTTCGAACCATGCCCTCCCTCGACACTTCTATCAACGAAGACGGCGCGACTCGACATCCAGCCCCCAGCGATAAGGAATCTGAGGATAAGGAAACTACGACGAGGAAAACACGGGTAACCATCAGCAGTGACTCCGATATGGAGGACGAGGAATACTCAAGTGACAATCCCTCGATCTCAGATCCAGCAGCCGTAGCATGCCTCGAGAAGATGTTGTTCGAAAGATTCAACAATATCCAGTCGATGGTAGAGAAGCTTCTAGGCGTAGCTCCCCCCCCCCCATCAGGAGAAGTGACCCCAACTCCTACTTCGACACGCCCTTCGTGAAAGAGATCGCTTCAGTCGAGATGCCGAGGAAATTCTTATTCCCTACAATGAAGACCTACGATGGGACCAGCAATCCAGACAACCACGTAGCTCTCTACAAGCAACGGATGCTGACAGCAGCAGCCTCCCGGGGACTGAGAGAACCTGCTATGTGCAGGGGCTTCGGCTCAACCTTGACCGGTCCTTCCCTCTACTGGTACATTAATCTCCCTACGAAATCCATAAGGTCCTTCGCAGAACTCAGCGACAAGTTCGTAGAACAGTTCGCCAGCAGCAGAAACCTGGAAAAGAATTCTGATGATCTCTACGAAGTACTCCAGCACAGATCCAAACCTCTTAGGGCCTAAATCGCACGCTTCAATCAAGAAAAAGTCGCCATTCCCGAGTGCAATGCAGGTACGGCTAACTCTGCCTTCAAAAGGGTCCTGCTCCCTGACGGACCAGTGTAAAACGATGGAAGATGTCATATCCAGTGCCTGGGCCTAAGTAAGATGGGAAGAGAACGTCACGAGTCAAGCTAAGTCCCAGCAGAAGCATGAGCCTAGGTCGAGCAAGCAGCTGATAAATGATCACGACGAAGGATCCCAGTCCAGGCCCCTGAGGGAAGCCAGTGGGCATAGCAGATATCCAAATCGCCCCCTATCACGACTCGAAGGAATGAACGTATCAACATGTCCTGACATCTCTCACATGTCCATCTCCAAGCCCGAGCTGGTAAACGTCTTAAGACAAATGGGCCAGCAGGTTAAATGGCCTCCTAAGATGAAGGCTGTTGACGCCAATCTGAACCCCAACCGATGGTGCGACTTCCATAATGACCACGGTCAAAAGATGGAGGACTGTGTCGTCCTGAAGCTAGAGGTCGACGAGCTCCTCAATAAGGGGCATCTAAGGGAGTTCCTCTCCGATAAGGCCAAGAGCCTCCAGAGCAAAGAAGGTACGAACCGGCCCTCTGAGGCAAAGCCCACGTTTCCCTGGAGTCAAGATAGAGTAATCCATGTGATCTCCGGAGGCTCGGAGATAAGCGGGATAAGCCACGAAGCTGCTAAGAGCAGCACCAGGAACGCAAGACATGGCGAAGAGACTATAGACCCAAAGCGCATGCTCCCCATCACAACGCCCTAGTCATCTCTCTCATCGTAGCAAACTGCTTAGTGAGACGGATCTTGATAGACAACGGTAGATCCAGCAACATTTCCTCCCCGCCTACACCGATTTGGGGCTGGAGGAAAAAGCGATAACAAGGAAAGTCACTCCGTTCATAAGCTTCAGCGGAGAGGTAAAAACACCTTAGGAGAGGTAATCCTTCCGGTCTACGCTGAAGGAGTGAACCAACAAACAAAGTTCCTCGTCATTGACTACGTAACCTCCTGCAACATGATATTGGCCCGGCCCTGGATCCATGACATAGGAGCCGTACCTTCGACTCTCCATCAATCCGTCAAATTTCCGACCCCCTGAGGCATCAGTGTATTCAAAAGAGACCAGGAGAACGCTAGGGCCTGCTATCAAACAACACTAAAAAGGAAGGTCCCGGCCTTATAGCAATTACCGAAAGGCCCACCGGCCCCGCATACGGAGGAGCCCAAGATAGAAGAAATGGACGAGGTACCTATAGAGGAAGGGAATCCGGCCCGGAAACTGCTAATAGGGTCCAAGCTTCCCAGAGGATTAAGACAAAGACTAATCGACTTCCTTCGCTCCAATTCCGATTTTTTCGCATGGTCACACGAGGATATGCCCGGGATCGACCCTGAGATTATCATGCACAAGCTGAAGGTAGACCCTTAAATCACCCTTATCCGATAGAAAAGAAGGGAATTTGCTCCAGAAAGGGAAAAAATCATCAACAAAGAAGTCAAGAATCTACTCGATGCTGGATTCATAAGAGAAGTCCAGTACCCTGAGTGGCTGGCCAACGTCGTCATGGTCAATAAAGAGAATTGGAAGTGGAGAGTCTGCATAGATTTTACTGACCTCAATAAATCATGCCCCAAAGATCCTTTTCCCCTACCTCACATTGATAAGCTCGTTGACGCCACTGCATGCCACCAGGTCATGAGGTTCATGGACGCCTTCTCAGGCTAAACTACTTTCTTTTATTGTTTAAAACCTAAACCAATTCTCTTGAGCAACTCACCATTGCTCACAACTGCAATTTACCTTTAAACCTTAATCAACCTAGCATAATCACTTAGGATTATATCTTTTGTGTTCCTTAGTTCCTTGTGGATTCGATCCCTAAGTACTACAACTGAACCTCTTATTTGAGAGAGTAATTCACTCCTTAGGGTAATTTGAGTGATATCAAATTTGGCGCTGTTGTCGGGGAACTAAGATCGCCATTAGATTTAATCTGATTAGGTCTAGGTTATTTTTCTTTTTACTGGTTAATCATCTTCTGACAAAAAAAAATATTTCTTGTCTTTTTCAGGTACATGCCCAGCAGTACTAGAAGCAACAAGAACAACCAACTTGTGTACTCAGAAGACCCCCACAGTCTATAACGTAGCATCCGCAGAGACTTACGTTCCGCATTAATCGACATTAACAATAGTTTGTCGACCGATACTCGCTTACCACAGTCGACCGAGATACCTTCTTCGTCGACCGATACTCGCACCCTTCCATCGATCAACATAAACAACCGTTCGTCGACCTAAATCTTTCGCCCGACATCGATCAAATATACCTCATCTTACATCGATCGATACTAACCGGCGAGACATGGTAACAACTATTATTCTCACTGCTGATGAGAATGGAGACCTGCGTGATCAAGATGGTCACCTGCATAATGCAGCAGGTCAGAAGCTGAATGCTCTGAAGGAGATCATTCTTGAGCAAGAAACTGCCCTACATACCTCATTCAACCTGTAAAAGAGACTAACAGTGCTAGAACTATGGCTGACTACAACCGTCCGGATCAGTTCTATACCAACCGATCAGCCATCCGCCCTTCTACTATTCAGAGAGGAGATTTCGAGCTCAAGCCGCAGTACTACACACTTGTAGGACTGATACCCTTCTGTGGGTTTTCCCATGAGCATCCTATGGACCATCTGGAGAGGTTCGAGGATCTCATAACTGTCATCAAAGCCAATAGAGTTCTCTCCAAGCTTTTCAATTCTATATCTGGAGAAGCTTTGCAATGGCTGAGACAACTACCACCAGGTTCTCTCACAACCTGGAGCGACATAAAAAACGCATTCCTGCGTAACTTCTTTGATGACTCACGCGCTGAAGAATGGAGGAGGAAAATTGCTACATTCACTCAAGATCCTGGAGAATTGTTTAAAGACACATGGAACAGATTCAAATCCTACCAGCGAGATTGTCCACACCACAGATTCAACAACGTGCAACTGCTCTGTACTTTCTACAGAGGCATCACTCTGAAGTATCAGATGGCTCTTGACACAGCTAGTGAAGGCAATTTCACCACCAGGAATCCTCAAGAAGCTGTGAAAATGATTGATAACTTAGCTTCAAGCAAGCACAAAGAACATTGTGAACACAAAAGCTACATCATTCCTTGGGAAGGAACAGAACAATGAAGTGCAAGCACAGCTGGATAATGTTCAGAAGTTACTAAACAAGCAGATTTCCTCAGTGGAGGATGCAGAAGCTGCAGCTGAAGAGGAATACACAGAAGAAGATGTGAACTGGATCCGTGGAGCTGGATTTCAGAGGTCTGGTAACCAAGGAGGATACAGAAACTTCGCAGGACAGAAAAGCAACTTCAACCAGAGTTCACAGAAGCCTACCAACTACTACAGCAGCAACCTCAACAACAACAGGAGTTATGGTAACTCATTCTACACAACTCCACCCCCACCCACCCAAGACAGTAAGCTAGAAGAGATGCTAGACAAGGTTCTTGAGAGTTAGCAGAAACTTCAGATGGACTTCAATGGAAAGATCGACTCTGTCTACACCAACCTCAACACCAAGCTTGATGGCTTGAGCACCTATGTGAAGAAGTTGGAGACTCAAGTGGTTCAGACAGGAGAAGCACTAAAGAAGCAAGAAATTTTAGCAAAGGGAATGGGAGAGTTTTCTACTCTCCATGATGTACATGCTATCCTGGATGATGACTTTTGGCAAAAGCTGCAAGATTCTAAAAATGACAGTGAGACAGACTTCGAGCTCGAACTCGACTACTATCGATCGATATCATCTCCTGAGCATCGATCGATACCTTCCAGAGTACAGCGATCGATAGATTTTGATGAGTGTCGATCGATGAACTTAGACAAAGCCTTTCACGAGTGCAGCACCGTCAAGATTATGTCACACGAAGCCTTCGCAGCACGACACCCACATCCGCCCGTCTCTATCAAAGTCGAATCAGAGGACATCGATCGACAGGATGACTCCCCAATCGATCAACAACCACATCCGCCTTTCCCTTTCAGACCCAACAATGCACCTATCGATCGACAGACAGACTCTCAAATCGATCGACATAGAGACAGTGATATCGACCGACCCACTCCATTCGTTGTCGCCTGATACACAGTACCCCAACGTCGAGTGCAACTTCCAAAGATCGACGTTGCACGGCTTGATGCACTCCGGGAGCAGTCTAGAACTCCCAGTACCTTTCCCACCACCATCATGAGAGACCCACGAACATCTTTGAGCCCATGGAGACAGAAAAGGAAAATCATGGAAGAGTTCTCAGAATAAGGAAAGAGAAGATCCCCAAGCCTTATAAAACAGACGCTAATGAGAAAGAATTGTCAAGCTTCAGAAAGAGAGTTCTGAGAATACCTAAAGAGAAACCCTTTGAAGAAGCCTACTTTTCACACAGATTGTGAATGTTTTTCAAAGAAACCAGAGAGACAGAAGAAGACATCAAGAGAATGTTTCACCAAGTCAGAGACAGTCTAAAGAAGAAGATCACACTGGAGAAGAAGAGCGATCCAGGGAAGTTCACAATACCATGTTCTATAAGAGGTGTTGAGTTCCCTTGTGCCCTCTGAGACACAGGATGTGGAGTTAGCATCCTACCCAAGATCATGGCAGACCATCTAGGTCTGAAGATAGAGCCTACTGAAGAATCATTCATCTTCGTGGATTGTTCTCAGCAGAACTCTGGAGGCATAGTTCAAAACCTTGAGGTACAGATTGGAGATGCCCTAATTCCTACAAACTTCCACATCCTGGAGAACAAGCTCAACTTCAAGACATCTCTACTGCTTGGAAGGGCCTTTTTAGCAACAGTTGGAGCTGTTTGTTACCTGAAATACAATAAGCTCTGCCTAACCCTCATAGACCCTACCATCCACTACAATCCTGTTCAAGTCATTAAGATTCCAAGGATAGAGAGCCCAGCACTTGTAGCAACTTGTTTCTATGCCCACGAGTATGATTCAATGGCCGAGTACGAGACAGAAGCAGACGTATCGAACGATGGAAGCCTCCTTCCATCGACCGATACTAGTCAACCAGAGTCGATCGACAGACACACATGGTCATCGATCGACAGGCTATTCCAAGAGATTGAAAAGGAGTTTCCAGAAGGTGATTTTTACGTAGATGATTGGGAGAACGATCATTACATTCCAGAAATTGCTAGTATCACTACTCAGGAGGAGTATGATGAAGATTATAAAGAGGAACGAGCCACAGAGTATAGACTTCTTCGGGAAGACGAAGACAGACCTCCTCTCCCATCCTTTATTTTAAGAGCATCGATCGACAGAAACCTCCCTCCATCGACCGATATGCCCCAACCAAGATCGCTGAAAAGACGTTTCGAATCAACGAGTGACGACCTGTACGTCCCACATGAGCCACAAGATGGAGACTACTCAACTGGAATTTTGGCAAGCAATTATGTACCATGAAAGTTTCGCAGTGGATACAATACCACTGATGCATGCGACCACACCAGATGCAGACGTATCGACCGACACGGAGCAACATCCATCGATCGACAAGTCTCTCAACCTATCGACCGATGCATATGCCAACCTATCGCCCAATCCTACCACTACACCATCCGAGGTACAAAAACATAATTTTGATTTTACATTACTAAATCAGGATGAATTTGGTATTTTCAGGGATCCAGATGGCCATGCACAAGCAATGGATGGGAGAATCATTCCAATCTCCAAAGAAGACGTTGCAGACATTCTTCAGGTGAACAACTCAGCCTATCAAGAATTCCAACACACATCGATCGATATGTGGAGAATCACAT
Source organism: Eruca vesicaria subsp. sativa (assembly GCA_932364175.1). Classification (NCBI taxonomy): domain Eukaryota; kingdom Viridiplantae; phylum Streptophyta; class Magnoliopsida; order Brassicales; family Brassicaceae; genus Eruca; species Eruca vesicaria. The sequence continues at coordinate 69,068 of CAKOAT010085155.1, forward strand.
CGATCGATATACGTCGAGAATTTGGGAAACGAGCTTTCAAAGCCGGGATTTGTCAGTTCTTTTGGGAAAAGAAAGACGAATGTCGTGTCTACGGAGATGATAATGGTTTTTCTAGAGGAGTAAATGGAGACATCATACATGTTTCCAAAGAAGATATTGGGAAATTGCTGAATAGAGCCTCACTGATGGAGCGCTCTTGTTTTTGTTTACCAGAGCACGGAACAGTTTGCTAAAGGAGTTCCAGTTTGCACGCTCTACACACAAGCAGAGGACACATACATGATCAATGGAAGAGTTGGTGAACGTAACTGGGAGATGGCATCACTAAGGTCTGAGCATGAAAAAGCCATAGCATCACTTCAAGAAGAATTACATTGGAATCAGACTGGCAATGACTTAGCTCGCAAAGAAAGGAACGCCCTGCAAGAAGAACTGAATGCACTTCGCGAAGAACTAGAATCTCAGAAGCTGCAATCGACCGATACATGCCAAAAGCATCGATCGACACCAACATTGACAAGCCTATCGAGAGTCACCTACATGAGCTATCGATCGATGACCCATCTTGTACATCGCCCGATATTCAAGCACCAGATTTCTGTACCAGAGAAAAAATTGAGGAAATCACAAGGGAGATCTACAAAGCTATTGAAGCCTGTGGAGACGAAGCATACATATTACTCGACAAGATGTGGTTCCAAGTACAGAGTGACGTTCAAAGATTGGAATGCACAACAGAAGGAATTCGGAAAGAGATCAAAAACGTTCAGAGACAGCTCACCAACCGACCTGCACCATCCGCATCGATCGACGTGCCTTCTAACCCATCGACCGATGGACATCCATCCACATCGACCGACACAACTACACAGAGATTGGTCGATACTACCCCTACCAGTGTGCAGACCATCCAACACCTCGACACAATGCAGTTGAGTATTGATCTACAAAACACCTACAGCAAGCTTGGACAACATGAGTTCAGCATTGCGAGCATTGACGAGTGGCTACAGAGAATCCACTATGAGGTCCAAGGGTTGAAAGCTAGTATGATCAGAAGCAAGAAAGCCACAAGAAGCTTCTTAACATCATGGTTTGAAGAATCACAAGACAAGGAGGATACTTGTTTCCCAACAAGTACCTGCAATTTCCCTCACTAGCCACCATACCTCCATAGTCAAGCTAAATGACTTTAACTAAGCGCTGAGTAGGAGGCAACCCACCATTAGGTATTTTCTTCCTTAGTTTTATTTTATTTTTACTTATTACTTTCGTTTTATATATTTCAGAAGAGATGATACAAGATCACTACCCCTATCGACCGATAAGATACTGTCGACATCGATCGACACAGACCAATCCATGACGATCGATGAAGGTGACTCACCATCGATCGATACGAATACCGATTAGGTATATCGTTCACAGTTTTTGATATCAGTTATACATTATTTATTTATGCCCTCACTCCGACTGGTTATACATTGGGGACAGTGTATGATTTAAGTCTGGGGGAGTGGAGATTACTGATGCTACTTTACCTTTTTGATCTCATTAATGTTTTCAAAATTGGTTTTATTGACTCAAGAAGGGGACAAAAAGATTTCAAAATTTTACTTCTTATCTAACCACTCTTTAGCACCATTCTTAGAATTGTTGATTGCAGAAACTACTATAGATGCTAAAGTGGATCACCGGTCACCTATGACAACACTTTTCATGATTGTCTGGAAGAACCAAAGCTGATTTCCAACCTAACCTGACATCTATTGCTTGTCTTGGGGCTTGGTATACAAGGGATTGGAATCTTCGTGCAAGTCTGGAAGGTAAAAGTCTTGATAGTTTTGGTTTCTTTCTCTCCTTCCTTTAGCATCCCTAAAAGAGAAAAATAAAAGATTGAGATGATTTCCTGAGAGGCAGAGGGAGAGGTACATTACCCATGACCCCACTATTCTAATTCAAAGGAGTGATCACACATTGTGGAAGCGAGGTGAGGTACATTACCCATGACCCCACTATTCGCCTACACTTTGTCAGAAAAGACTACAAAAAGTAGAAAGATCAGTAAGATGAACATTTGTTATTCATTGGGATTGATATAAAAGAAAAAAAAATTGGGATTCAGAGAAGGGAGATATATGGAGAAAAGAAACCAGAATGAGAATTCCTGAAACTTGCTTGAGTTGAATCCAAGTGTTCCTTGATCGATTGTCCCAAGGTAAAGCCTACACTTTTATTGTGGGAACCGAAATCCACACTGTCGATTTTCCGTCAAATATGGAAACTTAGGATGAAACCCTAATTTTCCCGAGGTCCTGGATCTCTGCGGAAATCACTAAAACAAACGAATTTAAAAGAATATGGATGAACAATGAAGAACAGAGAAATAAGAACTTGTATGAAAGCTTTTATTAAAGAAAGAATCGACAACTGTTACAAGAAGAATTGAAGAACTTAGACGTCGAAACGTTCTAAGGATCTAGATTGCTATTCAAAACGCTAAGTCCTAAATTCCTAAGCTAACAGCTGTCTTTTTTGGTCTGATTTTCGTCCCCCTCTTCTGCCCTACGCCTCTGGTTTATATACTCCTTGCCTTGACAGTTCGATCTTTCCATTTCTCCCGGATTTGAGTATATCGGGAATCTTCCATTTTTCTTGATCCTTCCTTTTCTTCCGGGGAAATCTTCTATTTATTTTCAAACCTACCTTTTATCTTCAAGCTTGACATTTATTTTCCTCCTGCGAGTAAACCGTCAAAACGTTATCGTATCTTCGGGTTAGATTCCGTCAAGATCGCGAGATGGGCTTTTTATCGCGTTTTAGGACCTTCCGGGCCGTTTTGCGATAAATCCATTTTGCAACTTTGTACGAGATCGTTTCCTGATCCGATGCCGTTTTTAGTAAATTGTCCGAGTTAATCGTAAAGTTTAGCTACATTCGTTTTCTTTGGTGAATCGTTGCCGTTTTTACGATTTACTCGACGTTTTTATTAAAAATGCGTTTTTTACGATTTTTACAAAAAAATCTCGAATAAATCGTATAGTTTAGGCAGTGTTCGGTGTTTCGTTTAACCGTTGCCGTTGTATACGATTTCCTCGAGTTCTTTTCGAGAAAACAAAGTTTCACGGTTTTTATCGTAAAACTAGAACGCTAGGACAGATCGAGACGAAATGGGAGACATTTCGGCCATGGTTCGGAACGCAACCGTGTCGAAGAACGTACGTTTCGAATCGGGGATGCGGGAGATCGAGGCGTGGGATATCCGGGAAGTCTCTAGTTCGCCGGTGGGCGAACTAGTCGAGTGTCTCCTAGTTCGCCCATCGGCGAACTAAGCCAGCTTGGCTTAGTTCGCCAGTGGGCGAACTAGTCGTGACTAGTTCACGTTTTACGGCTGTTTCGGTTTTTTGCAGTTTCGTAAAACGATCTTCGAGTTTTATAAAACGATTCTCGAGTTTGATAAAATGATTCTCGAGTTTTATAAAACGATCTTCGAGTTTTATAAAACGATTCTTCGAGTTTTATAAAACGATTCTCGAGTTTTATAAAACGATCCTCGAGTTTTATAAAACGATTCTTCGAGTTTTATAAAACGATTCTCGAATTTTATAAAACGACCTTCGTGTTTTATAAAATGGTTCTTCGAGTTTTTGTAAAACGATCGTCGAGTTTTATAAAACGATTCTCGAGTTTTATAAAATGATTCTCGAGTTTTATAAAACGGTTCTTCAGTTTTATAAAACGATTCTCGAGTTTTATAAAACGGTCCTCGAGTTTTATAAAACGACTCTCGAGTTTTAATAAATGACTTTTGCGGAAAGTAATGATTCCAGAAGTTATCGTAGACGTTGATTTCGAGATTACGGTTTTTGACACCAACAGTTAGCCCCCCAGCCTGCAATTCTTGAGGAAATTTTGTGGGCGGATGGAGTTAGTTTTAAATTGGAATCTACGGCTAAGATTTGTCTCATTACGAGGGAGAGCTCTCTTTTCTATAAGTATTGGATCATTACTTCTCATATCTTCCACCTCTCAAGTTTCTCTCCAACTTCTCTCTAGAAAAATTTTAAGATGTCTTCTTCCCAAGGTGATCAACAAAACTGTGAGGCCCATCCAATGACAACCCTACGGCACATCCGCAGGATGCTCGGATTTCTGAGTTTCTCTTATTTCAAGACGAGATGGACCGTAGCGATGCTGAGGAAGATGCTGTGTCGAGCGACGTACCCTCGTTAGATCCATCCGTCCTTGCGAGAGAGGTCAAGGCTATTTTGGACGAAACAACGGATACGGTAGCGGACTCCTCGACGGGCGCTGCTATTGAACCGTCGGGTGTGCCTGCTGTTTCGCCCCTCCTTGCAGCCGAAAACGTTGCTATTTCTGCTGAGGTCGGAATAGCCGTAGCTCCCACCACGGTAGAGTCGGTCGTGTCTCCGACCGTGGGCGAACCGGTTGCGACTCTTACCGCTGTTGAATCAGTTACGACTCCTGCCGCAGTTGAACCGGCTGCAGCTCCTACTGCTGTTGAATCAGTTACGACTCATGCCGCAGTTGAACCGGCTGCAGCTACTACTGCGGCTGATCCAGTCACGATTCTGGGGCCTCCTGCTCCGGGCAAGAGGGTGATTGTCCTGGGACTTCCGGCGCTTAGCGCGACGCTGCCCGCTTCAGCGAAAGGCCGCAACAGAACCCGTCCGAACCCTGATGCTCCCGCGAGAAAGAGAGCCGTGAAGGGTTCCGAGACCGGAGCTTCGTCTAGCAAGACACCGAGCTTGATGTCGATGTCGCAGCAACGTACCAAGGTACTGGTTCGCAAACATACGTTTTAAAGAATATATTCGTAGCTGACCATCTTTCTTGGTTTTTCTTGTTTGTTTCGTTGATCGACGGGATGATCAAAGAGTGTGGGTCCGAAGTTGAGCGTTTAGCCAAGGAGTTAGCCGAGTCGCAGGAGAGGTCAGCTCAGCTCGAGGGAAATTGAAGGTGATAGAAGATGTGCGTTCCGCGGAGGTGTCTCGGTTCGAGGCTTGGATTAGCGATCTAGAGCGCGACCTCGGGAAGACCGCGGTCTCTCTGATCAAGGTGAAGGATGAAAAGAAATCCAAGGCTTCAGAGCTGCGCAAGCTTCAGCGCAAGATGAAGAGTTTCGAGGAATCGGCTGTCCGTGTGACCGAAAGATCTATTCCTGTCGAGGGAAGTGATTTCGATCCAACTCTTGCTGCTGAAGACGTACCTCAGCCTGATGCGGACAAGAGCGACGACCCGGAGGTTGCTGTCAAGGGTGGACGTAATGCGATGGATGAGGATGAGGCTCCGTGTGCGGAGGATGCTTGAGGTTGTAGTCTCATACGAGATTTAAAAATTAGATTTCTATGTATTTTGCCTAGTACGGCTTTTGTACTTGTTCGGGACTGGCCTTTCACGGCTTTGAATCCCTTGTTGCTTTGACAACTTTTTATTTTCGTAATGGACAATCGGTTTTTATTTAAACCTTCTATTTTGAGTTGATATTGCGGGAGGTCCGCGAGTTGTCGTCTCGCATTCTGTTCCCTTAGTGGATCGCCTTGTTCGTTTGCCCGTTTTAGGATGTTTAGTGAATTGAGTGAGCGTTTAGATATAGACTAAGAGACATGCCTTTAGGATCTCGATTTATGCCTTGAGATGTTAGCGACCAGTGTGCTGGGTTTAGGGCAAGACCTAGGTTTACTTTCGGATTGAGGCTATGCGGTGACTAGTCGGATTTCGTTTTGCCCGTTGCGATTTTAACCTGATTCCATACCAATTTAGAATCCGCGATAGGTTCTCGGCTTATACGATTCGTCTGGTTGGAACCGAGCATCTCACCGAGAACAATTTCTAAGTTGCCCGGAAGTGCTGACCAAAAGTTTGGATTTCTTTTATAGCGCTATTACCCTTGTGTCGGGTGTTCGAGAGCTATCTCTGCGAGATAACTTAAGTTTGTTTAAGACTGTTGCGAGTTTGTTGTGAACAGCAACGAACTATTTTTAAGCGATAGATGTTTGCGTAGTTTGGGCCTTCTCGAAGGATACGTATGTTAAGAAGTTTTGCGTATTTTATAGTCGCGGACGGACTATTTATTGTTTTTGAAGAGGAACGTTTTTCCGAACATTGGCGACGTCTCGCTATATTCAGAATTTTGTTTTTTCTTTCGATGCGTTTGCTGAAAAAGTTTGAGAAATTTCGAGTTTTGAAATTTTGGGAGTAAACGAGTATACGTATACTCACCTACTCCCCCCCCCCTTTTGAACGAGGGGGACAGCTGGTCTTGTCTTGCGACAAGATGCCTACGTACCCTTTCGAGGGGATCAAGCCGTCTCGTAGTTCAGTGTTCTGCGGGCGTGCCACTTAGTGAGTATTTTTTGAGGTGCATCGCGTTCCAGGATCTGGGAATTTTGATGCCCTGCATGTTTGCGATTTCGTATGCTCCGGGTCGGACTACTTTTATGACCTTGTATGGTCCTTCCCAGTTTGCTCCTAGTTTACCGGCGTTTCGTTCTGCGGTGTTCTGGAAGACTTTTCGTAAGACTAGCTCGCCTTCGTGAAATCTGCGGTTATGTACGTTTGCGTTATAGTACTTTGCGGCCGCTTGCTGGTAATTTTGAATTCGAACGAGTGCCTGATCCCGCCGTTCGTTAATCAGGTCAAGTTCGTGGAGAAGCATTAGGTTGTTTGCCTCTTCTCTTTCTGGGAGCAGTCTTCTACGTACTCCTGGACATTTGACTTCCGCGGGAATCATGCATTCCGTGCCGTATACGAGAGCAAAAGGAGTTTCACCTGTTGCTCGCCTCGGGGTTGTGCGGTGCGACCATAAAACTCCTTCGAGTTCTTCGGCCCACTTTCCCTTTTTGGCGTCAAGGCGTTTTTTGAGGCCGTCGAGGATAGTTTTATTAATAGTCTCGGCTTGTCCGTTTCCTTGAGGGTATCTTGGAGTCGATTTGGTCAATCGTATTTTCTATTTTTCGCAAAAACCTTCGAATCTGGTCGAGATAAATTGGGATCCATTATCCGTCACGATCTCGTATGGTACTCCATGTCTACAGACTATGTTTCTCCATACAAAACTTTCTACCTGGGCGTCTTTGATGCTTGCGCAAGAGTCGGCTTCGACCCATTTAGAGAAGAAGTCAGTCAGAACAAGAAGGAAGCGTTTTTGTTTTGACGCGTGCATTGGCCCGACTATATCCATTGACCACCGAATGAACGGGTATGGTGCTGAGATAGATGAAAGGACCTCGGCGGGTTGGTGAATAGTCTGAGCATGCCGCTGGCATTTCTCGCATTTTCGCAAAAAATCTTCGCAATCTTTTACCATCGTTGGCCAGAAATATCTGTGGCGCTTGATTTTTATTGCGAGGGATCTTCCGCCAGAATGATTTCCGCAAGATCCGGAATGCACTTCCTGCATAACCCGCCGTGCTTTCTCCCCTTGCACGCAAGTCATCAGTGGTCCGGAGAACCTCCATTTGTAAAGTTCTCCGTCCATTACGACATACCGCGCGGCTTGGGTTTTTATCATTCGGGCGCCCATTTTTCCGGTGGAAGTTCTCCGTTGGTTATGTATGCGAGAATCGTTTCCATCCACAGACGACTGAATCCGTAATCGGACTGATCTTCGGCCGGGTGGCTCTCCTCCACATCGTCCTCTGGTTCATTGATCAGATTTACGACTATGGGCGGTCCAATGCTAGGGTGTTCGATGAATTCAACGGGAATTACCATGCTCATACCAGGATCCGAGCTGGATGCTAGGGCGGCCAAGGCGTCTGCCTGGGCGTTCTCCGCTCGAGGGATTCTAGTCAAGGCGAATTGATCAAAATTCTGAGCGAGGTCTTTTACCAAGATCAGATATGCTTCCATTCTTTTGTCCCTTGCTTCGTATCATCCGCTGAATTGACTAGCCATTAGCTGGGAGTCGCAGTATGCGTGAAGATTACGAATTTTTAATCCGTGAGCTAGTCGTAGTCCCGCGATCAGGGCCTCATATTCGGCTTCGTTGTTCGAAGCGTGGAAAATTAATCGGAATGGCTGTTCCAATACTTCTCCCGTCGGGGATGCAAGTCGGATGCCAATCCCAGAACCTTGTTTGGACGAGGATCCGTCAACGTATAAGATCCAGGTCGAGTTCGGCTCTTGGTTGGACGTGCTTCCCATCGGGAGTTCCACTATGAAGTCTGCGAGTACTTGTGATTTCGCGCAAGTCTTTGCACGATATTCAATATCGTACTCGCTCAGCTCGATCGCCCATTTTTCTAATCTTCCCGATTGGCTGGGACTATGCAAAATGGTGCGGAGAGGGAATGAAGTGGGCACGATGATGGTGTGAGACTGGAAATATGGTCTTAACTTTCTTTCTGACATGACTACGGCCAAGGCCAATTTCTCCATCATCGGATATTGCGTCTCTGCGTCCAATAACGTTTTACTTACGTAAAAGATCGGTTTTTGCTCACCGCGTTCCTCCTGAATAAGGACGCCACTCACGGCGGTTGCTGATACCGCAATGTAGAGGAATAATGGTTCTCCTTCTACGGGCTTCGCGAGTACTGGCGGGGTAGCTAGGTAATGTTTTAGCTGTTGGAAAGCTTTCTCGCATTCTTCTGACCATTCGAATTTTTTGTTTCCCTTCAATGTTTCGTAGAAAGGTAGACATTTGTCCGTTGATCGCGAGATAAAACGGTTAAGTGCCGCGACCCTGCCAGTCAGTCTTTGTACTTCGCGTTTTGTCATGGGAGAAACCATCTCTATCAATGCCGTAATTTGTTTCGGGTTAGCCTCAATCCCGCGGTAGGTAACGAGGTACCCTAGAAATTCGCCGGACGCGACGGCAAACCGAAATTTTGTCGGGTTCAACTTCATGTTATGAAGATTGAGCCTTTCTAAACATTCTTGGAGGTGTATGACGTGGTCGTGCTCTTTGAGGGATTTCACGAGCATATCGTCGATGTACACTTCCATTGTTTTTCCGAGTTGCTCGGAGAACATTCGATTGACAAGTCGTTGGTAAGTCGCACCGGCGTTCTTCAGACCGAAAGGCATTACTTTGTATCAATAGGTTCCCCAGTCGGCTATGAATGCGGTTTTCTCCCAATCGTCAGGATTCATCATGATCTGATTGTATCCTGAGAAGGCGTCCTTGAAGGATAAGAGTTTGTTTCCCGCGGTTGCCTCAACTAAGCGATCGATATGCGGCAGCGGATAACTATCCTTCGGACATGCTTTATTGAGATCGGTAAAATCGACGCAAACTCGCCACTTTCCGTTCTTTTTCTTTACGACAACGGGATTGGCGAGCCAGTCGGGATATCGAACTTCCGTGATCGATCCTACTTTGAGGAGTCTATCGACTTCGCTGTTGACCGCTTCAGTGCGTTCTGGCCCTAGTTTTCGTCTTTTTTGTTTGACGGGTTTGGATGTTGGGTCAACGTTAAGTTCGTGGCATGTGATGTTTATATCGATTCCCGGCATATCTTCCGCAGTCCAAGCGAACGTGTTCGAGTTTTAATTCAGACATGTCAGGAGTTCAACTTTTAAGGTCTCGCTCAGGTTCGCACCGATTTCAACGCAGCGTTCTGGAAAATTCTCGTCGATGCATACCGAGATGACGGGTTCACAGGTTGGCTCGCGTTTACCTTCCAAAGCCTCGGCCGCTCGCAACTGCCAGAAGAGTTCCGTTTTTTCTTGCTCTGGGGCGTTGTCGAGGGACGTCAACTTCTTTTTCTTTTTGGAAGAGATATCGACCGGCAGATTTTTTCGTTTTAGATCCGCAGCGTAGCAAACCTGCGAGGTTCTTCGATTTCCCCATATAGTCTCGATCCCGTACGGAGTCGAAAACTTGAGACACATATGGTACGTCGACGGAATCGCTTGCATCGAATTTAACCACGGTGTCCCTACGATTTCGTTGTAAGACATTGGTTGGTCGACGACTTCGAATTCGACGTTTTTCACTATGCTCCCGGCGCGAACTGCCAAGTTGATCGTTCCTAGGGTCATGGTGATTTCCCCCGAGAGTCCTACTAACGGGCTTATGTTTTCCGTGATTTCAGACAGATCGATTTCCATTCTCTCGAGAGTATTTTTGAAGATGATATCAGCCAAGCTTCCGGTATCGACTAATATCCTTGCGACATCCATATTCTGGACCGTCAGCTCAATAACAAGAAGATCGTTGAGAGGTTTGATCGAATCGATCGTTGCTCTTTTCTCGAACGAGATGATGTCGCCGTTCCGATTAGGCATGTTATTTCTCGTTCGTTTTAGCGACTATTGTGTAAGAGAATCCGACCCCCCCCCTCCTTCTAGCGCCAAACTGTGGGAACCAAAATCCACACTGTCGATTTTCCATCAAATATGGAAACTTAGGATGAAACCCTAATATTCCCGAGGTCCTGGATCTCTACGGAAATCACTAAAACAAACGAATTTAATAGAATATGGATGAACAATGAAGAACAGAGAAATAAGAACTTGTATGAAAGCTTTTATTAAAGAAAGAATCGACAACTGTTACAAGAAGAATTGCAGAACATAGACGTCAAAACGTTCTAAGGATCTAGATTGCTATTCAAAACGCTAAGTCTTAAATTCCTAAGCTAACAGCCGTCTTTTTTTGTCTGATTTTCGTCCCCCTCTTCTGCCCTACGCCTCTGGTTTATATACTCCTTGCTTTGACGGTTCGATCTTTCCATTTCACCCGGATTTGAGTATATCGGGAATCTTCCATTTTTCTCGATCCATCCTTTTCTTCCGCGGAAATCTTCTATTTATTTTCAAACCTGCCTTTTATCTTCAAGCTTGACATTTATTTTCCTTCTGCGACTAAACCGTCAAAACGTTATCGTATCTTCGGGTTAGATTCCGTCAAGATCGCGAGCTGGGCTTTTTATCGCGTTTTAGGACCTTCCGGGCCGTTTTGCGATAAATCCGTTTTGCAACTTTGTACGAGATCGTTTCCTGATCCGATGCCGTTTTTAGTAAATTCTCCGAGTTAATCGAAAATTTTAGATACATTCGTTTTCTTCGGTTAATCGTTGCCGTTTTTACGATTTAATCGACATTTTTATTAAAAACGCGTTTTTTACGATTTTTACGAAAAATCTCGAATAAATCGTATAGTTTAGGCAATGTTCGGTGTTTCGTTTAACCGTTACCGTATTATACGATTTCCTCGAGTTCTTTTCGAGAAAACAAAGTTTCACGGTTTTTATCGTAAAACTCGAACGATAGGACAGATCGAGACAAAACGGGAGACATTTCGGCCCTGGTTCGAAACGTGACAGTGTCGAAGGACGTAAGTTTCGAATCGGGGATGCGGGAGATCGAGGCGCGGGATACCCGGGAAGTCTCTAGTTCGCCCAACGGCGAACTAAGCCGGCTGGCTTAGTTCGCCGGTGGGCGAACTAGTCGTGATGGGACTAGTTTGCCCACCGGCGAACTAAGCCAAGCTGGCTTAGTTCGCCGGTGGGCGAACTAGTCGTGACTAGTTCGCGTTTTACGGCTGTTTCGGTTTTTTGCGGTTTCGTAAAACGATCTTCGAGTTTTATAAAACGATTCTCGAGTTTTATAAAATGATTCTCGAGTTTTATAAAACGATCTTCGAGTTTTATAAAACGATTCTTCGAGTTTTATAAAATGATTCTCGAGTTTTATAAACGATTCTCGAGTTTTATAAAACGATTCTCGAATTTTATAAAACGACGTTCGGGTTTTATAAAATGGTTCTTCGAGTTTTTATAAAACGATCGTCGAGTTTTATAAAATGATTCTCGAGTTTTATAAAACGATTCTCGAGTTTTATAAAACGGTTCTTCAGTTTTATAAAACGATTCTCGAGTTTTATAAAACGGTCCTCGAGTTTTATAAAACGACTCTCGAGTTTTAAGAAATGACTTTTGCGGAAAGTAATGATTCCAGAAGTTATCGTAGACGTTGATTTCGAGATTACGGTTTTTGACACCAACATTTATTTTATGCATAAATGAAATCAATAGAGGGGATAGACAAACAGTATTGCTAAGTTGATTGGCTAGATGAATTTGGTTGCTAAGCTAGGATATGGTATAATGTAGTTTTGTAGTTGATAGATATGAGATGTGGCTTGCAACAAAGTAGAGGTTATGATCTTAAGTTAAGATTTGATTGAGTCCCTGCTGTTTTCTTTTTAAACTTCTTCCAAAGACTAACCATTGTGTTTGCTTGAGGACAAGCAAAAGGTTAAGTCTGGGGGAGTTGACCTACCATGGTTTTGACCCACTTTTAACCATGGTATTTATATGATTTTATAATATATATATATATATATATATATATATAGATATATATATATGTTTTGGAGTCTATTAGGTATGTTTTCACGTTTAGGAGCATTTTGGAGTAAAGTGATGATTTAGGTGCCCTTATGGACTTAAAGGAGAGTTTTCCCGAGATGACTATAAAGATCAGACAATAAGGTCGATATCCAGAGATACATATCGATCGATACATATCCTGTGTAATCGATAGACGACGCTTCCGTAGAAGATGACGAATTGAGATACTCCATCGATCGATGTACACCATGTACCATCGATCGATATGAAGCGTGAAGAACAAGTTGACTCGACCTTGAAGCCCAAGTTCTCTCAATATTACAATATTTCCCCTGACGAGTTTTTAACCTAATGGAACTCATATTTATAGTTATGTCTATGTGTTTTGGCTAGACATGCTTTTTTTGCTTTTTGTACTTCAAAAGCTTTACATGCTTTTTATGTTCTTTGATTTATAAAAGTATTCTTTTTATCTTATTCTCATTTTCATAAAAGGTTATAGAATTCTAAATTTAGAACAAACACACAAAGAATTATTTTTATCTTATTCTCATTTTCATAAAAGGTTATAGAATTCTAAATTTAGAACAAACACACAAAGAGATTTTTTGTTCAAAAGAACCAAGAGTTCAATCTTCTAATCTAATGAATTTTTTATTATTACCTTCCTGCTATGAATCACTTAGCCATGTCTGAGTAGATTCACTTGTTAGATTTAGGGTTCAAATAGTTATGAGGGATTAGCCCAACTATGTATTGTTGAGTTGTGGTATTCATTATCCAAGTGAACCCTAATGCTTACTCTAGATTAGCTAACTAGAGTATGATCATGGAATGATTTAACCTTGTTAATCATCATCCTGAAATCATCTAGTATAAGCTGAGGTCCTCTTGGGACGTGCGAGAGCCGGTCTATGATCTTGGTGAACACATATTCAATTCGATATGAAGCTATATCGATCGATACTCCTGTAGAGTAATCGATCGACGGCTACCTATATCGTCCGATATGGCTATCATACCATTGGTCGATATTTTCGGCAGTCGGATCAATGGACGAGTCCAATAGTGACTGCTAATAGACTTATCTAAGAATTGAAGTTCTTTAGTATCTTGCAAGAAACTTATAAAGACATCTATAGCATTATAATCCTGATTATCTGAATAGTAACCTTGAATCTAACTACTTTCTTTTATTGTTTAAAACCTAAACCAATTCTCTTGAGCAACTCACCATTGCTCACAACTGCAGTTTACCTTTAAACCTTAATCAACCTAGCATAATCACTTTGGATTATATCTTTTGTGCTCCTTAGTTCCTTGTGGATTTGATCCCTAAGTACTACAACTGAACCTCTTATTTGAGAGAGTAATTCACTCCTTAGGGTAAGTTGAGTTATATCAATTACTTCATCCATCTTAAAGGTTTCACCTTTCTTTCTAGGTTTCTTAATACTCGATCAAAGATGGTGTCTTTATTATTGTTTCATTGCATTGGTTCTTGTAGATCCAACAACAGGGTTTGATGGATTAGCTGAAATTCTGGAGAATGGTCTTTATGAGCTTAATATTGTTGCTGATGATGGAAGTCTAGAAGAAGTATGCATTTTCTTTTGGATTTTTACATTGATAATTACTTGTTTTTCTTGGGGGTGCTGATAGTGTTTTTGCTTCGTGATGCAACTGAAAGGTGACAGACACGTTACTAGATTGGTATTATGAGTTCCTTGAAGGTAACTACCAAAGGGTTGAGAAATTGAGAGCTACTACTTCTCAGAGGAAGGCCAGTGTTGTCAAGCTTTGTCTTCTTAGTCATTCTATCTTGTTATACAGTTCATGCCGAAGTCACATTTTTCAGATTAATTTACATTTATAAAGACTAGTCTTTTAGTATTCGAAGTGTAACAACCTAGTCCCCCGGCATCCGACCGGAGTTTAGTGAAAGGGTGTTATGGACACGTGTCTATTCAATTAGACAACCCTACGTGTCATTTACTTGTCCCAGGAGTCGACGGATGCAATCTTTTAATGAAATCCGATCCACCCGTATCCACGTATTTCCACATACAGTCCTGCGCATAGGGGAAACGGAGATGGAGGGATAAGCAATTGGGGTTACTCAGTGAAGTGACTCTAGTCCAGCTTGTGCACATGGCACTCTAGACTACCCCATGCGGAACCAGGACTGACTAACCACTACAATCAATATGCAACACACAAATCATACATCAACAATTCCACAAAGTATTCTAGCACCCTAACGTTCATACACCGCAATGACTCAGCCGTTGCTTCACATAGAATCAATCACGCAATCAACCTACTAACTAAACTCACCAAACAACCTGGAATTAAGGACCTAGGGCCGTTTACGGATTTTCCTACGCGTTCCGGCCTAACCTGGAAGGGGCACCCTCTTTCGAGAAATCTGTCTCCCCTACAGCTTTCTAAATGACTATCTGAGTTGCAGCTCGTTGGCTCCCAGCACTGTCCGCCACCCCGGTCTTAATAGCCATAATTATACCACGACTCGGTATTGACTCGATCCTAAGGCGCCTATTTCTTATCCCGCAGGTCCCTCCCAGAGGTCTCTTCTACGGTCGTCGTCCTTTCACGGCCTTTCACATCTCGCCCACGGGTACCTCGTGTTAGGCTACTGTCCCGTGAGCCCCTGCGGGTACGTCTTGTTAGGCTACTGTTCCGCAGGTTACACATCCTAGACTCTAGACGCCCACCCATTCTCGGTGGTCCAAACAGAACTTCAAACAAGTTCATTGACACAACCACATTCTCATATATGTTCTTATTCACTTTCTCACTCTCATCCTCATTCTCATTCTAATTCTCATTCTCATTTTCATTTTCATTCTCATTCTCATACTCAATATCATTCTCATTCTCATACTCAATTCACTTTAACTCATTCGCACACACTTAGACTCATACTCAACTCTAGATGCCACCCGTTTTCGGTGTTCCACACAATACACATAACATTCACACTCTCAAACACTGATGCCAAAGGACATCTCATTCACATTCATCTATCTCTCACTTAAGATACCAATTAACATATCTATCATCTTAAGCATTCACTTCTTTCTAGCAACCTAGCTTTCATTCATAATCATCACAGGGGACACAAGTCATTCACACAATCATTCATCATCAATCATTATCCACATCAACATAAGTTAGTTCATTAAGTCCCATTTAAGCAGTTCGAGGGTTCTTATGAATCATGATTCATTCATCTATAAACCTACACCCATTATGATCTAACAACTTAACTTTCAAACAAGGACTATCCAAACCCTAATTCCAACATCAACCAGAATAGAGGTTTGAGAACAGATCTGGATTCGAATCACCTCACCTTAGCAATAGATCTAAGATCTGGAGATCTGGATCTCAGAACAAGAGATAAGAGGGAACGAGATCTGGTCGCCTCCACACCAC
>CAKOAT010085155.1:84952-98850 GCA_932364175.1 Eruca vesicaria subsp. sativa
AGAGAGAGAGAGAGAGAGAGAGAGAGAGAGAGAGAGAGAGAGAGAGAGAGAGAGAGAGAGAGAGAGAGAGAGAGAGAGAGAGAGAGAGAGAGAGAGAGAGAGAGAGAGAGAGAGAGAGAGAGAGAGAGAGAGAGAGAGAGAGAGAGAGAGAGAGAGAGAGAGAGAGATCGTGAGAGAGAGATCGTGAGAGAGAGAAAAGGAACCTTGACGGCTAGGACTTTCGTGTCTCCTGGATTCTTTGCAGGGCTTCGCTTCAGTTTTAGGATGAGACAAAAGAAGGGGGCTGCAGTCCTTTTTACAATGAATTGTAGGAAACCCTAGGTTTTTGGACAAGTGGGCCGTAGAGAAGCCCATTAGTCTTTCCAAAAATTTTAGACCCGGTAATGAGTTGTTACACAAAGTCTGTTTGATTTTAGCATTTGTTACAGAGGTTTGGTATATTGATTTGCTTCGTCCTGTATATATTATTTCCATGAATTAGAATTTAGACCATTGTGGTATTGTAGATTTCAAACGGTAACGATGAGGAAGCGATGATGATGAAGATTAGGATACAAACATGAACGGTGATCAAACCACAGACATGATGGTGGATGCATCTGAGGAGAAACCAGAAGCCATGCCTGTTAATGAACCAAAAGCCGATGATGGCTGGACTACAGTGCCATGTAGAAAAAACAAGGGCAAGAGAAGAAACTAAACGGTTTAGGTACCAATGGTATTTGTGTAATGCTCAACAGCTTTGGTTGTTCTATTTTTACACTTAAAACACATTTCTAAAGCAAAGTTGCCTTATTATTTAAAATCACATAGTAATATGCTTTAGGTTCTCATTCAATCTTGTATTAACCAAATGGTGTAGTTCTTGGCATAGGTGATGAGCATTTTGTTTTTTATTCTGAATATTAAACACCTGGAGGAGGAATCGATGATGTAAAGGTCTATAAACTTTTATAAATGATTAATAAACTCTTCTAAATGATTTATAAACTCTTATAAACTGTATTATGTAGATTATTAAACTCATATTTTTTGTATAAACACTTGTAAAAAGATTTAAAAATCCTTATGAGGAGATTTATAATTGTTTTATAAAATCTTATAAATGGTTTTATAAACCCTTGTAAATAGTTTTTAAAATATTTATAAGTGTTTTATAAACTTTAGAGATAGTTCATACAAGGTTTTATAAACTCCTATAAAATTTATAAAATAGTTTATAAACTCTAATAATTGATTTATATTCATAGAAGAATACATAGACAGATTCAAAGACAAATGAGACCCAATAATGTATGTCTTGGTATAGGTAAAAAGTATTTTTGTTTTTTTCTGAGTATTGAAACTTTGAGGAATGGATTGATGATGGAGGAATGCATAAAACAGCTGAAACTGCATAGACCAGTGGCTGCATTTGAACGTCAAATGTCCTTGCTGCCGCCGAGCTCGGTCTTTCCAGACCTTGACCTCCTTTGCAAACAATTTCTGAGGTAAACTCTTTGGTGACATTTTATTTATAAGGCCTTATTATTTACTTTGCCAAAGTTACTTGTCTCCTGTTTTTATGTTGCAAAAGGATATGTACACACTCCCTTTGATTGTGCCAAATAAAGGTGGCTGTAGTTATGCCCTTGAAGCATTAAGACTCCTTTTACATTTTTATAAGGCCTTATAAAATTATTGTATACCAATTGTTGGGTTTATGTTTTTATGCTGCATACATAAAGGCATAGATCACCACTAATTGTGTCAAACATGAGACAGTCATGCGATGAATTTTCTAATGCTCAAAACTTCCTCAATGCTCGAAGTAGCAAAACCCTTGATGTATTTATTACAATTTTATATTATAAGAACTTATAAATAATTGTATAATTTTATTAGCTTCATGCTTTTATGTTGCAAATAGAAACACAAAGATCACCATTGATTGTGTCAAACATGATAGAACTCCCAGATGAAGTTTATAGTACACAAGACTTGCCTATTCTTGGAATAAGCATTAATTAACTTATAGACTCCAGTAGATGTTTTTATAAATTATTATAAATGAATTTATAAAACCTTATAAATCAATTTATACACTATTATAAATCAAAATATAATCTCTTATAAATTAGTTTATTAAATTTCATAAATCAGTTCATGAACCCTTATAAACCATTGAAAGGGTTTATAAACTAATTATAGGGTTTATAAGGTTCTTTATTAATTTTAATAAATTGGCTTTCATTTATTAGAATTTATAAAGGTATATAAATAACTTAAAAATGATTATAAACCATTTTGGTAAGGCTTAAGAACTATTTATAAATACTTATAACTAATTTATAAGGCTTTATTAAATGATTTATAAGAAGTGGAAATTCTTATGTTGTCGAGCTTGAAGGAGCTTATGAGAATAACAGGTCCGGCTCAACATTTTTTCGGCCCCAGAGCAAAATAAAAATATTAAATTTTTAATATTTTTTTATTAAAATTTATACATATTTAAATCTTTTATCACTGATTTTTATAAAATTTGAGATGAAAATATATTATATACATATAATATTTTTGGGCCTCTTTCCACCTAAATTAGTGAATATTTTTTATCCTTAATCTTTATAAAATTTGGGATGAAAATATATTATATACACATAAAATATTTTTGGGCTCCTTTTCACTTAAATTTAATGAATATTTTAAAACTTTTATATAAAAATATGTAAATATAAAAAATATTGGGCCTCTTAATTGATACGGGGAGACACGGATTTGGACCCGGGGCGGTCGCACCGTTTGTCCCCCCCCTCTTAGCCGGCCCTGAGAATAAGCATTCTGTGCATTTGTTCATGGGGCTTTTTGCAATGGAGTTTTCTTCGATAGGATTATTTCTATATGAAATTACTCGGCGAGAGCAGCTGCTTCTTTGTTGAGAACCATCGTTAAGAATGAGCCTACTTATCATTCCATGGGGTTATTCACAGGGATTTCTGTTGCTGAACAAAGATGAGAACTCTCCTCTCAAAACCATTGACTTTGGTCTCTCCGATTTCTACCAGCCAAGATGTGTTCAAAGATACAGTGGGTAATGCTTATTACATAGCACCAGAGATTTTAAAAATGAAGTATGAATCAGAAGCTGATATTTGGGTTATTGGTGTGTCACCCTTCTAGGCTGGTAAAAATATTCATCTCCTTATAAAAATTTTTAGAGATGATTTTTTTATATATAAATGTATTCATGTGTTGTAATTACATGATGATCATAGAATCAGAGAATGAAATATTCAACTCCATATTAGAGGATTGTTGATCATGTTGTAATCAATACTACAAAGGGAGGGAATATTTTTTGTTTGATTTTTTTTTGAAAATTTTAATTTCTATATTTATGTTTTTCTTTATTATTATATTTGAAAGGGTGGCTATATTTTTTTCTAAATAATTTTTATATTTATAATTTTCTTTATAATTATATTTATGTTTTTCTTTATAATCAAAAAAAAAAACATTTTCTAACCTACATATTATCTATACTATTAGTAATTTAAACTCATTAATCTATTATTAGGTTTTTCAAAACTCATCATCGTGACTCGCACTGGACCCATTTTTTTACTATCCATTTTTAGTTGAGGAGTTTTATTACTAAAACCCTTAGATATATAAGGAAGTTGGTCCCGGTTATTTTGGAAACGTAGTAGTTACAAAATATGAAAAGCGTAGAGCATCAGTTATGAAATAAGCAGTTTATTAAAATGGTAGGTCCAGTGGCACAAAAAAATAATATACCAAGTAGTTAAAGGGTAAAAAAATAGGAATGATTCTAAATTAATAGTATTGATTTATTTTTATTTTATAATATATTATATATAAATTATTAAAAGTTGGCATATCAATATTTCTTGATTTATATTTAAGCATGGTTTTTATGTTAATTTAATTTCTATAATAGAAAATATATTTTTAAGTTTAACAATATAATACATAAGAGTTATGTTATCTTATAAAATAAGTAATATGCCATGGGTTTATAAGGGTAATTGTTAACAATGATTATCTTTTAATAATATTGATTTGTTGGTGCAGTTATTGGTTACATCATATGTCATGTATTTATGTATAAGCTCTTATAAATATATATAACTGATTTATTTACTCTTAAATTGATCTATGAAACCTTATAGAATGTTTTTAACTCTCTCTGATTTATAAACTCTTTTAAATCTGTTGTCAAAATTCTTATAAATCCTACAATATTATTTATAAATTCTTACTATTAAACGTATATCCATGATGTTTTCAAAAACAATTTTAAACAATTGATTGGTTTCTTAGATTTTCTTATAAACTCTTAAAATGATTATATATACTCTTACAAAATGATTTATAAAATCTTAAAAATTGATTTATAAACCTTTTTAATTTTTTGTAAACTCTTATAAATTAATTTATAAACTCTTATAAATAAAGGGGACTTATGAGTAATGTTTTAATATGATTTTTTAATCCATATAAATGATTTTATTAACCCTTATACAAATGATTAAGTTAATCCTTAAATGATTTATAAAATATTATAAATGGTTTATAAAATTCTAAAAATGGTATATAAACCTTTACAATCAATTTTCTAGATCTTATAAATGATTTATAAACTTTTATAAAAGATTTGTAAACCTTTCTAAATCATTTATAAAAATTTATAAACGATTTATAAACATTATAAATGATTGATAAATTACACATATATTCTTATACATTTTATTTTTTTAAACAGTTTTGTAAATCCATATACTGTAAATTGTTTTATAAACCCTTATAAAAATATTATATAAACTTTTAAAATATATTTATAAACTCTTATAAATGTGTTTATTCATATTTTACAATGTGCATTTTGCAATGATTCGTGAAGGCTGCAGCATTATAAAGGATGTATGTGTTTCACTCATCGAAAGAACTATGTAGAAAATCGTAAGGTTACTAATCTGGAAATTAAATACTGGTACTACTGAATGTGTAAAAGGGAATTTTTCCCCTTAGATTTTTGGTTTTTTTTTTTTTTTGCGGATAGTTATATTCTAATTTGGTGCATTTGGCTCAAGTTTTATCTTTCAGTATTTTATATTTTCATTTTTTGTCTATTTAAGTTTTCTTCTCATTCTCCAGTTTCATAGGTAATCAATTTTTGCTTTTTTCAAATTAGGTAAAGATTCTCAAGAGATGGAGCTTTAAGATTTGCATATTTGTCTTCACGATTTGGTACAATTTCATCATAGTCTAAGCTTCTTCTATATGCAAGTGTTTTGATCAAGATTGTTTTTTAAATCGATGAAGCTTCTTAGTATTTTTACATCTGATGATGAGGATCGAAAATTTTTGGTACTAAAAGCGATTATGGGAGGAAAACATACAAATAAAATCAAACTTGAGTTGTACTACAACTGTTCGATTCTTGGTAAATGTTGGGATAAGCTTGAAATAGCTTGAAGTACAAGCTACCTAATCTTAGTTTGTTTTGGTTATTAAAAGAGATTAGGAAATATCTATTATTGATTTTACTAGTCAGTTTAGGATATTGATAAGTCGTATATAAAGAGTTGCAGTATTATTGCAACCTAATAGAGTTTTGAGAGTTTGTTTTGTGTGCTTGAGTTTTGAGGTATTTTCTCAAGTGATTAATAAGAGAAGCAACTTCTTATTATCTTGTTCTTATACAAAACAAAGGGTCTTTGAAACAATATTTGGTATCAGAGCTTCTAACGATCAAAAGAAACAACAAACATGGGAGATATTGTGGTCTCCGAAACAAAGGATGGTGGAGGATCTTCTAAGATCAGTTACCCGGTTCTTACGGAAACAAATTATGCAGTTTGGACAATCAGAATCAGATTGGTATTAAAGATCAACAAAGTTTGGGACTTGGTTGAAGACGAATCAGCAGACAACGAGAAAGATGACCTATCTTCAGCAGATACCGAGAAGAATGACCTAGCTATAGCACTAATCTTTCAATCTCTTCCAGAGACACTTGTTCTGCAGCTAGGAAATTTAGATACTGTGAAGAAAGTATTGGATGCTATAAAAGAAAGATACTTGGGAGCTGACCTAGTTCGTGAAGCAAGATTACAAACATTAGCATCCGATCTTGAAAGGCTGAAGATGAAGGATAGCGATACTATTGATGAAATTGCAGGAAAAATAACTGAATTATCATCAAAGGCGAGTGCTTTAGGTGAACCTATCAAAGAACATAAACTCAAAAAAAGGTTTATGTCTTGTCTCCCACGCAAGAAGTATATTCAGTTTGTTGCAACAGTTGAGAAATTTGTGGATCTTAAGACTACACCGTTTGAAAGTATTGTTAGAAGGTTCAAAGCTTACGAGGAACGATTGAAAGATGAAGAAGAAGAGGAGGCTCAAACCAAACTCATGTATGCTAACAAAGAGTCTCAAGCTCAACAGATACAAACTCAACAACAATCCAGCTTCAACACAACCAACCGTGATTATAGCAACAACTACAGAGGACGTGGACGTGGTGGTCGTTATAATAACAGAGGAAGGGGAAGAGGAAGGTACTACCAAGAACCGTTTGACATGACTAAAATCATGTGCTTCTGGTGTGATAAGTTGGGTCACTTCGCTTCTGTATGTCCTGATCGTCTTCTTAAGCTACAAGAAGCAACATAAATCAAGGACAATGATACAACAGAAGCAGAAGAACTCATGATGCATGAGGTAGTTTACCTTAATGAAAAGAATCTGAATCCACAAGACTTTGTGATCAACTCAGACAGTGATAGGATTTGGTATTTAGACAACGGAGCAACCAATCATATGACAGGAAATCGTAGTTATTTCAAGTCTATCGATGAAAGCATCTAAGGCAAAGTAAGATTTGGTGACGACTCAAGAATTGACATAAAAGGAAAAGGTCCAATTGTGTTTCACCTAAAGGATGGGGAGAAGAAAATACTAGCCGATGTCTATTATATACCTGATCTACGAAGCAACATAATCAGTTTAGGTCAGGCTACAGAGGCAGGATGTGATATCAGGCTGAGAGATGACTATCTTACCTTAAGAGACAAGGATGGAAAATTGATTATTACGGCAAAGAGGTCAAAGAATCGTTTATATAAGGTCACCATTGACAACTATGATTGATGTTTGCAGATCACTGCTATGAGTGAGTTTACAAAGTGGCATGCAAGGTTAGGACATATTGGGAGAGAAGCTATGCGGTTGATGGCAAGCAAGGAACTTGTACACGGTCTATCAAAGTTCCAGATTGAGAAGGTTCACTGTTCTACCTGCATACTTAGGAAACAAGCAAGACATGTTTTCCCTCAAGCCACTAGTTTTCGAGCAGATCATACGCTTGGTCTAATACATGGAGACCTTTGTGGACCAATATCACCACCCACACCCTCAAGGAAACAATATATTTTTGTTCTTATCGATGATTTCAGTCGCTATATGTGGACAATACTTCTTACAGAGAAACGAGAAGCGTTTGACAAGTTCAAAACATTTAAGGCCATTGTTGAAAAAGAAACAGGGGCATCCATCAAAACGTTCAGAATAGACAGAGGAGGAGAATTTTTATGTCTAACGAGTTCTTAAGTTTTTGTGAATCAAACGGAATGACAAGGCACTTTACAGCTCCATACACTCCTCAACAGAATGGAGTGGTAGAAAGGCGTAACCGAACTCTTCTTGACATGACCAGAAGCTTACTCAAACACATGACATTACCAAACTACCTCTTGGGAGAAGCAGTTAGGCACGCTACATATATTATCAACCGAGCTGCAACAAGAGTTATAAAAGACAAGACACCATATGAGCTGTTTAAGGGAAGGAAACCAAGCATTGAGCATCTACGGGTCTTTGGTTGCATTGGCTATGCAAAAATCGAGGTTCAACATCTTAAGAAGTTGGATAATAGGTCTCGAATGCTAGTTCACCTTGGAACAGAACCTGGTTCAAAAGCATATAGATTATATGATCCAACTAATAAGCGAGTAGTGGTAAGCAGGGACGTCATATTTGATGAAAACAAGAGTTGGGATTGGAATATTAATGGTAATAGCAAGAACTCTGGAACATTGCGTATTGACATCGGTCAGTTTGGCAACCATGGTATCAACGATAGCCTTCCTGCTATCAGTACAGGAGGAGAAGATAACACAGATGACCATATTAATACCACTACCAACCAAGAAGAAGAAAGTGATGAAACAGACAGTGACGAGTCACCTGAGCCTTTGTTAAGGAGATCACAAAGGGAAAGAAAGAAACCGGGTTACCTAGATGACTACATCTTAATGGCTGAACTAGAAGGGGAAAGACTACTATTAAGCTTGAATGATGAACCATGGAGCTATACTGAAGCTAGAAAAGAAAAGGTATGGAGAGATGCTTGTGAAGATGAAATCAATTCAATAGTTAAAAACATAACATGGGACCTCGTTCAGCTGCCAGCCGGTGCAAAAGCTATAGGGCTGAAGTGGATATTCAAAGTGAAATGCAATGCAGATGGCAGTATCAACAAGTTCAAGGCTCGTTTAGTAGCTAAAGACTACATACAAAGACATGGAATTGACTTCGAGGAAGTATTCGCACCTGTAGCTAGAATAGAAACGGTGAGATTTCTGTTAGCTCGAGCAGCTTCAAGAGGATGGGAAGTACATCACTTAGACGTTAAAACAGCATTCTTGCACGGCGATCTGAAAGAAGATGTTTATGTTTCTCAACCAGAGGGCTTTGAGGTACTAGGACAAGAGAGAAAAGTATACAAATTAAGGAAGGGTCTCTACGGCTTGCGTCAAGCACCAAGAGCATGGAATGAGAAATTAAACAAGGTACTGGGAGATTTAAACTTTGTTAAATGCTCTAAAGAACCTGCAGTATATCGTCGATCAGAGAGAGATCAATTACTTCTTCTGGCAGTATATGTCGATGACTTGTTAGTGACTGGTACAAGTATCAAGATGATTGCAGACTTTAAGAAAGAGATGTCTGAGAGGTTTGAGATGAGTGACCTGGAAAAGCTAACGTACTACTTGGGTATTGAGGTTGATCAACATGGTGAAGGGATCACATTAAGTCAAGAAAGATATGCCAAGAAAATCTTAGAAGAAACAGGGATGCTTGAGTGTAATGCGGTTCATGTGCCAATGGACCCGAACTTAAAGCTATCTAAAGCACAAGCAGAGCAAAGCATTGATGAGAAGGAGTATAGAAGATGCATTGGTTGTTTGAGATATCTATTATATACACGACCAGACTTATCGTTCTCGGTTGGTGTCATGAGTAGATATATGCAGAATCCAAAGACATCTCATGCTGCAGCTATGAAGCAGATTTTGCGGTACCTACAAGGAACACTTGGTCAT
Source organism: Eruca vesicaria subsp. sativa (assembly GCA_932364175.1). Taxonomy (NCBI): domain Eukaryota; kingdom Viridiplantae; phylum Streptophyta; class Magnoliopsida; order Brassicales; family Brassicaceae; genus Eruca; species Eruca vesicaria. The sequence goes on from CAKOAT010085155.1 coordinate 94,345, forward strand.
GGATTGGAGTTCAAACGAGCTCAGGATACAAGTTTAATTGGTTATAGTGATGCGAGTCACAACGTGGATGAAGATGATGGCCGAAGCACTACCGGACATGTTTTTTTATTTCTTAGAATCACCTATAACTTGGTGTTCTCAGAAACAAGAAACAGTTGCTCTCTCTTCTTGCGAAGCAGAGTTTATGGCTGCAACTGAGGCAGAAAAACAGGCTATTTGGCTTCAAGACCTACTCAGTGAAGTCATGGAAACGGAACGCGAGAAAGTGGTGTTACTAATAGGTAACAAGTCTGCAATAGCCTTGACGAAAAATCCTGTGTTTCATGGTAGATCCAAACACATCCATCGCCGGTATCACTTCATAAGAGAATGTGTGGAAAACAATCACACTGAGGTTCAACACATAGCAGGGAGTCAACAGAAGGCGGATATACTTACCAAAGGACTTGCAAGAATTCGATACAAAGAAATGAGGAGTTTGATTGGAGTTAAAGACTTGTCACAAAGACATTTCAAGCTTAAGGGGGAGAATGTTGGGATAAGCTTGAAATAGCTTGAAGTACAAGCTACCTAATCTTAGTTTGTTTTGGTTATTAAAAGAGATTAGGAAATATCTATTATTGTTTTTACTAGTCGGTTTAGGATATTGATAAGTCGTATATAAAGAGTTGCAGTATTGTTGCAACCTAATAGAGTTTTGAGAGTTTGTTTTGTGTGCTTGAGTTTTGAGGTATTTTCTCAAGTGATTAAAAAGAGAAGCAACTTCTTATTATCTTGTTCTTATACAAAACAAAGTGTCTTTGAAACAATAGTAAAGTCATGAAAGATCAACTCAGTGGCTCTTTGGCGAAGACACAATCCACTCCCTCTGTACAATACATATCACCCTATTGGCATTAGAGCTGGGAAAAGGGTCAAACCCGTTCTATTTGATCAGCTAACCCGTGGATTAGGTCATTTTTTTCCCAAAAATCTGATCTGAGTAAATAGCAAGAAGAAAATCTTTGTGATTGCAGAGTCAGCGTTCAGCGTCTCGGATACACTTTATCGTGGATAAATCATTCCTCTCACTCTTTCTAGAATAAGATGCTAACATCAAGGTGATTGAAAATTAACAGAGCATTGTGACACGGTAAAACCAGTGAGCAGTGACAGAAAAGGTAGAGGATGTGGCTGTGTTTACGAAACCCAGCGAAAACAATTAAATGACAATACCATAAAAAAAGTTGTTTTCTTTATATTTTTTGAAACGCCAACGCTGATGCTGCCGCAGTGTCTCTGAAAAGAACATGGATATTTTTATCATCCGTAAAATTTTGGCCTATGGCCTTTTAATATAAAGATATTTTGTTCAGTACCCACATGTGGGATAGAAATTGGGACTCTACACACACTCGCTCAAAACTCTCAGAACATTAGAAATTTAAGGTTGATGAGATAAAATTAGCCTCAAGAATGCTACAGAGGCAAGAGAGTCTATCACTTTTTTTCTCGATAGAAGTAAACTGTGTCAGTTTGTCTTCAACGATGTAACATGTGTCAAACTTCTCGTTTATCGGACTTTCTCCTTTTTTTTTCTTTTTTCTTTGTTTTGTTCCATCTCTCAAGTGTTTTAAATTCTTTGCTTACTTATAAAGATCGTTTTTAGAGTACAGGTATTCCCTCGGTGAAAGATCAGGACGATGATTTAGTGCTTCAGTCGTGTTAGATAAAGTTACCCAATAGTATTGTGCATCAATCAACGGAGGCTTAAACCACCAATGAAATCTTTGGGTTCACTGTCAAAAATAGCAAGGAGGTTAGTCTGGTAAAGTTCCGGTCAAATAATTTATTGGAGCTCTCTCGTTAAGAAATTCATTATTGTCACATTATTGCCGGAGAAGAAGACGTTTAAATAGTTACATCGGAGACGGCATGGATAGTGGTGAGACATATTCGAGAGTACGCAAACCACAATTTTAATACACGTGTATTTCAATTTCTTTTGCAATCTTATCATTGAAGTGTATGTTTGTATAGTTACATCGGATACGGCATGGATAGTGGTGAGACATATTCGAGAGTACGCAAACCACAATTTTAATACACGTGTATTTCACTTTCTTTTGCAGTCTTATCCTTGAAGTGTATGTTTGTAGTTTGTAAACCAGTTTGTACTAAATCTGATGTATTTATCATTGTGGCTTTACAAAGAAAGTACATGTCGACAAAAATAATTACATTAGATTTAGTACAATGTACAACAACTATATAGTTATATATATAGGAGTATATGTTAATATATTCAGGTAGCATATACATAAATTGTTAACCGATAACAAAGATCTCATATATTATGTACATGTACAACTTAATTGTTAGTTAACATAGAAGATTAACGTTAACATAATTCAATATCGGCCAAGTCTTTATATTTACGTGACTTCAAAATTTGTTAGCAGTTAATCTAGGATTTAGAAGGTAGATGATTTTTTGGATATAAGTTAAAATAGACGATAACAGAAACTTATGTTAATATAACTAAGCCTATATATATATATGTGTGTGTGATGCATTCATATTTTGTATGGGCTATAAAATGATAGATAATCTATTAACTGATAAAATTAGCAATATTTGTTAGGAGTTAACTAGAATACTCTAAGTTTCTTTCTCTTCCGTACATGAAAATGTAGATATTAATGGTTAACTAGAATTTAGAAAATAAACAATACAGTTGTTGGATATATACACCATTTCGGTAATTCTTATTCTTTGGCACTGTAGAAGTTCCATTCTTGGTTCCTTGTCCTCAGCCCCACAAACACTGGAAACAAAAAACACCAACCAGAAATAAGAATGCAAAACTTGAGATCCAAGACACGCAAGAACAAAACTTTATGTTCTGAAAAGCAAGCAAATAAATTGGAACACACGTTAGTAATAAAAACTTCAAGGAATCAGAAGTACATTCATCATAACAATGAATTTGACTTAGAACACTAAATTCAAAAATTTTGGATAAAGAACATAGAAGATAAATTTGATTTTCAGAAACAATAAGCAAACAAAACTCAAACACAAGATAACAACTCTTAGGAATCTTCAAAAAACAAGATTTTGCATAATTGTTAAGTTTATAGGATGCAAATTCTTTCTACAAATTACAACCTAACATCACAGAGGGAAAATTTGGCGACGAAGCTTTCTCAGAAAGTGAATAGAGCACTCAACTCTTTTTTCAGAATTGAGTAAGAAGACATATTTACGAAGAGGTCTAAATCATAAGAAAGAAAGCTTGAAAAAAATACAACTTGTAGTAGAAGAGAGAATGAGATATACCTATGAAAAAGCTAGGAGACAGCTAATAGAAGGCTGGGAGAAAAGTAGGAGAGATGATGAAAGACATCTAAACTTCTTTTCAAGGATATGAGTAAAACGGTAGGAAATATGACCTCTAAAATTAAAATTGTGATTGTTTGTCACATATAGCGAGATACTTCAAGTGGAAAAGATATTTAGGCCATGTTCGTTTATCCATTTGGATGAATCCATTCAGTTGTTCCATTTGTGTGCTCCATCTAAATGATTCATTCAAATTTTTGGTCATGTTTGTTTCTCTATTTAAATGAAGGGAAAATTGTCAAATATGACTCAAAACTTGATTTGAAATGCAAAAGTAAACCCAAACTTGAATCAAATGCAAAATCAACTTAAAAGGCTGTTGAAATTACAACCAACCCCTTGTGAACAAACAAAAAAAGAGTTTTTTTTTTACGTTTTTAGCCCTCGCAAGTCGTCTGCCCAGACGACTTTAAACTAAGTCGTCCAGACGACTTAGTTTGAAGTCGTCTGGGACAGTTTTTCTTAAAAATAATTTAAAAATTTAATAAATATTTTGATAAATGAAAAATTGGAATTATGTAATTAACATATGTCTTAAGGGATATAAATTAATATTTAACAAAATTCAGTTGTTTTCAGCATAGATGAGTGAAAGTAGTGAGTCATGATATTCTTTGGTTTAGGTTTCACCAACATATGTTGTAGTATTGTATGTGTTTCTTAGGGTTAGATTTTTGAAAGCATAAATGTTTTTTTGAAAAATTAAAAATTTACCTAAGTGTGTTTATTTCTGTGTATAGTACACAATATTTAAGTATAATTTGATTTTATAACGTGGTTACTTAGTTAATCTAGTCAATTTAGTTTAGGGTTTAGGGTTTAGGGTCTGGACGACTTATATTTAAGTCGTCTGGTAAATATATTTAATAATGCAGACGACTTAGTCGTCTTATAGTATCAACAGACGACTTAATTATAAGTCATCCAAACCGGATTTTACCAAATTACTTTTAAACCTAACCGTATTTTTGACCGGACATATATAAGATGTTTTTTTTTTTTACTCATTTTTTCGCGAAATTCAGAAAACCCTAACGCCGTTTCTCTCAAAGGTGATTTCGAGGCGATTTCGATCCGATACAAGACCAAGGTAAATCGAAGGCTTCTCTTGCGGATTTATGG
>CAKOAT010085266.1:1531-35609 GCA_932364175.1 Eruca vesicaria subsp. sativa
GAGCATTTTTTAGGGATCTGAGCACCCGCACTCTTAAAGTGGAAGTTGTCCAACAACTTCATGAAAACATCCCTGTCTTAATCTGCAACTTGGAGAAAATATTTCCGCCTACTTTTTTCGACGTCATGGAACACCTAGTTGTCCACCTCCCGTATGAGGCATTACTTCGTGGACCTGTGCATTATGGATGGATGTATCAATATGAAAGGGCCATGAAAACTTTGAAAGGAAAAGCCAAAAATCTAGCAAGAGTTGAAGGTTCTATTGTTGCGGGAAGTTTGACGGAAGAAACATCACATTTCACATCGTACTACTTTGCACCGAATGTACGTACAAGGAAACGAGCTCCAAGAAGATATGATGATGGTGGTGTCGTGCCAACATATATGGAAGACGATGTTCCAGACATCTTTTGTTAAATTGGGCGATTAGGTGGGAAATTGAAAGAGATTTGGTGGTCGAGTGATGAAGACATCCATAGTGCACACCTTTATATTCTTCTTAATTGCGAGCATCCATTGATTGCTTATTTTGAAAGGTAAATATATAAACATATATTTCAATATTAAATATATATAACATAACATATATGACTTTCATGTACATCAATGTTCATGTGTATAGTGGATTGGAGTTCCCACAAGATTAGTATGCTAGAAATATGAAGACATATACAACATAACCTATTTGCAGTTACGGAAATGATTCTTTGTCACCCATGAAATTTGAACATAAAGTTGGAAACTTTGAGGTATTGTAGGCATCAGATGAGAGAAATAAACAATGCCTTCTCATGAAAGAGTAAACACACCAACAAAACAAGCTTAGATTTTTTTGATAACCCGAAATAATGTTGTATCCAAATAATCTTTGGCTAAGCTGTGGATGTGGATGCTGAGTTTGGATCGAAAGAGGGCCTAAATCGAGGTAAGAAATATGTGGAGGATGATGACGACATATCTGGGATATATGTGTGAATGTGTTCTCTTCGACGTCTTTGGGCCAAAGCAAGTCAACAAAAATAAAATTACACTTTCTTTATCTCACCAAAAAAAAGAACCAAGTCAACAAAAATAAGATTTGTATTGGGCCAAAGCCTAACTAATTTTGTATACCATTTTATGTGGAATATGGCTGGGAAAAATACTTGATACTCGGCCTGTATTCGCTATTTGACTCGGTTCGGTTTGAAAAAATAAGTATTTGTTACAATCGAGTCGAGTAGCAAGTACACAAATTTTATTACTTGCAAGTACAAGTCAAATATCATGTTCATTTTTATTTTTAAGTATTTGGCTTGTCACTTGATTTGTTACTTGTTATCATTTACTTGTCCCATTATTTGTTACATATTACTTAGATTATTAAATATTTAATATCCATTTTATTATTTAATTAAAATTTATGTATTACATTTTATTGGTGACCATAATTACTCATTGTTTACCTCTTATTCAATACTTAATAGATACATGATCTTTCAAAAATAGTATTTGTTATGAACAAATTAAGTATCAAATAATCTATTTAAATTACTTATAAGTATAAAGTAATATTAAATATCATATAAATTAATTAGTTTTGTTTGTTACTCGTGTTTGTTAATGAACAAAAATATATTTTTCTAAATTATAGTAACATAACTCATTTCTATTTCCATTTTCATAAGTACATCAAACATAAGTGCTATATTTATATAAGCATCTTGAAGTTTTCTCTTTCTTATATAGTTCATTTTCCGAATGACTTAAATACAAGAAAATAATGACATGTTTTTATATAATAAAATTATTTAACTTTAAATTCTGTTGAACTATTAAATAATTTAATTACCAATAATTATGAAGGAATTTATAAGTAATTTACAAGTAACAAGTAATAAAATAAGTTAAGTAACTTACAAATCCGTCAATTTTTTGTAAGTACTTGAAATTGAAACTACAAATATTTGTTTTTAGCAAACCAAGTACAAGTCAAAATATTTAATATTCAAACAAGCCAAAACCGAATACTAAGAATATCAAAAATACCTAGTGCTCGGCTTGTGCTTACCTTTAGTGTGGAACATCAATTAACAATTTTGCTACCAGACGTTCCCTTAATTTGACGTTGCATGCATAACCAAAGCACTATGTTTGATAAAAAAAACAAAGCAGTATGTCTGTAAGACTATAACTTATGGTTTTAAGTTGAACAACCCCAAACACCTTTGACTTCCTTTTTTTTGGTAAAAAACAGATTAACTTCTTGAGTTTTACAGCTCCTTCATTTCCAAGAGCAAAAAGAGAAGAAAAAATCGAATGTAGAAAACTAGAGTACCATACAAATACCATTGGTTATTGGCTTATTGCCTATTGGTGTAATGATGTGCACAAGAGTGATGAATCCTTTAAGAGGAGAGATCCTTTTGTCCCTGATTCTTGAAGGATGATCAGATGGTTTGAGAGTGATAAGGGTGGATTTTGATGGTGATAGCTGGTTTGATTGGATGATCTTCAGAAATGATCTATGGATTGATCAAATCTTGTGTAGATGTGTCTTTGATCAAGAGAATGAACTCTGATTTCAATTAAAGACAAGTTTTGCTTACAGAGAATGAATTCCTAGCAATCAGTGATCAAAGATGAACAAATAATTCACAATTTAGAGAGAATTTTTTGATAAAAAGGTGAATACCTTATTCAGAAACAAACTAGAGTATATGTAGAAGAAAAGCAAACCGAAAAGTTCTAAAATTATAGAAAAATAAGAAAAAATTAATTAAAACTTAAAACATTTTGAAAACTAAATTACTAATTATTTTGGCTGCTTCTTGACACTTGACACTAATTTTGTGGCTGAATCATCAGATAAAGAGAATGGACCCTTAACTTGTGTATTGATCTTCTTTTGGATTAAGAATGTCCTAGCTTGTCCATGAGTCTAATCCACATCTTTCCACCTTGTTTCTCATGTTTTTAATAGCCAAAATAAGTGCATTGTGCTCCATTCCAGCTTCTGGTTCATCTTCAAGCTTTTCATTCAGTCATCCCGATTTATCCTTTGTCGCATAGCATCTGGTTCAACCATGATTACATCAACAAGTTTGATTAAATATTTAAAATAGAGTATACAAAGTAGAGAGCTTTACGTTCAAACGTAGTTTAAGTTTTTTTAGATTCTATATTTGGTTTAAGGTAAAATACGAAAAATAAAAACCTTATAGAGTATCGTTAAGAGTTTGATTTTTTTATTTGTGTGAAACCGTTAAGAGTTTGATTATTTATGTATTAGTACGTTTGATATCTAAGAAAGACACACATAAGTCTCGCATCATTTGCTTTTTCTGCCAACCAAAATATATCTCTATATACTTTTTAAGAGTTGAGTTTTACATCTCAAAATATCAATGTTACATAATTTTAATTAAGGGGACTATATTATACTGGGTTCGACCTAATGGTAATAAAATACTATAAAAGGAATGACGAGAGGAATAGTGATGGGATGGATTCTAACCGAATGAAAATATGGATAGGTACATCTTATCCAACATTATTGCCATGCAGATATGTGATCAATATCTACAAACATTTTTATATTCTATAGCAAATGATTTATATGTGGAGACATTTTCTAAATTTAATTTGGAGCGTTATTCACGAATCCATTTCAATCATATTATTTAATCTCTTAAAAACTAAAATATTTGTTTACAGTTATGATATCCTTATACTTGAAACTTAAATCACTTTTTTTTTTCTTTTATGGTCATCCATGTGCTTAATAATTAAATTAAATAAATTATATCATAGAAGAAGAGAATTTGTAATAATAAAACAAAAAAAGTTAGCCATTTTTGATAACTGAAACAAATAATTATCTACATGTATTGACATGTTTGACAATTGACTTTTTCATTTAATAACTTTATAACTTATTAACAGCCTTACCAAATCTACATTAGCTTTACGGAACGTATAAAGTCATAATATTTAAAGACATATAACTGAAACAACAATTAACTTATGGGAGTTAATAAAACAAATTCATGCAACTTAAGCAAACAAGATTGACGCAAGGTCAATCTATAGACTAATAATGAATCAGATATTAACACGAAACTATGCTATCCAAAGCGAGCTAATATAATCAATAAGCAATATTGACTAAAAATAATAAAGCTAATAACCAATAAATCTTGCAATTCATAAGCAAACGTCAAGAAATGCAGAAATATTTCCACAGATCTTGCAAAACAAATAACGAAGGCGAGAAGAGCGAGATACTTCACGCAACACATAAATTAGCAGGATCCAAACTGATACCAGCCCCCTTTTGGGTGTATCGATCAACCTGTTCTTAAAGAATTTTTTTTAACAAATATCAATATTGTTAGTGCAAAACATAAATAGTAATTAAATATTTAAGAGTGTAGAAACCTTATTTTAATATAATGAAAACAATTTACGGACTTAAAAAATTTCATTCCAGTACCGTCTCGCGATAGGTTTTTTACGGGCTATGCCTGCGGTGCAGATCCATAATTGCTATCTCTACTTACTAATATGAAAATGTGACCAAAAACCGATTCTTTACACTTTCTTTATATTGGACTATGTAGGTCTGTTATTTAAAGCCCGTATTTGGGCAGTGCCAATAGAGTCTATAGTTGTCTATTAGTGCGTCGGAGAGAAACAAACTGATTCTTCAAGTTGAACTGGGTGTCGGTTCGCTCTTCTATTTGGCAACTCTCGGCCTATCTCTAATTATATTTTCCAGTTAGAATTTGATAAATCGATTATCAAATAAGACACAGTCTATTGTTATTCCATTAGCATTTTTAACAGTGTAATTACTGCGGTTAATATAAAACCAATCTCCAAGGCCCCAACTCTTGGTAACATTTTGGCAAAAAGAAAACTCTTAGCAACATCGAGATTGGTAAAGATTCTTGTTCATGGAGCAAGACAACGAAATCTTATAATTAAACTATGGAGATTTGTATATTTCAGTTTCCAACTTAGCAGCCACCTAATCTCCCACCATTAAAATTGTAAAATATGTTTTGTTTTTCAATTGTATCAACTATATATATAATCGAATAATTTAGATAGTTTGTACACTCATTAATCCCTACAATGTCCCACTCCAGCTTAATTGAATTGAGTATGAATAGTTACATCAGTTACGACATTTGGAGTATGCTATATGGTAGAATATCAGGAATGGCCTTGTCATCCTAATTGATACATCAATTACGAGCTTTGGAATATGTTTTACGGTAGAGGGATGACTTGGCCACATCCTAAATTGAAAAGAGCAATGCATAATGTAAAGTAAATCACATTATGCTTCAGAATATAACATTTTGACACTTGACACAAGTTAATAAACTTACTACAGTTTTATGTCTCTAGAAAATTAATTTGACTATGGTGTTAGGTTTTATCAATTTTAACTTGAAATTATGTATTTTGACTTAAAATTAATATGACTATGCGTTATCTATCTGAGTATAGACTGGTGAAGCATTAGTTAAAACTTAACACTATACATCAAAATTTTAGATTTGCTACATTCCAGCATTAAATGCATTAATTTCACTTTAAAGCTACCCTCTTGGGTCACTAAATTAATCCGAAAAAGTAGCCAGAAGGGAAGGCGACTTAACATTAATTAGGTTAATTTGGAAGTCAGAAATCATAGTTAGAGTCAAATGATATCACATGGAAGATCATTGGTCGCTATATGATCCAGATATGTTCCACGTTGGTCACAGCTCATACTGTCGCTCCCATCTTTTTTTTTTTATACATACTGGGAAGTGTCTAGATCTTCTGCCCAAATAATCCTTCTACTACAAGAAAACAATTTTATAACTAGGAATATTAACGATGAAAATGTTTCCTCGTAACATTACGACGATATTACGAGTACTTTACGAGAAAACTAAGGTTTTACGTACTTTCCTCGTAAAATGTCGAGAAAAGTGTTTCCTCGTAAAGTCCTAGTAATTTTACGAGGAAACTACATGGCTTATCTGGTTTCCTCGTAAAGACCTTGTAAGTTGGACTAGAAGTTTACGAGGAAATAGCAAACTGCGTTTTTACGAGGAAATTGCGAGACTTTGTTTATTTTAAATTTAAAAAAGTGTATTATAAAAAATTTAGATTAGATGGTTAGTTTAGGGAATTTATATTAGGTTGTTTAGTTTCGGGAATTTATATTATGTTTTTTTAAATGTTAATTACTAATATATTTATGTTTTTTTAATCTTTTAATATTTTAGATGACTAGAGCGCAAAAGCTTAAGGGTAAGCAGTAGCGGCCAGTCGGATCATCTTCTTCAGGTCCTCATACAGGCACGACTCATTACGGGGGCATGTTTGGCCGTGAGCCAGGTCCTCATACAGGCGGATCATCTTCTTCAGTTCCCGGTTCTTTGATTCCAGAGAGTATTCCCGAGTCTCAGTTTTCGCCACTCGTTCCCCCGTTTGCTGCACCACCTAGACATCATCATATTCGAGAGGAGGTACTTCCTCCTCCTCCTGTGGCCGGGGTTCATCCCAATTTGCAAGTTCCGCCAGATGCTCCGTATTATATGTACACCGTCGAGGATCTTCTCGCTCAGCCAGGTAGAGAAGGTTTACCAGTCTTAGATCCCGACCGACTAGACAGCACTTACTGGTATGTTTCATTTTTAATTTTTATTTATTTATAACAAACATTAATTAACAAATTTAATACTTTTATTTTTTTTGTTCAGGTTTGGGGTTGACAATTGTTGACAATTGTGTCGCTCGGAAGCATCACCGACTGTATCAAAGGCTACTTCCCCGATGCAGCTCCAAACTGGAAAATGATGCCTCTCCTCACAAGAAAGTCGTGGTTCAAAATGTTTGGTGTAAGTGATTACTAAAAAGTTTTAAATTATTTAAAAATTTTAATATTATTGGACTAATTATTAATCTAATATTTTTTTTGGTTACATCAAAAATGGTGTGGTCCATAGGAGTGAACGAGCGGGTGAAGCGTGAGTATGAGAAGAAGCTGAAAGCACGATTGCTCGACATGGTCTCCAACTGGAAGGACGATTATGTGGTGGATGGTTATGAGAAGGGGAAACACTCTTGCCTCACATATTTGGTGTGGGATGGACTCATCCATTATTGGAACCAGCCAGAGTCGATCAAAACCTCCAACAATTGCTCCGCTAACCGTTTGACCAAAGATGAGTATGGCAACACGAAGATGCTCCACGGTTTAGGTCAAAAACCTTACGCCGGAGTTCGTCTAGATATGGTAAAATTTTCAATAACTAATTTCTTTAATATATATATATATATATATATATATATATATATATATATATATATCTATTTTTAATTAATTTTTAAAAAATATTTTTAGGCTAAAGAGACAGGAGTTCTTCCATCTCTCAAAGAGCTTTATGAGAGGACTCACAAGAACAAGGCTGGACAATTCGTACATCCTCGGTCTGAGCGAATCTACAATGAGGTTATTTCTCGGGTTGAGGAGCGCCAAACCCAGCTGAGTCAGCAGGCTCCCGATGGGACACCCATCATATTATCCACATTTGACGTGGATCGGATTTTCGAGGAGGTACATTTGTTTTCTTATTATTATTATTCATTTGATTTATGTTTTTTTCATTAACTAAATTAATCTTTTATTTACAGGTCGCCCGAAGAAAAAGGGACGTATTGTGGGGATTGGTTCCGTTAACGATGTCCCAAGAGCGACATCGTCTTGTGCTCAGGAACGGGACAATGAGACTGCTCAGCTGCGTTTGGATTTGCACGCGACGCGTTCTGATTTGAGCACGACGCAAGCTCAAATGGGTTTGCTCAAAGGTTTTCTGCACATTTTGGCGGCTGAAAATCCGTAATTGGAGATGATGTTGCGTGCCAGGTGGGAACAACTAGGGATTCCACACCCACCGCCACAGCCACAGCCACATCCAACCCGTCAGGAGGAGGACGACGAGGTAGAGAGGAGTGAAGACTTTGTCCGGCAGTTGCACGAGCAACACCCGTAATTTGTTTTTTCTTTTTATTCTATTATAAATTTAAAAGTTAAATATTTATGCATATATTACTTTTCTTCTATTATTTGAATTTTATTTTATTAAGTTTTTAAAAATAATTTATTTATATATTTTGATTATTATTTATAATTTAGGAAAAATAAGGTTTCCAAGTAAATTCCTAGTAAACCTACAAAGATTTTATGAGGAAAATTTATGTGGCAGTAACGAGGAAAAGCATTACGAGGCTTTTACAAGGAAAGTTTACGTGGCTTTACCAAGGAAATAATTACGAGGGTTTTACGAGGAAAGTCTTAATTACGTGACTTTAACGAGGAAAGCTTTACGAGGCTTTTACGATGAAATAATGTAGATGACTTTACGAGGAAATTTTTCCTCGTTAATTAACGAGGAAAGTTGAGTTACGACGAACGTGTCACGACGATTTACGTTTCCTCGTTATTTCCTCGTAAACCCCCTTTTACGACGAAATAACTAAAAAAAACCATCCTAGCTTTATATGTGTTTTCTTGTAGTATCCAGGTCTAGGATCAGCCGGCACTAACACTATTTCTGGCGGCGTAAAGTATCCCTCTCAGTGCAAGTCGCACCCAAATGATGATAGTTACAAATACAACCATTTTACCACCAGAACTAACTTGTCCTGGTATGTCCCTCCCATCTTTTATCCAGTTACGTTCTTGGCTCTATCAACATTTACATCTTCATAACTTTAATTTCTCTGGATTCGAATCTTGGCCACTGCAGAAAATTTTTATGGGTTGTAGCATCCAAGACCGAAGATCATTATAGGTGAGCCACATGGTGACATCCTGACAGTGTCTTTGCTCGCTTCGATCTCTAGTCTATACCACTTCGATATGGTCAGAATACTCGGTTACCAAAAAAAAAAACTTTTCTTCTCCGATTATACTTGGGTCCACCAGACCCAAATATATATCTTGCCTAAAATCGACGGTTAAAGTAGTTTTGTTTTGCTTAATTCTAGTAGGTCGTTTTGACCTGAAAAAAATGGACTTCAGGCCGGATTAAATGTTGAGAATCTACAGCTTCACATACGATTATATGAGTAATATTATCACGTATTTATACGTATTTTTTTTCATTCACTCATGTCGTTATCAACAGCTACGTGAAACAATAAAGTAAAAAAAAAAAAACAGCTACGTGAAACCGGCGATAACATAAAATACTGTATAATAAAACAATAAGCCAATCATTAGAAACTCATGGCCAACTCACTACATAACTTATATTGTTAAAAGTAGTTTTCTTTATCAATCACTAGGCGTGGATGTTTAGCAATATGCTCCCATATATATATATACCAGGACATGCAAAAGGTGTTTCGTGCTTCCATTAGCAAACTAGTCTCCTTCATTAGTTTACATACAAAAGTCTTCAACAATGGCCGGTCTTGACTTTTCCTGTGAAGACTCCTTTAAGTTGGTGTCTATGAAAGCTTACCTCGCCGAGTTCATCTCCACATTGCTCTTTGTTTTCGCTGGCGTAGGCTCAGCCATTGCCTTTGGTTCGTTCTCTATCTTTCAATCCCCATCATGTGCAACCTATAGATAGTTGTAAGTTGTAACCAACCGATGAACCAAACTGATGTGTTACACTGATCATATCAGAACATTTGATCTACTTTATAATTATGAGTCAATACTTAACGAATGTGACAGTTATATTTGTATAATATAGGGAAGCTAACGCAGAATGCGGCTCTTGACGCGTCCGGTCTAGTGGCGATTGCGGTTTGCCACGGTTTTGCTCTCTTTGTGGCGGTTTCGATCGCAGCTAACCACTCCGGTGGTCATGTGAATCCAGCGGTCACTTTTGGCCTTGTTCTTGGTGGAAAACTGAAAGTCGTCACGGGAATTGTCTACTGGGTTGCTCAGCTTCTTGGCTCCACCGTTGCTTGCTTCCTTCTTAAATTTGTCACCGGTGGTTTGGTATGTTCCGTTACTCATACCTATTTTATTAAAATTTATGTAACTCTTTTTACAGTCCCAAAATTTCATAGCCGGTCATGCATACATATATAATTCTGAAAACTTGTGTTTCTTGAATATATTTATATTAACAAACGTTAACACTTAAACGTGCATAACGCAGGCGATTCCAATCCACAGCGTTGCGGCTGGAGTAGGATCCGCTGAAGGAGTAGTGATGGAGATCATAGTCACATTTGCATTGGTCTACACTGTTTACGCCACAGCCGTTGATCCCAAGAATGGCACTCTAGGAACCATCGCACCACTTGCTATTGGTCTCATCGTCGGTGCTAACATCCTCGCCGCTGGTCCGTTCTCTGGCGGTTCCATGAACCCTGCTCGTTCGTTTGGACCAGCTCTTGCGGCTGGTGACTTCTCAGGACATTGGGTCTATTGGGTCGGTCCACTTGTTGGTGGTGGACTTGCTGGAGTTATCTACTCCAACGCTTTTATTAACGAGTCAAACCCCGAGACCGAGTCTGAGCGTGTTCCTCTTATCTCTGCTTAAGTGATCTTTGAGTATGATTCGTGTTTTGTTAATTTTTTTTAGTTTGGTTTTAGTGATTTCTTCTTAAATCTGTCGCTTGATTGATTTTGATTTGGTTACAAGTGATTGTTTGCATATCTCTTTTCTTGTCAACTTGTACAATATAAATGGATGTTCGTGAGATATTTACCTCAGAATTGCACAATAAGCAGAATTACAAAACAACCGCGAATAGTTGCTCTTGTTGGGTAATTATCTCAACGACAATATTGTATTACAAAACAACCGCGAATGAATCCACCAATAGCACTACAGGCTACAGCAACCTGAGCCGTGTCCACCAGTATACTAGGGTTAAAATTTAGGCAAAAATGAAAGATAGACGCTTCAAGGAGGGTTCGAACCTCCGACCTTGTGGTTAACAGCCACACGCTCTAACCAACTGAGCTACTGAAGCTTGTTGCTTATTTATTATGTTCAAATATTTATTGATGTTAAATATTAACTTTTTTTGACTTGGCCCCTAAACCCTATTTGCGGAACAGAGAAGAACTTTGAGAGATTTTCCTCAGAGATGATATTAAACCGAAGCGTACGACTTCTCCTCCTCTCTTGTCCCTTAAAGTCGTCTCCTTTCCTTCTTCCTCTCATCAAACCCTTCTCTGCTTCGTCTCCAATGAAGAACAAGAACGGTGCAAAGTCTTCTCCTTTCGAGTTCAATAAGAGAAGAGCTGATGGGTTTGACGAAACAGGTAAGACCAAGAAGAATCTTGAACGTAAAACACGCAAACTCAATCCCAACACTACTGCTTACGCACAGGTTAACATTGCAGATTCCTCAAAAAATAAAAAATAATCATGTTTTGTTGTGTCAAATTTAAAAATTAATCCTTTTTCTGAAATAGGTCCTTGGAACTGGAATGGATACACAAGATACATCGTCTTCTGTACTACTCTTCTTTGATAAACAAAGATTTATCTTTAATGCCGGAGAGGTAGGACTCTGTTTTCACATATGTTTTGTTCTGTAATGATTTGTGATCTCTTACTGGTTTTTTTTTTTTTCTATTCAGGGCTTGCAACGTTTCTGTACAGAACATAAGATCAAACTATCAAAGGTATGTATCACTAAGACTCCTCTGTTTCTCTCTGATTGTGTTGTGATGAGATGAATTTGATGGTTGTCTGAATTCTTACAGATAGACCATGTGTTTTTGTCTCGTGTCTGCTCAGAGACTGCAGGTGGACTTCCAGGTTTGTGCTTGCTTTTGACTTATGGCTTTGTTGCTTGAGATTTTATTGTATTAGTCCTTGAAAAATCTATTGTTTTGATGCCATAGGTCTTTTACTAACTCTGGCTGGTATTGGTGAAGAAGGGCTTTCGGTGAGTATTCTTGTCAAGTCTTGTGTGCAATGTCTAAAAAACACTAGGCGGTAACTAAGCCTTTTATAGGGGATTATTGATTAGGCGGACGTTTTGTACCCGATTTGCTGCCTAAACTGATTTTTAGAACACTGCTCTGTGTGTTTATTTTTGTATGATGTTGCTGAAATTTCTCATTGTTTTTGTTACGTTAGGTGAATGTATGGGGTCCTTCAGATCTTAAGTTACTTGTTGATGCAATGAAGTGTTTTATTCCACGTGCTGCTATGGTTCACACACGTAGTTTTGGTCCCTCGAGTACACCTGATCCTACTGTTCTTGTGGATGATGAAGTTGTGAAAATATCCGCCATTACCTTAGAACCACCTCGCTCTAAAGAAGAAGAATGTTGCAGCAAATCCGGTGAGATCTCAGTTGTATATGTATGTGAATTAGCTGAGATAATGGGCAAGTTTGACTTAGAGAAGGCCAAGAAAGTCTTTGGTGTGAGGCCTGGTCCAAAATATAGTAAACTTCAGTGTGGAGAATCAGTGAGATCAGATGAAAAAGATATTACGGTATACACTATTATTCTTGTCTTTTTAATGCACAGATTGTATGGAATTATAATAAGACTTTTCCTGCTTTGGTCTTAAAGGTTTATCCGAGTGATGTGATGGGACCTTCAGTTCCTGGTCCCATTGTTCTACTTGTGGACTGTCCAACTGAGTCGCATGTTGCACAACTGTTATCAGCTAAGTCTTTGGAGAGTTACTATTCGTGTTCCGGCGATGGAGGGAAGGTTGTAAATTGTATTATACATCTAAGTCCATCTTCGGTAACAAGTAGTCCTACTTACCAAAACTGGATGAAGAGGTTTCATTCTGCTCAACACATTCTTGCTGGACACCAAAGGTTGCTCGCTCCTCTTCTTTCTGCTGTTCAAAAACTGTTTAGTTAATTGCTTGGTGCTAATGTTTTCGTTTGGTGTGTTCAGGAAGAATATGGAGTTTCCAGTTCTGAAAGCAAGTTCAAGAATCGCTGCTAGACTTAACTACTTATGCCCACAGTTCTTTCCTGCTCCTGGCTTTTGGCCTCCTCAACATGTTACTAACTCAATAGTTGATTCCACCACCCCTTCAGACCAGGTTGCTAAATACTTTTCTCATACGATTTTTTACGCAATGTGTGGAAATAAGTTTGATTTGTGTTAGGATTTGATGTTTTCTATACATGATGTAACAGGATTCAAATCTTGGTAAAAGCATTTCTGCTGAAAATCTCCTCAAGGTATCAAACACTCTCAGACACTTTAGCTTTATGATCTTAGAAGTTGATGTCTCTTAATAGACCAACACTGTTGATTTTTTTTCTTTATTGTGGACAGTTTACTTTGCGTCCTTATGCTACTCTTGGGATGGACAGATCTTGTATCCCTCCTGAGTTGACATCCTCACAAGTACTAGATGAGCTGCTTTCAGAAATTCCTGAGATTAAGGATAAAACCGAAGAAATCAAGCAGTTTTGGAATAGACCAAACGGTGAGACAGAGAGCAACACTGATCTTCTTCCAAGCTGTCTTGAAAACATTAGACGAGACGACATGGAGATTGTTCTGCTAGGAACTGGCTCTTCTCAGCCTTCAAAATACAGAAACGTCAGTGCCATTTACATTGACCTATTCTCCAAAGGGAGTCTTCTCCTAGATTGTGGTGAAGGAACCTTAGGGCAGCTTAAAAGAAGATACGGTTTAGATGGTGCTGATGAGGCTGTTAGAAAACTGAGATGCATATGGATCTCTCACATCCACGCCGATCACCATGCGGGTCTTGCGAGAATCCTAGCTCTTAGATGCAAGCTTCTGAAAGGAGTGGCTCATGAGCCAGCTATTGTGGTGGGACCAAGGTCGCTTAAACACTTTCTTGATGCGTATCAAAGACTTGAGGAGTTAGATATGGAGTTTCTTGATTGTAGAAGCACCACAAAGACTTCTTGGGATTCTTTAGAGAGCAATGAAGAAGGTTCTTTGTTTAGTAAAGGAATTCCCATGCAGAGTGTCTTCAAAAGTCCTATGACGGACCTGCCATGTTTGAAGAATCTGAAGAAGGTTCTTGGCGAAATAGGCATGGAGGATTTGATTAGTTTCCCTGTTGTTCACTGTCCGCAAGCCTTTGGTGTTGTTATAAAAGCAGCAGAAAGATTAAACAGTGTAGGCGAACGTATCCCTGGATGGAAGATGGTTTATTCAGGCGACACAAGACCTTGTCCTGAGGTTGTGGAAGCATCACAAGATGCAACAGTTCTTATACACGAGGTATAAGTTATATGAACTTTTTGTTTACTCTGACGAGGGAGATTTTAACAGTCTTTTATCATTTTTTACAGGCAACATTTGAAGATGATTTGATAGATGAAGCTTTGGCAAAGAATCATAGCACGACTAAAGAAGCAATCGATATGGGATCTTCTGCGGGTGTGTATAGGATTGTTCTCACGCATTTTAGCCAGAGATATCCAAAGATTCCGGTGATTGATGAGTCTCATATGCATAACACTTGCATTGCCTTTGATTTGATGAGCATAAACGTGGCGGATTTGCAAGTGCTTCCTAAGGTTTTACCATATTTCAAGACTCTGTTTAAAGATGAGATCATTGAGGAAGATGTAGATGATGTGGCCGTTGACGAACTAAAGGAAAACGCTCTGTAATAATTATTCAAAGAGTGGAATAGGTTAACTCTCTACTTTTTGTTAGTTTTGTTTAATTGTTTTACAGGACTACGGTGTAACAAACTATGTTTCTGCTATAGTTTTGACAGTGAGCATAAGTAAAACAAATACTTTTGCTTTGAGTAGCTCACATTATGAATCTTGTTTGAATTAGAATTCAGAAACAAGAGAATGTAGGGAACTATTTTTACATTTTCATTAGTAACGTTATAGCTCTACTAGCTAACTCTGGCATCTATACAAGAATGTATACCTTTATTTCTCTATATATTACCCAACAAGAAACAAAACTAAAACAGAAAAATAAAAGAGAGAATGAGCTAGGCAGAGGTTGTGAGGACAGAACATTGCAGTTGCTGAGGAAGCACCTTGTCTTAATCTGAAATAAACTTTGTTTGGCTGTGTGTGTGTGATCTTTTACCCTTTCTAAGAAATAAAAAGAGAGGCAACATTGTATATTTTGCTTTGTCTTTGAATGCTATCTAGGATGCTGAATTATCACTAGAACTGAATCTTTTTGCCTTTCATAGTTTGAATAAGGCATTGGCTGCAAACACAGACAACGTTTAGCCCAGGCTTAGATGATGTTCCAATGGAAGAAGAGCATAAGCTTAAATGACTTACCACTCCAATGTTCCATTCCTGACTTCTGAATTCTTTAAATGTTTTTGCATCCATTTCCTGTATATTCAGCAAAGCAAAAATTAGATTCTGAGATTTAATCTAATCCAAAAGAAGTTTAGAGACTGACACTTACCATGCTGTAAATTGGAGGGATAATTGTATTATCTCTAGGTTTTAGTGTAGGCATGACTGAGAACCGTGGCGCCATGTCCTGAGACCTGAAAGTCCATCTGCCAAGGTTGGAGAATTGTCTTAGTTCTTCACCAAAGCAAGAACAGAGAAATGCACTTGAGAGAAACTGAGATTATAAGTTACCCAATATAGAGAAAAATGCAAAACTGAGCCCACTCTCGAATCAGTAGCCTGAGCCAGTAGTTCTGCGAGGAGTTGTCCATGTTCATATAGATCTGCCAAGGTTGACAATAAGCAGC
This sequence comes from Eruca vesicaria subsp. sativa, assembly GCA_932364175.1. NCBI lineage: Eukaryota > Viridiplantae > Streptophyta > Magnoliopsida > Brassicales > Brassicaceae > Eruca > Eruca vesicaria. The sequence goes on from CAKOAT010085266.1 coordinate 17,214, forward strand.
AATCCAACATTTTAAATCTATAAAAACTTGCTCATACCACAGTTTCTGCCATTGCTACTATCTGCATAGCTCCTTGAAATTTTCTGAAAACACACACAAAGATGAAGGGAACTCTTAGTTAGCAGTTTATCTACTTCCATTAACCACAAAACCAAGTGTACTAAGCAAGAGAAGAACGTACTTGAACATGATATATTTAGCATAGACGGCATCATGCATAGCTTGAACATTTTCATCCTCAATGAAACTCAGCTGTTCTCGTAACACCGATAAGTTTTGAGATATATGATGGAAAATGACATAGAATGAGATCATGTAGTTAAGTATCAGAAGCACCTGGAACGAAGAGAGAAAAAGATAAGTTCATCATCATCATTCGTCTGGTAAGTAAGTAAGTAAAACAGTGAAAATGGTTAAAAGCTCACTGCAAAATAAGGAACAGAAGCTCTGTATCCAACGAGAGTCAAATAAAAGACACAACCAAGTGAAGCTGTGGTTCTACGTTCTGTCAACGAGAGCCGTTCACATGTGATGCAGTAACCGTGAGAGATGAGTAAAAAAGACACAAAGGAAGCTGTCTGAAACAGGACACCAGTCACATATACACCAAAAGACATCCAAAGAGAGCATATTTGGTGGTGAAAACATGAATGCCTGCCCACCCAAAAACAGGTTCAACCAATTAATTTAAAGGAACATTTATGGTAAGTAATAACTTTCTAAAGGCTTTAAAAAAAAGGACTTACCAAAAGAGGAAAGATAGAGTTAGCTGTAATGCTTTGATCAAAGGAACTGAAGCAAGAATCCATTGTAAACTATTTGACTGCTCTAAAACAAAGACACAACACATAATCAAAACCAAACTGTGTTTCTTCAATCTTGAATCAAGAACTGAGACATAAATTAGAGTCTTAGAGATGATAATGGACCTGGAAATTGCGGTTCTTGAAAGTATTAACCGTCCAAGAACAAGCGGACAGGGACCAGATCGATAGAAAGGTCAAGTAGAGAATAGGGAGATGACGATATGAATCATCGACGCCATTGATGCCGTGAGATTCTTCCATACAGAGAGAGAAGAAAGGATTTAATCTCTCGCTGAAGAACGAGAAAAAAACCTTTTTTAAGGAAAATTCTGTTTTTGTTTTGTAAAGCTTTCACACATTTGTGTCGAGGTTCTTAATTTCTATATATGAATCTCTTTACTATTGACACTTGTCTTTTTCCATTAGTTTTTGGATAAACTAATTAACTTATTAATTAATATTTTAATTGAAACTTAACTGCCGTTGGATTAATTCCACTAATGTCGAAAAAGAAAGATTAATTCCACTAATATCTCCAACCACTTTATTCAGTTTCACGTTTAAAATTTGAGATTTTCAAGTATTTAAATCCGTATAATCACAAAACAATTTCAGATTATAAAAAGAATGTGATAAAACAATGCCATTAGTTTCAGATTTAATAATCTGAATTACTATTAAATTGAGTAAAATTTTGTTGATTGTTGCCAAACTTTTTTTTATTAATTTTTTAATACGTTGAACAATAAATGTTGTTGTGTCAAAAAAAAATTTGTTTTAATTTTAAAATTTGATACAAAAATAATAAATAAATAATGTATTTTGTGGTTTGAGCAGACGAAAATTTCGGTGAGCATAAAAAGAAGGTGGAGGAGAGAGCAGGACATGCGAACAAAATGGGCATTCAACTAACCCACTCTCTCCTTTTTGTCGTTGAGTTTTGATCACCAAAACCTTTTATTTCCTGATTATATTATATTTTAGTCTATTTCTTTATGTAATTTTTGTTGACCGTTGGGACTTTTGATATTATATTGTGTTCGGTTCTTTGATTTCGTGGCACGGTTACCACTTTGCTCATCTTATGCGGCTAATGTGTATTTTAGATTAAACAGGAACGTGGAAGACACTACTCAACAAATTAGGTCAAAACATCAAATATGGTGGGAAACAAAAACTAATAGTTGATCGGAAAATATTAAACTAATCAAAATCATTCGGTTCATATTTTCAACAAATGCAGCATGAAAACTATAATAGTAATCAAGAGAGAGAATCATTCGTGCAGGGAAATATGTAAGCATGTCGCTAATTTATTCGTTATCCATTTTAACAAAATTATTAAATGTTTAAATTGTCTTGCTAATCTTTTAAGCTCTACGACCGAGCACTACGTCGACTAGATGCCTTGGACGGCTGATGATGCAACAAACTACATCGTCGTTTTCAACGGAATATTGACGTGGTAGTGCTAGTTGATTAAAACTTCTTCTAGCTCTATCTTATATTTTACTTTTCTTACTTGTTTGAGCCATCAGATCGGTTCAGCGAATCGAAACGTACGTAGAGGGCGAATTGGAAAAACTTATTATGATCAGTTCTTAAAGATACGAGTAGCAAGGAATATTAATTAAGAAACTTGATACACTTTACTTGACCATATATAGAGACAATGATCCACTACTCTCCATCGGTGTCTCTTGTTGTTTTGCCAATGAATCTAAGCGAGAGTAGATCAGTTAAGTATTTACGCGAGAGTGTGGTCTGCTTAAGAGTTGAGACTGATGAGCGATGACTTGCCTTTAGTAGGAGGAGCTATGAACTTCTTTCCAAAACTCTGAAAAGACATTTGTTTTGTTTTCCCAGATTTGACATGTATTTGGAGAAATGAAAGAAGCAGAATCTTGAAAACAACAGAGATACCATGCCAAATTAGTTCTGATGGTGAAGGAGTTGTAGCTGTAACTACCGCCAGATAATTTCAATTTGTTTTACACAAGAAATTGTGTTAATGACGGTTGATCTAGAGTCTGAAGGATTATTTGGGCCGAAAGTCCATAGATCTCCTCGTATACAAAACAAAAAAAGTAGAGATTCCTCCTTTATTTGTGAGAAGTACGTATGCATCAATTAGAAGTACCAAACAATGATCTCTTAAGACTCTAACCAAGAGAAGTAACTCCTACTTTATGCATCAAACCAAACATCAACTAGCTCTTTGTGGTAGATTCAAAATCATTTTATATATAATTCCACCTCAAAGGTTCCTAAAGAAACAATGACTAAGTAAAATCCACTAAAACTATCCTATTACAAGAACATCAAACCAAATTACTACTTAGAAAAATATTCTAAAACCGGACAAAATTTCAAAACCAAAAACGAAATGATGAAAATGACCTTCTATTTGCATCACTAGCTCCGATATGTAGTGGGCTGGGGTACATTTTAGGCCTGATTTGAAGTTAACGGGTCTAGATTTCTAAAACGTAATTACTTATGCGTTTTGATACAATGACAATAAATTATTTTTTATCATTAGATGTTGAAACTTGAAACCACTACAACTACAATTATTTTCATCATGATGAACCATTAAACATTATGCTAAGTAATAGTACCAATTTGTACAACATTTTTACAGACATTAAATGTAGAAGTGGTAAAGTAAGTATAGTTTAATAAATTTGAAATGGAGTTGACAAGAAAAAAGAGAAAGAGGGAAAGAAAGTAGCTTCCGCTTTAAGACGCGGAGACGCATGCAAAGAAGGTAATGATGTTGTCTCTGCATCTCTACGCAGACCTCTCTCCCACAGTCCCACGCCCTTTCCTTATTTTTATACGCTTCTGACCATTTCCCATTACTGCTCTGATCTTTACCCCCTCCATTCCGCACTTTATTACAGTTGATGCCACTCTTCTAATTTCCTCGTATCACCTAGTCATTGGTCGAGATTTGACTACAATTTGCTCTACAAGTATCATTCATTTCCTAATTAATGTCACCATTACCTATGGTTAATAACATAGTTAAGCATAACTTATCTACAACAATTTTGAAAACTAGTTTGACTGAGAAAACTTAATTAAAAAATCCAGTTCGAAAGTTTGAAGATATCAACATTAATATATAAACCTTTTAATTAATTTATTCATTGATTGGTTTGAGCTGAAATTATATGAAATTTAATATATATCAAATGCTCTTTTATTAATTCAGCTAAAGAATTCAAAATATTTTTATCATTGATCCATTAAGTTTTGTTATCTCAAAAATGTCAAAACTCTATAGAAAGATTAAAAGTTTAATACTAATACATAAAAATGATTTAAATCAATCCAATTGTTACTATTTTTTTTTTTTAAATAGAAGGTTGACTATAGTTTTCTCTTCTTACTACTGTATCATCTAGAGTGAAATTTTGACAGTTTTATATGTAGAGGATACTTTAGACAATTGGCGTAAGGTAAAACAAAGCAAAAGAGAGGTGGTGAGCAATGCAATGTGCCAATCAGCAAAAGAGAAAAGAGAATGCCAACGAGAAAGTTAATTCACAAACGCAACTTGAAAAGAAAAAAATAAAACAAACCAAAAAACATTTGATGCAGTGTGCCACTATCAAATCATCATTTACTCAAAATAAAAAATATAATTAAATATTAAAAAGGCCAAAAAAAATCAAAGTTGCCATGAATAAGCAGAGGAAAAATAAGGAGAGAGAGTAGATAACCATAACAACAGTAGTAGCTTCATGATTCCTTCTCTACATACTCTACGTCTTCTTCTTCGTCTCTTTCTTTAGATATCTAGGGTTTTCTTCTCTACCTCCTCATATTAAAGTTTTACCTTTTTCTTTCAATGAGTGCTCGGAGATGGAGAATATGGGTTTTGAGAATTAACTGATATGGCTTCCTTTCGAGTTATCTGGGGAACTGGGCTTTCTAATGGCTGAGTCAACTCGGTGATTCTCTGTACCACCACGAGAAAACAGAACAAAAAGGTTTTAGCTTTCTTGTTTTTAGAGGTCTCTGTTTTGTGTAAGGTCGAATCTTTCTTCGGTGTTTGTAAAAAGCTGAAAGTTGTAATCTTTGGGGGGAAAAAAACAAATCTTTTCTTGTGTTTTGTATTTTGTCATTAAAAGGATAAGTCTTGTTGTGTTCTAAGTTATTTAAGGAAACTTAGGAGTTAAGAAATAATATTCTGAAGGTAACTTAGGAGTTGAGATGGAAGGGGCACTGAGTATCTAGATTTGGTAGTGGAACTAAATTTGCTGGCTTTGTGGTGGTGGGATTAAGAAGTTCTGTCTCCTTTCACAAAGTTGTGTAGGTTTGTAAGGTTATGTTCTGTTAGAAAGGAGTAGTAATGGCAATGTCTTGCAAAGATGGTAAGATGGGATGTTTGGACAATGGGAAGTATGTGAGGTACACACCTGAGCAAGTTGAAGCGCTTGAGAGGCTTTATCATGACTGTCCTAAACCCAGTTCTATCCGCCGTCAGCAGTTGATCAGAGAGTGTCCTATTCTCTCTAACATTGAGCCTAAACAGATCAAAGTTTGGTTTCAGAACCGAAGGTAATAATGGCAATAACACTCCTTATTACAGTTTTGTGAATTGTATATGGAGGTTAATTTGGTTGATTTTTTTATATACTTCAGATGCAGAGAGAAGCAAAGGAAAGAGGCTTCACGGCTTCAAGCTGTGAATAGGAAGCTGACGGCAATGAACAAGCTGTTGATGGAGGAGAATGATAGGTTGCAGAAGCAAGTGTCACAGCTGGTTCATGAAAACAGCTACTTCCGTCAACACACTCCCAATGTGAGTATCCTATCTTCTTTAATATTGTCTTGAAATAAAGAGTTTCATATTGATTTCGTTTTATCTTTTCATTCCAGCCTTCACTTCCAGCTAAAGACACAAGCTGTGAATCGGTTGTGACGAGTGGTCAGCACCAATTAGCATCACATAATCCTCCAAGAGATGCTAGTCCTGCAGGGTTAGTACTTTAGTGGGAATATGTTACATCTTTTTTGTTAAACATTTTCATTACAACTTTGCAATTTTTTTGTTATGCAGACTTTTGTCCATTGCAGAAGAAACTTTAGCAGAGTTTCTTTCAAAGGCAACTGGAACCGCTGTTGAGTGGGTACAGATGCCTGGAATGAAGGTATGCTCTTGATCCAGTTTCTTTCAAGGAATTGTTCTTCTTCTTCTCTGTAACGGTTTGCTTTGTATAACTGTAACAGCCTGGTCCGGATTCCATTGGAATCATTTCTATTTCTCACGGTTGCGCTGGTGTGGCAGCACGCGCCTGTGGCCTAGTGGGTCTTGAGCCTACAAGGGTACGTGTAGATAAAATCATTCTTATGCACTCTTCTATTACTCTACCTGTAGATATTCAGCAAGATTGATATGCTTCTCTTTTTTTTTCCAGGTCGCAGAGATCGTCAAAGATCGGCCTTCGTGGTTTCGCGAATGCCGAGCTGTTGATGTTATGAATGTGTTGCCAACAGCCAATGGTGGAACCATTGAGCTGCTTTATATGCAGGTTAGTACATTCACATAATATGTGCCTAAAATGAAAACTATTTTCAAATAGTTGAAAGTAGTGACCATTATTCTCTTGATCTTGCAGCTCTATGCACCAACTACGTTGGCTCCACCACGTGACTTCTGGCTGTTGCGTTATACTTCTGTTCTAGAAGATGGCAGCCTTGTGGTGTGCGAGAGATCTCTTAAGAGCACTCAAAACGGTCCTAGTATGCCACTGGTTCAACATTTTGTTAGAGCAGAGATGCTCCCCAGTGGGTACTTGATACGGCCTTGTGATGGTGGTGGCTCGATCATACACATTGTTGATCATATGGATTTGGAGGTAACAGTCTTCACTCTGCTTCAATGTCTACACTACTCAATGCTACGGTGACTGTTAGCCTGACTGATACTTGTTCTGTTAAAAAGGCTTGCAGTGTGCCTGAGGTCTTGCGGCCGCTCTACGAGTCTCCAAAAGTACTTGCACAGAAGACAACAATGGCAGTAAGTGAACTTAAAGTTTTTTTCTTAATGTTTTAAATTATTGTCCTTACTGATGTATGTATACATTTTTTTCAAAGGCGCTGCGCCAGCTGAAACAAATAGCTCAAGAGGTGTCTCAGACCAACAGTAGCGTCAATGGCTGGGGACGGCGACCTGCTGCCTTACGAGCTTTGAGTCAAAGGCTAAGCAGGTTTGATATGCTTAACTATTTGTCTTCGAGTTTCAAGTTGAGGATTTAGTATTTGCTTGTCTAATAAATTTTTTTACTTCCTCCAGAGGCTTCAATGAGGCAGTTAATGGTTTCACTGATGAAGGATGGTCGGTGATAGGAGATAGCATGGATGATGTCACAATCACTGTGAACTCTTCTCCAGACAAGCTCATGGGTTTGAACCTTACATTTTCAAATGGCTTTGCTCCTGTTAGCAGTGTTGTTTTATGCGCAAAAGCCTCCATGCTTTTACAGGTCCGTGCACCATTTTATGTTATAGATCAGTTTTATACTTCTTCAGCACTTCTTCTTACTCTTTTGTTTTTGGGTTTTGCGACTTTAGAATGTTCCTCCGGCGATCCTGCTTCGGTTTCTGAGAGAGCACAGATCAGAATGGGCTGACAACAACATTGATGCATATTTGGCAGCAGCTGTTAAAGTGGGGCCTTGTAGTGCCCGAGTTGGAGGATTCGGAGGACAAGTTATACTTCCACTTGCTCATACTATTGAGCATGAAGAGGTCTGTTCAAGTCTCTTCTGTACACCCTTGTTTGCTTGCTCTTTTTTCATTTAAGTTGAAGTAATGGTTGGTGTTTTTTCTGTTATTAGTCAATGGAAGTCATCAAACTAGAAGGTCTTGGACACTCCCCTGAAGATGCAATCGTTCCAAGAGATATCTTCCTCTTACAAGTAAGTATTTTAAATTGTCTTGTCTGCATCAGTTTAAACGTGGATTACTGATTATACATTCGTCTTGTGATCAGCTCTGTAGCGGTATGGATGAAAATGCTGTTGGAACATGTGCTGAACTTATATTTGCTCCAATTGATGCTTCTTTTGCTGATGATGCGCCTCTGCTTCCTTCTGGTTTTCGTATCATTCCTCTCGACTCCACAAAGGTTAGAACATATAATATTTTACCATAAAAGAATTTCAGACTCTCAAAGCTTTTCTTAAACCAAAAAGCAGGAAATATCAAGTCCAAACCGAACCTTGGATCTTGCTTCAGCACTGGAGATTGGTTCAGCCGGAACAACAAAAGCCTCAACTGATCAATCAGGAAACTCCACATGTGCAAGATCTGTGATGACAATAGCATTTGAGTTTGGTATTGAGAGCCATATGCAAGAACATGTAGCATCCATGGCTAGGCAGTATGTTCGAGGTATCATATCATCTGTTCAGAGAGTTGCATTGGCTCTCTCTCCTTCTCATATCAGTTCACAAGTCGGTCTACGCACTCCTTTGGGTACTCCTGAAGCCCAAACACTTGCTCGTTGGATCTGCCAGAGTTACAGGTAATATATATGATCCAAGTTTTACACCAAATCAACTTGGATGATTCATGTTTTTCTGTTGATAATAGGTGCTACATGGGCGTTGAGCTACTTAAATCAAACAGCGAAGGCAATGAATCTATTCTCAAGAACCTTTGGCATCATACAGATGCTATAATCTGCTGCTCAATGAAGGTACTAACTTAAACATTAAACACATGAATGTTTTATTCACTGATCCTCTTTAACATTTTGGATTTGAATTATTGTTAGGCCATGCCTGTCTTCACATTTGCAAACCAAGCGGGGCTTGACATGCTGGAGACAACATTGGTTGCTCTTCAAGATATCTCTTTGGAGAAGATATTTGATGACAATGGAAGAAAGACTCTCTGCTCTGAGTTCCCACAGATCATGCAGCAGGTTTTCAACAACGTTCTGCTCTGATTTGTGTAGTCTGACTAGGTTTTATCTGACTTTTAACTGGATACTTTGGTTTAGGGTTTTGCAAGTCTTCAGGGTGGGATATGTCTGTCAAGCATGGGGAGACCAGTTTCATACGAGAGAGCAGTTGCTTGGAAAGTACTCAATGAAGAAGAGACTGCTCACTGTATCTGCTTTGTGTTCATCAATTGGTCCTTTGTTTGAGATTTGTGTACTTGAAAAATAATCTGTTTCCTTTTCAGGCGACACTTTTGCCTCTTGCTTGAAAAAATAATCTGTTTCCTTTCGGTCTATGTTGTGTTTGTGATGTTACTGTGAAACACAAACAGTATTTTGTTTGAAAACTCAAGACAAAAGTTGTTTACTTGATTATGTGATGATGATATCTTATCTAATTCCGAACTCAGTTTCTTTCAGGTATATATATATATATATTCTTTTTTTGAATAAAGGTATATATTAAGAACAAGACACTACATTTCTTCGGGTATGCATGTTCACTGATGCTGCTTGGAATCCCTCTTCAGAATGTCCTGGTCTTGGTTGGATCATCGATGATGCAGGTTCATCCTCATCTCATTCAGCGACCTCCTCTTCAGTGACGTCGTCTTTCATTGCGGAAACTTTGGCCCTGCGCAAGGCCATGATCTCTGCTACCAATCTTAGGAAGACATTTAGAGCTAATAAAGTTGGTGAATTCGCATGGAAGACAATTAGAGATTGCAGGACTTCTCAACGACATCAATTTACTTTCTCCTCTATTTATTGCTATTAAGTTTATCCCTAGAATGGTCAATGTTAGGGAAGACTCTCTTGCCAAGCAGGTTCTTTCGCTAATGTACTAAACCTAATTATTTAAATGAAATCTGATTCACAAAAAAAGACACTACAATTATTTAATTTTAATATGTAAAATAAAACCTGTAAAATCTACGTAATGATGTATTTTTCTTAATATTGTTTTATTATGATAGTACAATTATGATAAGATTACATAGATTATTTAATAACCGATAATATTATATCTTATGAAGATCTTCGCTTAACTGTTCTATGAAGATCTATGTTTGACCGAATTTACTTACACTATGTTGAAGATCCCTCGTAAGCTTTTCTTTCGTAATCTATATAATTGTTTATTAAATCAAGTTTTTTGGAAATTAAAACCTTGATCTCTTATAATGTGCAATCTGTAAAAATTTACATAGTTTGGTGTTCAAGTGTCAGATCTAAATGTATTATTCTTTTGTTTCAGTTTTTTTTTTCCTGTTTTGGTTTGGTTATATGTCGATATCAAACAATTACATTTTTACACTTGACTTATTCATTTTTATTCTTGAATATATTATTGAACTAAATTATTCACAATATTTGTGATTATATGTTTGTTTTAATGATCGTATCAAAATCTACGCTTGACCGGATTTACTTGCACTATGTTACAGATCGTTGTAAGTATTTTTTTGTAATCTATATAATTGTTTATTAAATCATTTTTTCTGATGATTAAAACCTCGATCTTCTATAATGTGTAATCTATAAAAATATTACATAGTTTGGTGTTTAGACCTCACATATAAATAGATAAACTAGAACTCTACCTGCGCGGATGCGCGGAAATTTTTTAAGTTTATGTATTATATTTAAAATAGTTTTTAATTGTTTTGATCGTGTTTTTAAAAAAAAAATTATGATTGCATTTAAAATAGACTGCTTTTTTTTTTTACACGGTGTTTATTACCTATACTCTCTTTGGATAAATATATATATATATATAGTACTTTACAAAATCAATTTACTTTTCTTCAAATATTTTATTTCATCATCCACAAATATTTGATAAGTGAAAGGAGATTGATGATCAAAAATATCAAAAGAACACGCACCAAATTAAATAATGATAACTGAGTAAAATCGTTTTTATTGCAATAAACAAAATACTTTTTTCGCATCAATCAATCACATAAGTACAATGGTTTTACCAAATTCACATTTAATGAATTTATTGATACAATTGAGTTAGCTACATAAAAAACACACTACAAATCTGATAAGAAATAATCTCACATTTTGTGTGCTGTGTTAAGGAGATGTATCAAAAAAGAGAACATGTGAGAGCTTAAACTCATTACTCATTCAAATAATTTAGCATTAGATTTCTCTTGTTCTTCGGTCAGAGCTTTAAACACAACATTGAAAAAACAAACAGCTAGCCATCACAGGTCCAAGCAATGACACAAGTAAATGCTATGTTGTTGTATGTTCACCGCGGCATAAGCCCATCTCATAACCTGCAAAAGTATCATTCCAAGCAAAACTGCCATTAAATAGATAAAGATATTCATCAGCTTTGGTTTCAAAATCAATCACAAAAACTCCATTTTGTGTGTGTGTGTGGGTTCATACCACTGCTGGATTCATGCATCCACCATTAAGATCAGTTCCAAGAACTTGGAGAGTTAACTTAGCAGTACTACTTATCCAAGTCTTCATGGAGAAACTTCTTGGGATCTTTCTTCCTAGTCCCATTGAGAGCAGTATGAAAGTGTTAGTATTAGTATCACCTCGAGTAAGTACGGACCGTAATTGATTGCTACATTTAGTTTCGATCCTTTTTCAATCTCAAAAAAAATGTGAGTATTATGTTTAATCGCAAGGAATAATTCTATCACCTTGAACCAAATAAAAAACAGAGCTTTTACATCATGAAGGTTCCAGTAAACAACAAACCAAACCCAAAAGAAATAGTCGCAACGTGAACAAAATCACCTAATCATCACCTGAAAGTTTTTAACAGCTTGAGAATCTCCACAGTGTTTGTCTGAATGATTTGTCCTTGCCTGAGACAGAATCAAAGCAGGAAAGAAATAAAAATTTCTTTACTCATATTCCATAAGGATTTGATGATACAAAAGAAAGAAGAAGGTGATGAGTTGCCTTTTTAATGTCAGTTCCAGCGGCATCAGTTTTGACGGTTAATATGTCATATTGCTCATTCTCCTTCACCATACCTTCTTTGTGAAAAAATAAAAACACAAATTAATCAAAACTGAAGCTTGTTAAAATATTAGATCGCACCAATTATATAAGAAAGGACATGGAGGCCCGAGAGTATATCCGACATCTGTTCTTGGAACCTAAAACCAAATCAGCAACTTTTTGTTTCCCAGACTTAAATTAATCAATCTCTGAACATAGATCATGCATTTGATTATCAACAACTAATAATCAAACACCAGGAATCAAAATATTTATTTTCTGAATCAAATAGAGAGAACACAGATTTTGATGATCAAAAACCCAGAAAATGAAAAACTAAACCTAGGTAATCCTTCAGTCCAAAAAGAAAACCTAGATAATCCTTCAATCATTATGATGAGCAATTTTTATGTCGTAGAATCTTGTTTTAATTTTATAGGGTTAATCAGTGTAACGTAAATGTAAGTATATAAATACAGAAGTTATTAATGATGATATAATTATAGTTTGGTTTAATTTAAGTTGTTTGGTCACAACATATTTAATAAGTCCAAATTAAAAATATGCCATGATAAAATTCAAATAGGATCCTAAATTAATAGATTAGATGTATTATTTTTTGTTTCTGTTTTTTTCCATGTTTTTATTTGGTTATATGTCGATATCAAACCGTTACATTTTTACGTTGAACTAACTAATTCATTTTTCTTTCTGAATATATTGAAGTAAATTACTCACGATATTCGTGATTAGATTATATGTTTGTTTTAATGATCGTATTAGGATAAGTTACCGTAGTAGGCATGTTGATTTGGTTACACACACATTAATCCCTACTATGATGTCTTAAAATGTCATATTCATATATATAGTCATCGTATTAGGATAAGTTACCGTAGTAGGCATGTTGATTTGGTTACACACACATTAATCCCTACTATGATGTCTTAAAATGTCATATTCATATATATAGTCATCGTAATTTCCTTCTTATATGGCTATGATAATACATTACAATGCTAGATGTTGGCAACACTATAAACTTCAACTTCCTCATAAAGAAAATGCTATATGCATGCATGCATACAGTGGCAGAACCAGAAAATAATTTTACTGGGGTCATAATTAAAAAATTATAATTATAATTTATTACTATTAATTAAAAGTATTTGTAGTGTTAACTATTAACCTGTTTTAATGTTTAGAAGAAATTATATTTGAAACAAAAAGTATAATACTGGAGGTATTTAAAAATTAGGTGTTAAATTAGGCCTGGGTGTTTTTATCCGAATCCGAAATACCTACCTAAATCCGAACCGGAAAAACCGAAACCGAATCTGAACCCTTATACAGAAATATCCGAACGGGACTTATGAGCTTAGTACTTTGGATTTTGGTTATAATCTGAACCGAAGCGAAATCCAAATTAGGATCCGAAGATATCCGAAATTAGCTAAATATGTTAATATTTTTATATATGGTAAGGCGATTTAGATATTTTAGAGTATTCAAAATATTTTTTAGTTTATTTTATATGTTATTTTGATATTTTTAGTTAATTTTGATAGTTTAACTAATTTTTAATTAGATTTATAAATAACTTATATCTTTTGAAAAATAATTTTGTCAATTTTTAAGGTTTAAAAAATAAAAACTTGGACGATTTTAAACATTGGTTATATCCGATTTAAACCAAGCCCAGAAGGAACCGAACCGAACCCGATCTGATAATTAGTAAAACCCGAATGGGACTTCTGAGCTTAACAGCGAAAATCCGAATCACCCGGACCATACCGAATGGAACACCGAACGCCCAGACCTATGTTAAATAATGTTTTAAAATAAAAGGGAAAAATGAATTAAATAAATTGCATAACAAAAGAAAGATATTCTCTATACAAAATACTTAAAAATCCAAAACAATGAGAAAGTAAAAAAAAAAAAGAGAAATTGCATATCACACACAAGCAAAACACGCTATTTAGCGATCTACCATTTCCTTGTCGTTTTGTGACATCCTCTTCTTGTCTCTTTACCATATTACCCCTATACACTTGAAAACTTCGTTTGTATCGATCACCAATTCTCTCCTCTTGTTTTTATCGTTATCCATCCTTTTTATCAAACCGTTACATGTGTCAAAACGGTTCGATCGAGGCATCCTAAAGACAGAACCCTTCCAACACTTTATAAAGTGTCCGTTTCTGTAGTATAAACCAGAGACATCTCCATCTTTTCCTTTTCGATCTCAAAGTGTCGTTTACCTTAAATCTTACCAAAAATGGAGTCAACTGCCGGCGACCATCCTCCACCCCAATTCCCCGCTAGAATGTTTGCTTTGGGAGAGGAACCTATGGGCATTAGGGTAACACCATATCATAAACCCTCTTGTATCTCTAAGATTCTCAACGCTTTAGATGAAGAAGAAGTTGCGTTCATAAAGCAATCTTCTTTTGGGAAACTCATAGAAATCGCCGCGAAACCTTCATTCTCGGGGCGCGTGGGCCGATTCCTGTTCTCTCGCCTATTGAAGACTCGCAAGAAGCATGAAGCGTGGTTCCTATTTGCAGGAAGCCCGATTAGATTCTCAATTAAGGAATTCGCACTAGTCACTGGTCTCAATTGTCGTCGATACCCACCGCAGACAAAGAAAAGAAGCAAGAAGTTCCTTTCGGAAACGCCGTATTGGGGTGTCCTTTTTGGTACTCTGACGGAAGTCCCGGTTAATTCTGTCATTTCTATGCTCAAAAATAAGACGGTTACCGAAAGAGGAATGAGGATAAAGTATGCTCTTCTCGCCTTGCTGTCCGCCGTAGTCCTCCCTACATCTCACAAACCACGTATTTTACATTCAGCGGCTGAGAAAATCAGGGATACTGATGAATTCCTGGCTTACCCGTGGGGACGCGCTTCTTTCGAGTTGTTGATGAGCAGCATCAAAGAGAGAGATGAAGTATCTCTATCACAAAACACGATTGCATTTAAAGGGTTTGTTATGGCAATCCAGCTTGTTTTGTTAGAAGCTGTCCCGTCTTTATCGGGAGTGGTGAAAGAAGGAGAATCCTCTGGATCAGAACGAGACTCGGAAGACGAAGAAGAGTCGGTACTTGTTGACAGGGAAGGCAAAAAAGCATCAACACAGGGCACATACGTTCTATTGATTCTGCTTGCAAGGTTTGTTTCTCTTTACTAATTATGTATCTTTCATTGTTCAATGGTTCATGTTATCTATATATAGCATTCGTTTGAGTAGTAGATGCGGTTACATATTAGCATGACAAATAAGACATGAGCCGTCTACAAAATGTGTTTGCAGGATAAATCACATTTATTGATCTTTTCTGTTTCTTGGCTATTTATAGGTAAAAGTCGTATCCATCATAACTGATGGCGTAGAATTAACCAATTGGGAGCCACCTCTTAGGTGCGACGACGAGGAAGACATTCTTGTTGATAATATGGTTAGAGCAGTTGGGGAAGGATTCCAATTTTCGAATTCAAATTTCGAAGGTGGCGCAACCAAAGCTGATGTTTGCCGTATGCGTGATGAAGCAGCCAAAGCAATGAAAACCCGCAAAGAAGCGACGCTACGTCAGAAACAACCTGTTACCGAAGGGATAAATGCAGAGTATGTTGCTTCTATTGTGGCAAGCAAGTTATCTGCAAATATTTCCATCATCGGCGACCAAATAAAAGACATTGGTATGTCCCTAAGAAACTCGCAAGAACAGTTTGAGGTGAAGTTTGAAGACCTTTTCAGAAGATCAGTGAAGGAAATTACAGACTTGATCACCAAGTCTTGCACCCGTCCTCACGTTGAAGAACCTATTCGTGCTGAACATGTCAACATCGTGAAAGAGACTCGTGCTGGGGGACCGTCATCCTCATTTGCTGCGTCTGAAATAATCGAAGAAGCTCTCCGGTTTGCAAACAAGGAGACAACACATGCACGCGATGTAAGTTACATGTCTTTGTCGTTGAACTTGTCGAACCCGAGCAACCATTCTTTTTTTTTTTCCAGGAGTCAAATGAAGCGTATACCGCCAACGACGGATCGGACGGTAGCCGCGGGGGTGGGGATGGAGAGGAGGCCTTTTTAAACCGAGAAACTGCAGAGAAAGACACGGTAAGAATGAGTCTATGTTTTTGGCGAAGTTACATGGCTAACAAAGTTAGATGGAAAGTTATAAATTTATTATCCAACTAATTAACTTTCGTGCATATACACAATCACTACGTAGCAAGTAATAACAGTTATATACACCGCTTTGTTCATTACAATTTTTAATACCACCGTACAGGTTGAACCACCAAATCCTCCCAATGTTGACTCCAATGAGAGCAGCAAGGAGTCTCCCTCCGAAACCGACAAAGCAAATCAGGTGGTTTATTTGTCTTCCTCCTTCGTTTGGATGTTTTTGTCGACAATAATGGGTTTTCTTGACAATTGGAGATTTTTTAATCGGTAGGAAACGTTTGCAACTGGTCTTTCATTCCCGGGCCCCTCATTCTCTATTGGCCTCACGCAACCTGTCAGCGAAAATGCTCAACCTGTTGAGCATGCCCCACACGTGAACGATGAGTCTTTGACAGAAGCTGATGTTGATGACGGATGTCCTATACTCAACCGCAAAAGCAAGAGAGCCAAAGTTGTGCCCAAAAACCTTGTTGGTGATTATCAGTGCGACAGAGGGATACTCACTCGTGCTTGGGAAGCATACACTAATGCGATCTGTAGCACACCAAGCATTGACTATGCTGCCAAATTTTCGAATTTGTTGGAGCAAATTGGGGCACCTAAATTGTAAGTGCCGTATTCTTTACATGCTAACAACAAAATTAGCTCCGAACTATCCCAAGACAGTTAAATTCGCGCTTGAACGTTTCGCTAACATATTCAACATCAGTGTTATAGATTTTGGTGGTGCATCTCTCCAATCAAGTGAACTGTCTGCAATCCTTGATAGGTCCTCTCATCTAACTCCTAAGGTATATATGATAACCCTTAGGCAATATGTTTCTTACACAAGGACCGTTGTAACATTTAATTGTTTTTTTTTTGTTTGATTGATAGATGCTGGATGTGCTTATTCATCACACACGTGCTGTGTTCCTGGCCAATTTAGATCATATGCACTCAAAGAACTCTGTTTTCCTCGACACCAAGTTCGTGTCACTCCTTGCTAAGTCCTTTGCCAAGTTCTCGAAGGCGACTAAGAAAGACAACGTCCGTTTCCCAGCAGCTCTGTGTTCTGCTTTGTCTCGTGACTGTCCAATAACTGAAGTTAATCGTTTCTATATCCCTTTCAACTTTGACAAACAACATTGGGTTGGACTGTGTGTCGACCTCTCTCTATATCAGGTTACTGTTCTTGACTGCAACCCATCTCTGAAGACTGACACAACTGTGGCAACAGATTTGCGCCCCATCACACAAATGTTCCCCTACGTTCTCAGACAAGCCGGAAGACAGTTGAATGCGAAGGAGTTGAAGCCTCTCAACCTTGACAGGACACGTGCCGTGCCTCAGAACAAGAATCTATTCGAGTCTGGTATAACAACTGTGCTACTCATTGAGGCTCACGCTGTGGGTGGAGTTGATGTATGCAGATGTATCACTCCAGAAGTTCTCGGCAATGAAGTGCAACGGATCGCGGTTATGATGTACGAAGAAAATGTATCACCTCTTTGATGTAGCAAGTGTGTCTTTGCATTATCTTCATTTCGAACCCTTTGTGTATGCTTTGCTTTATTTTGTGTCGTCGTTGTTGTAGCATGCTAACTCGTTTGAGTTTATGTTCCTTTTGGATTTTTTTCTGGGTGTTATTTCCTTGCCATGTACTTATTCAGAACCCCTAATGTCAATCATATTTCGTTAGCCGGCTAACATAATCCATCTTCACAGATATAAATGTCAATCATTTTTTTTGCCATCATGACGGTTAAATAACCTGCTAATGACCATAAGAACAACGGAACTGATAACCGGTTAATGTCGATAAGATATCCAAATGATACCCTATTAAAGACCACATGCGTAACTGAGGTGATAACATGATGATAATATACTAAGTCACCATCCTAGTTGATTTTTGGTGGTTATCGCACAGGTTAGCTGGCTAACAGTTTTCCATTCATAATAATAAACTAAAACGAAATTGGTAACACAACAGGATTTTTAGCCATTCCACTTTGTAACAAACTATCTTAACCGGCTAACGCTTTTTACTTTACACCGTGACTGATTTTACTTACACATTTTTGTCGGTGGTTATCGAGTATGTTAGCCGGCTAACAGTTTTTCATTCATACTAATAAACTAACACGAAATTGGTAACACAACGTGATTTTTCGCCATTTCCCGTTGTAACAAACTACCTTAGCCGGCTAACGCTTTTTACTTACACAAGTAAACTGAATCTAAATTGGGCTATTTTTAACTTTTCCGAAACTCCGGCCCAATTTTTTTGGCAAATACAGAATGCTATTAATAATTGCTTTTCTTCATTGCTGAGACCTCTTCTCTGATTTACCCTAGCCGCCGCCTAGCTAAAAGAATGACGAACTTATCGAAGAGCAGCTCGTCCTCGAAGATAGGTAAACACACGTAGTTCGCTAATTTGGCCGTTTCTCCTCCATTTGCTG
>CAKOAT010085266.1:35709-47156 GCA_932364175.1 Eruca vesicaria subsp. sativa
AAGGGGTTTTTTTTTTTTTTTTTTTTTTTTTTTTGTGTTACCTATCCTCATTCGCTTCGGATGTTTTTCTAATGGTAGCCACGGTTTCAGGACAAATATCATCTCTTTTCATGGACTGACGAACGTATTGTTGAAGAAGTGGAGGATATGATCCTTTTGTTGAGTGATTTGAAAGAGGAGGTATCGGAAACGAGGACTGAGGTGGTTGGGTTGGCTAAGCATCTTGACCAGAGTCGCCACATCTCCGACCTGTACGCGAACGGGATATGCAGCGGGTGCTGTTTTATATTATAAGTTACTACCACTTACTAAGTTTGCGGTACCTGTCGGTTGTGTTCCATCCATGGATCCTTTTGTAATGTTCTATCTAACTATGGTCTAATGCAGTTTGCTGTAATTGTCTATTTTTGTGTTCCATCCATGGATCCTTTTGTAATGTTATATGTAACTATGGTGTAATGCAGTTTGACTAGGCTTAATACCAATCTATGAACAATCTTTGGCTTCTTTTATAAACAGCAGGTGAACATCAATGCTAAACATAATTGAGAACGTATACTAATATTCGTTAGCATGTTATTCAACTCGTCCTCACGATTAAGAATTCTTTTTGATATCTTTTCCACATCCGATTGTCTGTCTACGTTCCCATCTTACTCGTTTATCGTATACTAATATTCGTTAGCATGTTATTCAACTCGTTCTCACGATTAAGAATTATGTAAGAATGCTTAACTTTGTATACACGCTATTGTAGCATGCTAACGCGTTCGACTTTAATATGTACTTCCGTAGTATTTTGTGTTCCATCCATGGATCCTTTTTGTAATGTTATTTGTAACTATGGTCTAATGCAGTTTGACTAGGCTTAATACCAATCTATGAACAATCTTTGTCTTCTTCATAAACAGCAGGTGAACATCAATGCTAAACCTAATTGAGAACGTATACTAATATTCGTTAGCATGTTATTCAACTCGTCCTCACGATTAAGAATTCTTGTGATATCTTTTCCACATCCGAATGTCTGTCTACGTCCCCATCTAACAAAAATGGTCAAATCAATTTATAGCATATAAACATAATAGAATACTCACTACCGTAATAAATTGTGTTACTTAATAGATCACAACATAGACGATAAAAAAGTGTTCATACCATACATTCCATAGTTCACCAGTCCACAACATGCTAAGCTATATTGAATACACGCTATTGTAGCATGCTAACTCGTTTGAATTTAATTTGTACTTTCGTAGTAGAATGTATACTATATACGTTAGCATGTATTTAAATCTATCTTCAAATGTATAAAAACACGATGATAGGTTTATAAAGTCTTCAATATGCTCGACATGCCAACACGAAATAAAGAGAGGAAGTTTTTATTTATGAATACAATGCGATACATCATAATTCCTACACACCCTCATGATGGGTTTTTCTTACTATGGCTCATAAACCCAAGTCAATCTATGAGCCATCTCCCATAATGATTCAACCTCTTTCCTTACAAACATCCCTTCGCATTAAACTCCCCCCATACATAGTCTCCAAACTTCTTATATTGCTTCCTTGCATGTCGCTTTGTTGTGTCCCAACCCCCTACAACGGCTGCACAAAGTCCTCCTTCGAATTCGCTTCATCTGTAAACCGTTGAGCGGTAAACCGATAACGATATATGTTATATAATGTTGTAGCATGTTAAATATAAACTATTATCAGTTAGAGTGACTCACGATTTTTTCACCCCTCGAGAGGAATCTTTGCTTCTTCGGCCTACCTGGTGGTCTTCTTGTAGTTGGAGGATATAACTTTATGCCACCCAAACCATCAGCCAGCTCAGTGACCTCATTATTAGCTGGCACTGGGAGAACACTTCCTGCATATGCGGACCTCAGCTTGTCCACAGTATACGCAGGCAACACCAAGGACTCGACGCTAATTTTCCCTTTTATTGCTGCCGCAACAGCATGAGAACATGGTATAGCAAGCATCTGAAATTCGTAACAGCTACAAACTTTCTTAGCGAGGTTCACATGAAAACTACTCCCGTTCTTGGTACGCACCTCATACTCATCCTCCGCAATAAGAATAACCTGGTAACCCCCACCAATTTCAAAATTTCTCGTAAGCATACCCGCGACCTTTGGTGTCATTGCTCCTCTATTCTTGTTTGCCGCGTCCCGACGAGCAGCAAACCATTCCGTCAACTTGGTGCGGATGAAGTCAACCAACGGTATTATAGGTAATTCTCGGGCTTCACGCAACACGGCATTCCAAGACTCCGCCAAGTTGCTCGTCATGATGTTATAACGGTTACCAGGAAAATGGGCTCGTGCCCAATGTTCCAAACCAATGTCGAGGAGGTACTCCGCGCAACCTGCATCCATGGTCTTAATCTCGTTGAATATGTTGTAGAAGTCTTGCATCCTGAAAGTGTGCGCTGCCTTTGCAACCAGGTACTCCAAATGTTTTGCTCTAAAATTCGACCGTATGTTTCTCTTCAAGTGTACAACACAAATGCAATGCCCTGCTGTTGGAAATACCTACACGTGACGTCAACATGAAACTATTAGCAATAACCCAAGTATTATACGTTACTACTATATTTTTTTGTGTACAGGATATTTAAATCTAGAACATGTTAATTTTTTTATTACCTTGCTAATACCCTTATTTATAGACGCATGCCTATCAGAGACGAAGACAACATCACCCCCATCGTTAACGAAAGCTGTCATCTGCTGGAAAAACCATTCCCAGGATGAGTCATTCTCACTATCCACGATAGCAAAAGCCAGAGGAAAAATTTGGTAGTTTCCATCCTGGGCAGACGCCGTGAGCAAGCAACCCGCGTATTTCCCCTTCAAGTGTGTACCGTCAACAACGATTACCTTCCGCATATCATGATATCCTTGAATAGATGCCCCAAATGCAACAAACATGTACTTGAAACGTTCAGCAGCGCCATCGATAGCGTCCGTGAACAGTCGGGTGATTGTCCCTGGATTTGCAACCACTAGCCTTTCCAGATATCCTGGTAGCTGGTTGTAAGAAGATTTGGCAGTACCCTTGACCTTGTCAATCGCTACGTCCCTTGAACGCCACGCCTTCCAATACGATATATTTACGTCATGATCACCACGCATCATCTGTCTTATTTCTCGTGGTTTTGGTCCGGCACAGGCACCGCCAAACTTGTTCCGCATGAGCTCACCGATAACTGAAGCTGTAGCTTGTGTTTGATAACCGACCCGTTCGTCCACAGAACAAGTATGCTCCGAGATGACCTTCCTTACCTCGAAAATCTTCGCATCCTTCAGCTTGACTGCATAAACTCTCCATGGGCAACCCTCTCCGCAGCACTCAAGAACCATCAATCCTGGTTCTGATTTCCTACTCCGGAAGCAAAACTTATTGTTTATCGCGTGCACGGCCGTATACTGTTTGAACTCGTCCCTGCTTCTGAACATCACTCCTACTTCAACATCGCCGTCGTAGTCACCAATTTCCCCTGGAAAAAATTATAGTAAGTCTCTTAAATCTTTTATTTTTCACCAGCCTGTCTATACAAATTCTTAGCAAGTCTATATCCAATATACAAAAATACTTAACATGTTAAGAGACATCTATTACATAGGTATTTTCCGTTTCCACCTCTTAATAGTCATCTGTTTTTGATACTTCATAAACCAAGTTCAAACCGACAATCTAGTAACTAGAAAATGTTTAACACGCTACAGCAGCTTAGAAATTGCTATATAAATGTTTATCTCCAACAGTTTAAATTTGATTTTACTATGTCCACTTAACCAATTTACGTGAAATTGCACAAGCATTTATAGATGTCATAGTCAGCCGAGTACATCATAGTTGTCATAGACATCACATAAAATTGGTGTAAGCAGCCTAGCATTATAGATAGAGACAAGATTTATACCCGAATGATAATTAGTATGTTATAGCATGCTAACAGCAAAAAAATACGTCAATGTAAACAGTAGCATGCTAACATAAAACGCTTTTAGTTGTCATTGACACCGGTTTAGTACACTACATAAACATTTAATAAGCCGCCTAGCATTCTGGAGAAAACAACAGGATACCCGAGTGATAACAAGCAAGTTTTAGCATGCTAACAACCAAAGAGACGTTAACAAAAACAGTAGCATGCTAACAACACAACACTTAAATAGAAAACACTTCCGGAAAACACTAGAGCCATAAGTAGCTGTTTTTTGTATTCAACACACACCTTCTGTGCTACTCCCCTCGGAAGAAGTCTCGGGCTGCCTCTGTTTCGGATTGGTGGAGCCTTCTCCTTTTGACCCACATACCATTGCCAACTTCATCATAGGTTGGAGCGTCCCGCATTCGCTTGGCTGAGGGTCCATTGGTTGTGTAGTTGCCAACACCAGACCGTGCGCAGCTTCCATCTCTGCTGAAAAATTATGTCTTGTCAACACGATAAAAATCATATTACTATCCCTGCTAACATGATAAAAATCTCACTACCGTTGATTGTCGGCTGGGTGAGTGGGCCAATGTCTGCTTGAGATGAACCCGTGAAAGAATCGTCCGTGTCATCTAGTCCATCGGGTGATGGGCACAAACCTAAGGAATGCCAAAAGCCCATCTGATCGGTAAGGCTCACACCAGCTATCGGCTCCGCCGGGGGCTGCTCATTGATTTCCTGTCCAATGTCTGTAAACAACAATGTAAAATACAATAAATAGTTGTCATTAAAGTTACGTTAACCAGATAACCTGATTACATGACAAAACATCTTTTTAATTAACCGGCTAACCTTCAACAGGGTCTAATTGGGTGCCCGCGCCCATCTCGTCTTGTCGTTGCTGGTCCCTTGGGTTTTCTGCCACAGTAGGCATATCCATACCAGCGGTCCCAATGGCAACAACATCTCTCTCCCCTTGAACTTCAAAAAAAAAAAAAAAAAAACCGCATAGCGCAAACATCCAATCAACACATTAAACTTCAAAATTTCTTTATGTCAACCATAATTAGTTAACCAGATAACCCCATAACGCAAACATCCAATAAACACATTAAATGGCTAAACAGAAAAACTTTATTCATTTACCCACTTACCATCTATCGGATTCCCGGTGGTTGTTTGGGCCCTCGTTGGTTGAGCTTGAACGGCTGACATGTCCATCCCCACCTCCCACAGAACCGGGTGGGCACCCTGTTGACCTTCATGCCCAACCTCGTTCGTTTCAACACGACGAACACCTTCCAAAAAAAAGCAATCACAATATGTCAACACATTTCAGTTAGTAGGCTAAAACAATTCTCTTATATAAACATATTTCAGTTAGCCGGTAAAACAATTCTCTTTTGTAAACATATTCCATTTAACCGGATAAACAATTCTCTTGCGCCACACATAAAAAAAAAAGTAAGTGAAGCAACATTAAAATGATCGAACACTCACCATTCGTGGCACGGCCCTGCGAGCCTTCAGGCATCTCAGTCTCATCATCGTCTACCTCGATTATCTCCCTCACTGGTTGTACTCCTTGGCGTTGGACGTTCGCCATGTAGTTGTCCGCGAAAGAAAATTCCAACGACACTCTGTGGAACAGACGCAAACTGTCTTCCGGAAACAAAGCATGCATGATCCTATGTGTCTGTGCTTGACGATTACCAAAGACCAAACCTGTTACATTGTTAAACCAAAAATTATATATCCATCTGAATTTCGTTTTTATAAAAAAATATTTTTTAGTGATGAATTCTCTTACTCTCATAAGCGGCTCGTGTGCTATCATTGGCTGTGTGATCAAACACGTACATAATATTGCCTATTGCAAAATTAGTACGTGTGTTAAACTCGTATTCAGCAACATCGACAGGACCTATCGTTACCAGCAGAGGAAGCTCAATCCCACATGCTCCCCCATGGAGCAGCCAAGATAAGACAGCTGTACAGGAGATTGTTGTCGGCGGTGTCCGGTTACCATTCGGCCCGAGCAACCCAGTAGGAAGTCGGTGGGTAACAACAAGTGGTGTATAAGGACCTAGACCATATCGCTGTCTTATCAGCTGCTCCAGTGTTTCGCAGCTGACAGTCTTATAGACCACCACTCTATAGCCTATGTCTTCTGGATGTGTCATGAACTCCCACTCCTCTTGACTACTCTTCTTCCATCTGCCTCGCCAAAATCGTACACAGCGAACCATCTGAAGTTGAACACACACAAATGTTTATTAGTATATATAAATCGCATGCAAATGATTATATCGCTAAATATAATTTTATTTAAGCAAATAAAGAGAGGGTTTCTGATGACATGCACCACTTTAATTCACATCATTTTGTTAGCTTTTTTTTCGTGAACACTCATGTTGATTTTATGCTATGAATCAATGAACAAGCGTTTAATGCATGGGCAAAAGAAACACTAAAGGGAGTACAAGGAATCCAAATAAATGCAAACTGAAAAGCGATGGTGATGATCAGAGAGTAAATACAATAACTAACTGCTTAATTGAATGATGCAAAGGAATTAAGTGATAGCGATGAATGTGTCATAACTAGCATGCATTTACTCCACAAATGATTGTAAACAAAATAAATGTAGCCGCAAATCGGTCTCTCCATTCTCGTACACGACAACAAAATTAATACATCGACAATAACGAGAACCCAAGAATGAAGGAAACAATTTTACTGCACTTGATAAGAACATTCCAACGACAGAGAAAATAACTGTCATCTTCCTGTCAGGAATTGATCTTTTTTCTTACCTTTTCTTTTTGTCTTTGTTGATGTGTGAGATGAAATTCATCGGATTGCTTCCTTTTATAGCCAAACTCTTAGTCCATCTTTTTCGAGAACCTCCCTCAGAAATTTTACTTTTCGCATGCAACCCAAAATCTTTTCTTTTCGTCTTCCTGGACATGCAGCTTCTGTGTCAGATTTTCGTGACTTCCTACTGGTTCGTTATGCACGAACATACACACGTTGAAGAGGTGGGGAAAGTTTAATCATTACAAACCCCCCAATTAAAACTAAAACGTGTTTAGGGATGAAGCTAAAACGGCCTAACCTACTTTTTTCATTTAAAAAATGTCACAAGGTTACTCTGGTAATTTCGACACAAATCTCATCCCCACTATTTTCTTAATTGTGCATTATGCTAATTATATACTTCTTTTAGGTTTTTGAACAAATTCACCCAAAAAAAAAAGCATATAAGAACATTTGTAAAGCAATTAAAAAAAGAGTATTTGCATCCCATATACAAACTAAACCCCTAAATTAACTATCTACCCTTTTTCTCTCTTATCTCTCCTCTCCCCTCTCACTATTTTTTCCCCAAAACCATGGCATATTGCTAATATCCAAGTTCTTCATGGATTATAGACCAATTCACCCTTAAAAAAATTGGTTGGACAAATATCTCCATTTTAAAACGGGGAGTTGGGTTTTTAGGCCCAAATTATTTAAAGAAATTGGTAAAAAAAAAAAAAAAGAGGGTGCAGAGAGTATTGATCTAGAGTTAAGTGGGTCAATGTAAGGGATTTAACCAACTGTGCCACTATCATTTACACGTAAAAGCCTAACAATTTCATTTTTCATATTTAACTGGGGTCAGCTGACCCCCCTCCTTACCATCTAGCTCCGCCCCTACATGCATATAAATGTTTGGAACACTTGTAATTTCTTAAAATTAATATTTTAAGATAAGTTACCGTGAGATGTTTGTTTAAGTGTATAAATGTTTATCCAAGATATTACATGTCTAATGATATATTCATAGAAGATTTTATAAGTTGAAAAAATGGAATGATTGTTAACTCACACCCTATTAGAGATTTAATATGTGTTTTTGTGAATTTGTAGGTATCTGGTTTTATACTAATATTGCAAAATCATATCAAAAACAATGATTCCTCAGAATTTGGTTAGAATATACCGTCAAAATTTTAACGGACCAAAAAAATTCATCAGAATTTTCTCGGTATATTCCGACGGAATTCCGAAAAAGTAAAAACCTTTAAACAAAACCTCAATATATAATTGTTTCCATCAAAATATTCCAACAAATTAGAAGAAAATTTTGAAAATTAAAATAAATAACTGTTTTTATCAGAATTTCGTCGAAAATTTTCAATGCAATTCCGAAGAACACATAATTTCTCGATAGTTTACCGGAATTTTCTCGAAAAGTTCTGATAAATGACATATTGTCAGTATTTCATCAGAATTTTCTAACGAAATACCAACAATCCTCTATTTTTTTTTTTGGTATTTCGTCGAAATTTCCTTAAAAATATTTCGACAATATTTTTCTTTGTCAAAATTTCCATCAGAATGTGTCTTGTTTTCTTGTAATACTTCCTTAGTTGGGATAAAAGTGATTAAGACAATTATGCATGTGAGTAAATTAAACACATACGTATACACACACGGCCACATTATATATACTCTTAAATTTATTTAGAACAAAAAACTATAAGCTGGCTTTAAATGTATCTAAAAACCTTTTATAGCATAGTTGGTTCCATTCAATTATTTGCCCCCTCTAGACCACGGTTCAAACTTCCCCTACACCATTTATTTATTTTTTATTTTTTTATGCCCCCACAAAAAATAAATTCTAGATTCGCTACTGGCTTTCTGAAACAAATCAGATCGGTATGAACATTGAGAGATTTACGTTTTGTGGATGTATACATGTTGTATTTTTACGTATATGAAATGCTTAACATACTAAATCTTCTGAAAACGAGATGATATATAGATAATAGAGCATATCTAAGATATATCAACAGTTGTATTGACCGGAACTAACATATATATGTATATATAATGGAATGTGGAAGCAATATAGATAAAGTGAGTACAGAAACACTTGAAAAAAATATTATCCAGTAGTGATTCAGATAGAGTTGCATATAAAATTATTATTGGATAGTTCGGGTAAGGATTTAGAGGATTCATTTACTACTTGACATATTTTTGGTTCGGTTCGGATAGTTTCGGGTCAGTTCAGATAGTAAAATTAGGAACCAGAAAGTACCCAAAAAAATTCGATTTTCATATGGTTCCGGTTCGATTAGTTCTGATAGTTAGTGTTAAATATCATGTATTTGGGTAATATAGTAAATAATTACGATAATTCAGATAAAAATCTCTAATAGTTTGGACTATTTTGGATAAAAATATCTTTATACTTTTGAATAGTTTGGATACTTTATAATAGTTTAGTTTTTAAAACTATTTTTAGATAATTTTAATAAAATTATAAATTATAAATATATATATATATATATTAAATTATATCTATATATATAATTTAATATTTAATACATTCAGATATCCGTTTGATTCTCAATTTGATTCCATTTCGGTTATTTTGGATATAGAAATATAGAAACCCTTCGTATATTTGAGAGTTTCGATGCGATTCCGGTTACAAGTATTTTAGTTCGGTTATTCGGTTCTGTTTTTTTTTACCCAGGCCTAGTTCCAGATACTTTGTGAGATTAAAGAGCTTTTTTTTTTCAATTATTGTGTGTTTATCTGCTATGGTTATTTTTTATTAAAATAATGATTGATGATTGTTATGTAGGACAGTTTTACAAGATGAGTAGAAAAAGAGTAAGCTCCAATCTCGGTCATATGGATTTACAATATTAGTACTCAAAACTAGAATATGGAAGCACCTTAATCCTGTAGTTTCTTTCACTAATAGTTCATTAACATTAGTTCCGTACGAGATCTGGATTCTGAGTTCCCAAAAAAACACTAAAAAGCATAAAAATAAAAATAAACCATGGGCCTGTTCAGTCCATTATATATACCTAACATGTTGGACCGAGTTCATAGTACAACCAACTTAAACTAAGCGATCCACTTATTCACACCAACGAATGGAAGTCGAGATGTCAACGTTATGTTGATTATTAGTTTTCTATTCACAATCGATTTTGCATCATGTTTTGATATTACAACCATTACTGCGTTTTTATGTTAACAAAAACATATACGTTCAATTCATACCAAACTTATATGATTGTGCAAAATTATACTTGTATTTTCAAAAAATTCAAATAACATACAATTTACTTACTTGCGAAAATCATATACCAGTCCCACATCCATTGTTACATCATCTAATTTTGTTGACATATATGCTAAGTCAACAAATTTCGTTGACATATATGCTAAGTCAACAAATTTCGTTGACAAAGCCACATGTACAATACATATTTTTCAAATAAAAAAATTACTTTTAGAAAATGTAAACGTTTCTAGAGTTTTACTATTTAATAATTTTAACAAAAATTAATTAAATTTTAATTTTATCTAAAAGATATATTTGTTTAATGTTTCGATCCAACCACAATACTATCCTTATAAAAGTTATATATGTATTGTAACGACTCAAATTCAATGTTAGTATTGCAGTCGTATCACTCTCGATTAATTTTGGTTATGTTATTTACATTTAAAGAATTTAAGTTAACATATCCTAACACTAGTAAAAATCTACCACATAGCCACGGTAGTGCCACTACAAAACCGTGGCTTTATTAAAAAAGCCACGAAGCTACCACGCAAGAGCCACGAAAGATAAAAAGCCACGGCAAACGCGAAAGATGGCCACGACTTTGCCACGAAAAGTCTTCGTGGCTATTATAGCCACGGTAAAGCAACGAAACTTTCGTGGCCTACCTATAACCACGAATTAGCCACTATCATGTTCGTGGCCTTATTTTTTGTTTCTTTGTGCCGACATCAAATAGTGAATAACTATACATAGCCACGCTTTGTTCATGGCTTTACCGTGGCTATGTTTAACTTTTTGACTTGGAAGCAGAGAAATATTCGTGTGGCAGTGATATTTTATCTAGCCACGAATTTATCGTGGTTGTGGCGTGGCTATGTTCATTAATATATCCACCTCCCGTGAGACATTAAGAGGTTTTGTTCTTCAAACAAATTTTACTAAGGAAAATGTCTTTTTTTCTTTGATCAAAACAAAAAAATATGTCTTTCTACTTTGATTCAAGGGAATGGATGGATCAGAGAATTGATCCTCAGAGTAATTCTGTTTCAGAAGTGTTTCTCGGAGGTATAAATACATTTCTTCAATTTGCGTGTAGTCAAAGAGATTACAAGGAGCGAAAAACGTTATTGTATCCGTGTGCTCGATGCAAAAATGTAAAGCAACGAGATGCAAAAGTTGTCTCAAGACATCTATTCTTATACTTTTAAGGGAAATTACTATGTTTGGACGAGTCATGGAGAGAAATTCTACACTGTTGGTGAGAGTTCTGGAGCGAATCATTCAGCAGGAGAAGAGGAAATGTTGGAGAATCCTACTTGGAATGCTCATGAAGATCACTACCAAGGTGATTCAGAAGTACCAGCGGACATTGCACCACCATACATAGTGGAACCTATAGAA
>CAKOAT010085266.1:52786-78812 GCA_932364175.1 Eruca vesicaria subsp. sativa
AAAATTGTTCTAATTGGCAAATTAAAACTAATCAAAGAAGAAAACTATTTATAGAATAGCCACACTAATTAACACATCGTGATTAAAAAACCGTGGCTAAATATAGCCACGAAAACGTAGTGGCAAATTCGTGGTTAACTACATAGCCACATTATATTAGTGGCCAATTCGTGGCTATCATAGCCACTTAATATAGCCATGTTACAGGTTTATTATTGTGGCTATTTTAGCCACGCAAACAACCGTGGTAAATGCGTGGCAATTAGCCACGATAAGCCACGCTTTCTTTCCAGCCACGAGGCTATAGCCACGGTAATTTTCTTTTCCCGTAGCGTGGCTGGTTTCTTTATAGCCACGAATTTTGGCTATATAGCCACTTCGTTGTAGTGGCTATCCGATAGATTTTTACTAGTGTAAATTCTTAATCTCTTAAAACAAATTATTCGTATGATTACACAACCGATCTAAAAAATTCTATACAAACACGTAAACAAAATTAACATAAAATTAAATGATAGGATCTCAACATTATAACGAATATATCTCTTATAAAATTAAAATTTTATTATTTAATTAAGTTTTTTTTTAATTTTACAGAATAATAAACTTTTACATTTTATAAAATTATTTATATTAAACAAGTTTATTTTATTTTATTTTATTTTACGTTAAAACATTTATTGTACACATGGTATCTTCGTAAACTTAGCTGACGTAGCATCAATGTCATCAAAATTAGTTGATGTGATAGCTGATGTGATGACTAATGTATAATTTTACCAATAATAAATAAAATATATGTTATTTAATTTTTTTGAAATGCAAATATGGTTTTACATGGTCGTATAAGTTAGATATGAATTGAACATATCACGATATGTTGGATATGAAATAACCGTTTTCCCTCATTTTTTTAACCAAAAAAATAAATCATAATCGGTTAAGACTTTGACAGTACTATACTATAAATGGAGGAGTTTTGTTGTTAACAAATCCTTACTTGATGTATCCTTTGCTTATTAGCTGCTTTGCTTATAATCAATCCTTTGAAATCCCACCTCTTCCTTTAGTTTATGCTAATCGATTGAGTAGTCATAGGAGTCGCAGGTCTGAGTCTGCGTTTAGTTTCAATTTTGCTATTCTGTTTCTTGTATCCTTTGTCATTCTGTAATAAATCGGAAAATTGGTAATGAATTTTAACATGTTTACAAAAAAAATCTTTACCTTTCATATTTATTTTGTTTCTAATAATTTAAATAGATGAATAGATATTCAAAGAGCTCTTCACTAATAAATTAGTTAGATGGTTTCAAATGGATGACCCCATACTTCATTAGTTTTCTTTTTAAAATTAGAAGTGACGAAGAAGAAAGCAACACACGTAGCACACGTAGATAGACACGTTAGTCCTGGACATCAATCCTTTGAGCATGTAAAAGGCATAAACTCACGCCTTTCTAAATTCCAACAAAAGATGCAAAGTCCTCTCTCTTTTGAAGGTCCATCAGGTACAACCATCTTTATAGATGCCTACTTCTAAATTCTAATAAGTATTCCATATTAATTCATAATTCGTAAAACTCATCCGACTAATAAAGTTGACTTGATATATTTCTATCATAAGGTTCAAATCCATTCCCAATGGCACAAAAGTTGGAAGCCAAAGGTGGAAATGGAGGCAAAGAATGGGATGATGGAACCGATCATGAAGGTGTATCAAAGATCTATATACGAGAGGGTAGCGAAGGCATAGAGTCCATTAAGTTTGACTATGTCAAGAACGGAGAACTTGAAGCTGGACCAATCCATGGTGTCTCAGATCAAAGTTTCACTGAGTCGGTATGTCTTCAAACTCCTTTTCATATCGTTCTCATCAAAGGTTGCTTGGTTTTTCTGCTATCTTTGATTTTGTTAGAAGTTGACTTTTTAAGAAAATTCATACACAAATAAAATCGATACTATTTCTCCTTAAAACGTGATTTGATCAAACCATAGTTCTCATACTGTTTTTTTTTTGTGTGTGCTAAATATGTAAATATCATTTCAAGATATGAAAAAGGTTTTACAAATTGTTTTGACAAATTGAAGAATCTAGACTAATTGGTTCGCCGGCAAAAAGCTAAAAAAGCATGGAAGCAAACAACAATCGGTAATTCTCGGAGCTTTGGCTTGTAGTTCTCATACTGTTCTTGTTCGTTTCTCATCCCATCAAATACGAACACTTTCTTAGGATGACTGGGTCAATATGTAGTCAATTTAACATCATCTGAGTCTCCTATGAAGATTTACGGATCTACAGCTCAAATCTGCTATGAAGGATACGGTTTAGGGTTGGTTAATGTTTTATGTGCTCACCATTTTTTTCTTGTGGATATATACATTTTGCAGTTTGATCTAAACCATACCTCTGGTGAACATATCGTATCTATTAAGTGTTACTACGACGAGGGTGCGATACAAGGCCTTGTGGTCAAAACCAACATCAGGACTTCTGCACTCATGGGATATAACCTTGGTACTAAGTTTAAGCTTCAAGTCAAAGACAAGAAGATCATTGGGTTTCATGGATCTTCTGATAAAAACCTAAACTCCCTTGGAGCTTATTTCACAGAGCTTTCTCCTGCTAATATGGAAATCTAAGAACTCTACGGAAGAGCTATGTACAACTTTCATCGGTTCGATTTATGTTGCTTTGACTCTGTTCTACTTGACTTTGTATCATCTTCTATATTGTTTTGGCGTGCCTTTCACTTATTCAGTCGCTTGCACGTTGGTCTTTAAAATTTAAATTTTTAATAATGTAGAGAACATGTCTAAGAATTGAGAATTCCAATCAAGTTTTTCCACCGAAATTCAATTAATTATTGACTGACTTTTTTTTTAAAAAAAAAGTCTACACAACTTCATGATTATGTCTTTTTTATATCCACATATCTATCATTGACTTATATCAAATTATACATCAGCCAAAATAAAGAAAAGACAATTACGTAGGAACTTAATCAATAACTGATTGTGAGTTGCCACTACCTTTTATTATCATCTGATATCAGGTAAGCGAATATACACGGACATTGAAAACCTATCCACAGTATATAGACCTACGGTTGATGCTCTTAAAATATATTGTCAGAAAATTTGATGTTTATCAAAAATCAAGCATGTTTTTTGTGGCGAATCGTGTCAGAATGTCTTGCGGTAATAAAACTTACAGAAAAGAGGAATTAAAGGTGATATATACTGTGTTCACTGTGGAAAACCAGAAGAATCAGTAAATCATATTTTCTATGAATATCACTAGCAATCCAAATTTGGAAATTTTCACGAATTTCATAGAATCCTAATATTTTTTCAAAACAATCACTCTTCACAAATATGGACCATCTATTTTAGAAACTTTTTTTTTTATAAATGGAGGATCATCAATTTGCTTGAATCTTATGGTATATCTAGAAATGGAGAAACAACAAGATATTCAGTAACATACATATTGATCCCACTTAAGCTATTGTTAGACTCTCAAGCTTGTGGAAATGGAATTGCTACTTTGGACTGAGGCCCAACTTACAATTTCAAAAAGGGTAATTTCGAATGTGGAGAGTGAAACTATATATAACCTTGCCTCATATCTCAGGAAGATGATGTTTTATAGATGGATCATGTAAGGATAAAAAAACATATTCGGGACAAGAATAATATAGCACTCTAGAGAATTTTGATGATTTATTAAAAGATCGAAGTTATTGATATAAAACAAAATAAAAATCGCCCAAAAATATTCACCAATCGAATTCCAGATTTTACTTGGGCCGTCCCTCAGGTATAAACCTTTGACAGAATTTTATTCCATTCAAATAAATATGAATACAAATATAAACAAAGAGTATAAATTCGTTTCTCACTTTACTATTACTTGATCCTATATTCATAACTCTAAACATTATACAAAACCCTGAAGTTAGACATGTGTATAAACGTGAGATTTTAAAATCAACAATGATGATGTACTTATCTTAGCACCAAATTATCAATTTAGCCAAAAATATTTTTTGACTATATTATTTTATACTAAATGTGAGTTATTGGTCATCACTTTTTTGTTAAAGAGTTATTGGTCATCATGGTATATTATTAATATAGATGCTTACTAACGATTAGGATTTATATAAGAAAACTAATATTAATCCTAAATTTTCATCTTTCACATACTAACTAAACAAACCCTAAAATCATAACTCTAAACATAAAGTATACTAGATTTTGATCCGCGTAACTGTGCGAGTTTTATTTTTATTTTTATATACATAAATATTTATTTCACATTATTAGTGGCGATAGTCATATATTTAAATGTTTATAAAACTATTTCAAACACAATAATTTTATAGTTCACATGTTAATAACAATTGTTTCAATCGTTTATTATTATATAGTTATCTTTTTGGATTTCCATTTGATTATTAAATAAACTAATATGTGCATGAAAAATCATATTTGAAAATTATTTTAGATTTAATTTATACTAAATTAGCAAATGTTTATGTTTATTGAGGTAATATAGTATTGTATATATAAAAGTCTGTATCTTAATTTTATACATGTGTTATATAGTTACTAATGCTAACATGTTCTGCGTATTATATTTTAACGTTAATATTTTCTATTTATGAAAATAAAATAGATTAATTTATTCATTTAATAGAATTTTAATATAATAGTTTTCTTCTAATATGATACATTATGATTTTATAAAAGGTAGTATAATTTTTTTTTATAAAAGATAACTAAATATATATATATATATATACTAATGTCTAATTTATATTCTGTACTAATTCGAAATTAGTGAAATATTTACATAATTTTTTAAAAGTTAAGATCTTGTTAAATTTTTTTTCAACAGATATTTTGTAATTTTGAATATATTTATATTTGAAATAAAAAGATATCAAAAGAAATTATGATTACAATAGTTACAAATATTTTCTTATTAGATTTAATGAAATAAATGTATTAAAAGTTTCTAGTGATGGTTCATTTTGTAAAAAATAACACATGAATCAAGATCATGACTTCTATTTTAATATATAAGATACCGTGAAACATATATCTAAACCATGACTTTACCCTTATTTATATTTATGCAGATTTTAATGTCAAAGTTAGTACTTTTCACCTAATATCTTAAAAAATCATATTTGTTATTTCGTAACAAGATTTACTTATATACTGATTTTAGAAATTATTTTAAAATATCTCACTGAACATTTTGCATATCGAAAATACTTTTTTTTTCATTAATGATCTTGACACTTGGGTAATAATTTTCATAGTTTATCCTAACAAAATTTTCACTAATTTCTCAAATAGATTTTACATATATAGTACATGATTGCTTAGAGTAGTTTTGCATATTAAATTAAGGATTTCGTAGCAAACATTTTATAAGGATAAATGTCTAAAATCATTAATGTTTAGTTCATAATTAAATATTTTTATATTTTGATAAATACAAATTTGATATCGAAAAATTAATCTCACACTTTCAAAACACGAGCCAAATCTAGTATGCTCTTAAAAAATAAAATAATCTAAGAAAAAAATAAGAAATTTTTAGTAAGTTTAAATGATTGCAATTTTTTATTTTATGAAAATCTATTAATTTAATTAATTTAATATTAAATAAAATTATTTTTAGTATCTAAACCCACAAAAATAGTTTACTTAGTTTTTGAATTATTTTCATTAATTAATTGTGTGTTTTAATCAAATCATTGAAGAAGAGGTAAATAAAAAGTTATTTAAAATATAGGATCTAATATTTTATATCGTTTGGATACACGATTAATCATTGTATTGTTTGGAAACACATTTAACTGTATTATAAGAGAAGGATTATTAATTAACTTGTGTGGATTTAACTATATAGTATATCGTTTATTTAATTTAAAAACTTACAAAAAAATTGATTCAATGGGAATGATTTTGTTTTAATAAGAGATAGTAATTAAAAGAATAAAAATCCAGGAGAAGAGAAATTTTGGTTTCTATGAAGGAATTAATAATAAAAAAGCGAAAACAAGATTCCTCAAAAAATAGGTAATCTACTTGATCAAAATCATGATTTGAAAGAAAAGCAGTTTTAGGAAAATCAAGACTACCTGTAAATTTTATTAAATTTATGTTATTTAACTTATTATAAAATTAAAATTTAACAGATGAAACTTTAGAATACAAACTTAAATTTTAGCTTAATGAATATTTAATATTTATAATTAAAAATTTAATTAATTTCCCTGTAAGTTTTATGGTATAAAAGATTGATTAAAATATTATGGATTAATTCAGATAAAAAATAGTTTGATATATAGAATATTTTATAAAAAAGGATATAGAGGATTATTTTTTGTGAGTTTGTGTTTGTGTTTATAAAATGGTTGATGTGGCTTTATATATGTAAAATAATTAACTTGTTATATGAAAAAAGTAGTCAATGGATTTCGGTGTGGGCATTATATCCTGGACCCAAAAATTTGAATAGGAATCGACCCGAAAATATCTGACTCGAAACCGAATTGAAAATTTACAAGTATCTATTGGATCCAAATTTCTGTTAGCCGAAAGAAACATAACCAAAAAATAAAGACCTGAATAGATTTGGACCCAAAAAAATAACCCGAATAGACCATATCCTATAAGAACTGATTCATAACCAACTTAATAATATGAATATCCAAAATTATGTTTTTTGTACTTTATTTTCTATATTTATTTTATGATTTTGTTGAAATATATTTTTGGTAACAATCTTTGTTATTGTTTTTATAATATTTTCAAGTAATATGAAATATTAAATGTAAAATTTTTAAAAATATTTTATATTAGTTATTAATAGTTTATTTTAAGTTATTTTTTAAATATATATATTTATATATATGAAAATTTTGACTAAGTTTGATGAGATTTAGGTATTTTGTGACCTTTTCATATCCTAAATACTGAATCCAATCCGAACCAGAATATCATGGGTTATTAATTTTAGATCTGCTAGACCGAACGCGAGAAAAATTGACCCGAATCCGAATTAAAAATTTACAAATACCTATTAAATCTAAAACTCTAGAATCCAAAAATAACCAACCTGAACCTAACCCACAGATCCGAACACCCATGCCTTGCTGGATGCATGTGAAACCCATACAATCTGGATTTTGGATTTTGTGTGAAATAGAAAATGAGTTACAAATCTGGTTTCACTAGAAAAAAAGGAAATAAATTTTATCAAAATCTTGATTCGACAAAAAGTAATTTTGAAAAAAATAAAAAAATAAATCAACACAATAATAGCACAACAAGTCTCTCTAGTCTTAACCAAGGTTCTAAAACGCGGCCGCCACAGCGCCTAGACGGCCGAGTAGGCGTTCGATGGTGGTCAACCGCCACGATTATGGTCAACTCAGTTTAATTAATCGGATATCCGATTATATTTTTAAAAACCGACTAAGTGTTTTAAAACCGATTAATTCCGCCTAAAACCGACTTAAACACATTCAATACTGGACTTCTTTGGCATATATTTGGGCCATATAACAAGCCCACTCGCCTGGAAAGAAGATATACATTCTCTGTGTATTTATAGGAGTTGCCAAGACTCCTCTTTCTCATGTTTAGTCGATGTGGGACAAATGCAAATTGGTTTTGAAATTCTTTTTTTTTTACTCGCTCTAATTAAAAGAAAAGAAACAAGGTATCTCAAGTGAAACGAACCGTACACCTATGCAGGGGCAGAGACTCTGTGAACCTCTGTACTATGCTGTCTATACATCTAACTTTCATATGTATTAATATATAACAAGTATATTTATAATTTAAAAAATATAAAAATTAATCCCTGATTAATTCCCACTTTTTTAGTAACTCACTAGGCCGGGAGTTGCCGCCCGACTAGCGCCTAGCGTGGTTTCAAACATTAGTCTTAACACCTCCACTTTTAAATTCATTGTGGAAGTGCCACATTAATTAATGAAAAAGTGAAAAAAAAAACAATAAAATCATTTTGTTCGTACATGTCCGGTAATAACACATAAGAGCATCCTCATCCCACAAACTCATAATGGGTCTCCTAATTAATTTTTATGGCTCCATTGCAAGTCTCTTATTTTAGGATTCTTAAAAATAAATATTTTGTTAATTAAACATAGATTTTTTTATTAAATAAAAGATAATAAAAGATAACATTTGAAACATAGATTTGAAAATAAAACATGAAAACAGATTACTAAAATAAACGAGCATAATTTGAAAAAAAAAACATTTGAGATTAGTTGTTGTCTTCATCACGTCCAAATCTAAATCAAATATGTTCAACCAAATCATCTTTGAATTGTTAATGAATTTGTCTATCACGAATCTTTGTTCGAACACCTATCATATTTGCGATATTTGAAGGGATATATGTAGAATACGCCAGATCGACATGTGAACTTCAATTGTCTTCTCCTTGTTGAAACTTTGAAACATCATACTGAGTGTATCCATCTCGTTCGTCTAGTGCTATCATATTATGGAGTATAATACATGCTCTCATAATCTTTCCAATTTTGATTTTATCCCAAAACATGGCTGGATTTTTAGCAATGACAAAACGAGTTTGCAAGACTCCAAAAGCACACTCAACATCTTTCTGGACAGCTTCTTGACGTTGAGCAAATAAAACAGCTTTCGGCTCTTGTGGTATCGGAATAGATTGGATAAAAGTTGCCCATTTCGGATAAATACCATCGGTGAGATAGTAAGCGAAATTATACTCTCTCCCATTGACGGTAAAAGTGACTTGAGGAGCTTGACCCTTTATTAAGTCATCAAAAACAGGTGAGCGATCAAGAACATTGATATCGTTAAAAATATCTGGAGGTCCAAAAAACGCGTGCCATGTCCAAAGATCATATGAAAGAACCGCCTCTAAAACGATTGTGGGTTTACCCGAATCACGACTATATTGCCCTTTCCAAGCGGTGGGACAATTCTTCCACTCCCAATGCATATAATCGATGCTTCCTATCATCCCGGGAAATCCACGATACTCTCCAACATCAAGTAGTCGTTGAAGATCACCCGGTGTTGGTCTTCTTAAGTACTCATCACCAAACAAATATATTATTCCTTCCACAAAATTCTCCACACATAACCGAGTTGTAGTTTCACCGAGCCTGAAGTATTCGTCGACCGTATCAGCTGCAGAACCATACGCCAAGACACAAATGGCTGCGGTACACTTTTGAAAGGGAGATAGACTAGATCTTCCGAGACCATCTTTCTTTTCCCAAAAATAGGGAACTTCGTTGGCTAGTCGATCAACAATATGCATGAACAACCGCTTGTTCATTCTAAAACGTTGTCGAAATATATTATCATGATACGTTAGAATTTCACTGAAATAATCATTCCATAATAGAATATGCCATTCTTCACGATTTCTTTGGATATAAGCTCGTATTTTTTTCTTCGTTCTTCTTGATCCCCACGAATAGCTAATGGTCACGATCGTATAGCTAAGTTTTCTTCGTGACTATTCATGTATATCCCTTATATATTATTTGCGAAGTGATTTTGATATGTGTCATCACCACAATCAATTTAACCAAAAGAATGATGACATGTCCATTAATAATGATGACATGGCTTTGGAGTTAATTGTGATATGTATATTTACATTTAAGGTTAATATGTATTTTTGGTATGTTTTTAGAATATGGTAATAACTCATAATCTATCATTAACCTAATAATAAATAATATAATAGTAGAAATAGAAATATAAGAATATTTAAAAATTTTGAAATATTTTATAAGGCTATTTTTATAATTATATAACTTTTATTAATAATTCTTTGTAAAATTTTATGTGGGTTTTTATAAAAAATATAATTTTCTAATCCCTATCTTGTTAGTTTTTTTTATAACATCTACAAATTTTAGAAATATTATTAATTTTATTGATAATTATATACCTAACAAGATTTACTCTTAATTGTATAGAATCTGATTTAACATATTTTAATTAAATAAGAAAGATAAAAATATCTTTTCAAAATTTTAATTTTAGATATGTATCATTTATTATTAAATATGAATTTAAATAAAAGTTGTTTATTTTATCTTAATTTTTACATATAATTAGCGTAAATTAAATGATTAATGTAACAAATAATGAAGTTAAAAATTAACTAAATTTTATTTTTATATATAATTTTATTTTAAAAATTTGTATTTCTGCACGAGGTGCAGGAAAACACCTAGTTACTCTATATAGTCACAAATTTTGCGCTGTTGTCACGAAAATTATCTTGGCTATAAACAACTTTTCTACTAGTGTTAGTATTTTACAAAATTTAGAAATGAATACTGTAAACTAGATAAGTAACTAGTTAAGATTTTATGTAATACTATTAAATTTATCAACATTAAAATAACCATTTTATTTGATAAATAGTTAAATTTGTATTACTAACTAATAAAAATATTAAAATAAATATATTATTTTATTATCTACTTTTCATTGTTAATAATTTGTAGTTTTAAATATAACAAGTATTTTAAATAGAATAAATATATAAAGATATAAAGATATAATATTGGCAAACCAAAACTATAAATGTAAATACTTTTTATAAACATAAAACTACAAAATTTAACAATCATATTAGATAAATATTATAAAATAATTATTTATCAATTACAAACAATTAAAACTGAAAAATTAAATAATATGTAGTATTAGTTTTGGTGTAAAATTTGGTGTTATTGTTAATAATGACAAAATAAATATGACACCAAAACATCAAATTTGGTGTAATTTTAACACCAAATTTTATGTCATTGTTGGAGATGCCCTAACTGCGAAAATTTACCTAACCAATCTAAATCAGTAAACAATCAACCTCTTAAGCTTTTGGTTACTATTATCAGTTCTCTACAAATAAAAATATTAGAAATTAGTAAATACAATAGATTAATAATATCAGTCGGTCTTAACTGAATTATATGGTTTAAAAATCATTCTAATCGAAACAATTTTCTTAAAATCCGATTGGTTTACACCATTTCAAACCGGTTTAAATAATTGTAGATTGGTTTAAATCAGTTTGAATTGATCTAAATTAATCTGTATTTGTTAAATCAAGTATATTGTAAGTGCAACGCCACAAATTTTCATAATTTAT
The DNA here is from genome assembly GCA_932364175.1 of Eruca vesicaria subsp. sativa. Taxonomy (NCBI): domain Eukaryota; kingdom Viridiplantae; phylum Streptophyta; class Magnoliopsida; order Brassicales; family Brassicaceae; genus Eruca; species Eruca vesicaria. The sequence goes on from CAKOAT010085266.1 coordinate 64,008, forward strand.
TTTGTTTTATATATCTAATTTTGATTATTTGTCATTTTTATAAATTAACTAAAAATAAAATATCTTATAAAACTGTAAAAAATATATATAATAAATCAGTGATTCGTTAACGCCTACGCCTCACATATGCCTCAAATAATCCGCCTAGTTATTAGTCCTCTACAAAGCGTCTAGTTACCGATTTCTTAAACATTGTTTAAACCAATATAGAATATGAAATAATTAGGTAAATAATAAAAGAATATTAAAAATATTTTATTTCAAAGTATTATACATTTATTAAATTTATAGTTGTGGAATTAATTTTTTCTTAAATTATCTGATATTTTATGTTTCAATAATACATATATTACATATTATTTACAAAGTGAATTTTCGCATCCGAGCTCTCACGTTAAAAGTTTTCTTTTTTTGTCAGCAACATAAACAGACTCTAAGAAGACTCTGCGAACCAAAATGGTAACTCAACATCCATATGAACAACATAAGTCGACTGCATCCTGGCACTTCGTGCTAGTTTGTCGGCTTTGGTATTGAGCGTTCTTGGAATATGAATGATCTCTGCATGAGTAAAGCATTCCCGTAATAGCTTTATATCGTCCAAATAACTTGAAAAGGCTGGTCATTCCTCCGGTGCAGACACCATCTTCACCACTTGAAGGCAATCCGTCGCAATCGTGACATGAAATTGACGTAAATTCCTCATGATTTCCATAGCCCATATGAGAGCCTCTATCTCCGCATGGAGAGGGGATATACTTCTCCTTATATTCCTGGCCCCCATTAGGACCCTAAAACCCGGAATGGTACTACACCATCCCTAGCCCGTAAAAATATCTTGATCCTTCCAAGACCCATCAGTAAAATACCACCGACCTGGGATTTGAGGTAACGTGACCTCCCCATCCTCTTGTAAAGGAATATTAGCCTGAGAAATAGTAACCTGGGCTTCCTTCCATAAGATAGATTCAACCCCTGCCAGCCTCAATGTTTCGTTGGGATCCACATCGATATTACTGAAAACTTTATTATTTCTTGCCTTCCAAATATACCATAAGATCCAAACAAATTGGTGGTCTTTCATTTCTGGTTTGACCTTCCAAAACAGGTGGTCCATATTAGTATAAATAGCTTGAGTTGGAAAAATATTTGGATTTGAAGGGATCTTGGAAAGAGCCCATACTTGTACCGCTGGAGGACATTCAAAAAATATATGATTAACCGTTTCCTCAGTATCTCTGCATCTCTCACAATGTAAATCACCTTTTAGACCCCTACTCCTTAAATTTTTCCGCACAGATATACACCCCGACACTATCTGCCAAATAAAATGTTTCATCTTAGGGGGACATTTAAGCTTCCACGAGTGAGCTTTTAAGAGAGTTACCGAAGGTCCATACACCACCGGGGATACATGCTTATCCGGATAAACCCTCTCCACATGATACCCTGACTTAACGGAGTATTTCCCACTAGTTTTGAAATGCCATCCATCCTGATCAACCAACGGATATTTACTTAAAGGTATGCTCTCTATTAACTCGGCTTCCTCCGAGTCCACCAAGCTCCTTATAACCGGTAAATTCCATTTCCTAGTATTAGGGACTATAAGCTGATCCACAGTGAGGTGTGGATCAAAATTTTGTTGATTTGAAATTGCTGGTCTCGGGCGAGTGGTTGGGAGCCATGGATCATTCCATACTGAAATGGACGATCCTGATCCCACCCATATAATAAGTCATTTACCAACCAGAGATCTAGCAGAGACATACTTCGCCAACCATAAGAAGGTGAGTACGAACGTATAGGTTCCAAGGGTGATGTATTCCTGAAGTACCTTCCTTTAAACACTCTAGAAAACAGTGTGTGTGGTTTTTCAATCAGCCTCCAGAATTGTTTACCTAGCATGGCCGTATTAAAATCCTGAAAATCCTTAAATCCTAACCCTCCATCTTCCTTTACCGTGCACAATTTATCCCAAAAATCCAGTGTAGACCTCTTGTATTTCCTCCCGGACTCCACCAAAACTGTGACACCGTGCTTGTTAACTTGGAAATAACCTTTTTAGGAATCCTGTAGCAGGACATAGCGTGATTTGGTAATGCTGTCAAACACCGACTTAATGACCACTTCTTTTCCACCCTTAGAAAAAAATTTGAAGGTCTACCCATTAACTCTGTTACTCATACGTTCCTGCACAAATCCAAACACTTGTGTCTTTGGGCCACCTAAACTTTCCGGCAATCCTAGATAAGAGCTCATTCCCCCTATATTCTGAATTCCCAATATAATCCTTAACTCCTGTTGTAAAACTTCGTCAATCCTAAACCCAAATATTATTGAAGACTTCTGAAAATTTATCACCTGGCCAGACACCGCTTCAGATTCCTTTGGAACCCGGAGAATCGTCTGACACTCCTCCTTTTGTGCTTTGCAGAAAAATAAACTATCATCGGCAAAAAACAAATGTGAAATTGATGGACACGCTCTGGCCACCTTAATCCCTGTCAATAGTTTTTCTCTCTCAGCCTTCTTTATATTAGCAATAAGCGCCTCGGTACTTTATATTAGCAATAAGCGCCTCGGTACACAGAATCCCCTATATATTAATTGAGAATCATTTAAAAAGTTGTAACCTTAAGTTTGTAATAACTAAAAATAACCCATAATCCTATGTGGCATAGTTCTTTGACTTCTATCTCAAATCCCAAGGATTCTAGAGCATGTGATATAATGTATAGTTTAAAAATTATACTCTCTAGTAATATAATATTTCGTAGGCTATAGTTGATCGCATATATCAAATATTTATTGTTTCGCATGCTTTCCTTAAATAAAACCTACAGAATTACCTAATGTGATTAAAATATATATATGACAATTAATGATTTTAAACAATAAAGATTTGATAACAATCTGTATACTTTTTCTCATTTTATTTTTTTCTTTATTATTAAAATAAATTACACAATTACATTAATCATATAATAAAAAAATAGATTTTTTTTTTGTGTATGTTGTATTTCAAATTTTTCAAAATGGGTATAAATTACTAAAACTGTTAAAAGTCTCACATAAAATTTTAGGATCAAGGTCTTATTTTTTTTTCTATATTACAATATAATGATTAGAAGTCCATATGAAGAAATAATTTTAGTTTATATATACTTCATATTGTTTTAATTAAACTATACATCGTATGAAAATATATACTTATATTTTGATATTTACATTGAACATATATTGAAAAGTTAATATTTTAAATTTGAAATATGTCATTGTTTTTTTAAAATGATTATAAATTATTGAAACTACTAAACATCTCACATTAAAAACAATTCGTTGCTGTAAAGTTTTGTTACACAAATATGAAAATAATCATAAAATCATATGAGTAGAAACCTCATTTAATAAAAATCCATATTAAAAGTGTGCTATATTAATATGTTTATATCATTTAAATTTAATTATATATCATATACAATATATAAGATTGATTATTTTGATTTATTTACCCTAATTGCGAATAAACAAGAGTGATAGTTAAATTTATATTCATACGCCAATTTATTACATAATAATAACTGATTTCTTAGTTATTTAATATATATATTTATTATTTTATAATATGCAGAAAATATAAAATAAATAATAAATATAAAATATTTATTGTGCATAAAATAAATATCTTAACCTAAGTATGTATCTCTTTAATTATTTTAAATCTTAAGTATTTTCTAAATCCCAGGTCAAAACAGAAAAATGAAATGAGAATAAACTTCAAAATAGGTATTTATATCGAGTAATAACCAAAATAAATAAAAAACACAATAAGAGAAAAAATTGAAGGTAAATAGGATTGACACCTGAACGTAAACTTCTCATAACCATAGTTTGTTTTTAAAATTTTAAATCATGATATAAAATGAGTTAATGTTTAATTTGTTAATTGTTTAATTTTTTAAATCATTATGGTTATGTTAAATCATGACCATAATTAATTTTAAATTATTTATTTGTATTTGAAAAAAATTAAAATATTGTTTTTAAAAATAATTTAAAATTTAACTTAATTTTTTATAGTTTTTTAAAAAATTGTAAAAAATATAATTTTCTAAAATTATAAGACAAATAAATAAATTATATTAAATTAGTTTTGAAACTTATATATTTAAAATGCAAATATTTTACCAACTGCTTGTTAAGAAAACATTTGAGAACTTGCTAATACTCTATCAATCAAGCCCAGTGACACTCCGTTTATTTTCTATCACTCGAACACTGAAAAGTGAAAAGATATATGAAGTCGGGTCCATTAAATTCTAAGCTTTGATCAGTTCTAATTACAATTGTTTCTGATCCTACGTATAGATAATTATATAAAAATTCCAAAATTCTAAAATTTCAAATACATATAAAAACAATCATAAGTAAATTTTAAACTTGTCAACACTAAAATTTTATATTTTAATTACATATATTCACCCTGCGCAAGGCGCAAGTCTTATCCTAGTAAACAAGTATGGCGAAAGAGGATCCCCTTGACGGAGACCTCGTTGCGGTATAATATTTTCTCGTGGACTTCCGTTTAAAAGGACTCTATACTGTACCGATGAAACACACTCCATCATAAGCCTAACCCAATGAGGATCGAACCCCATCTTCCTCAATAAAGCCTGTATAAAATCCCATTCAACCCTATCGTAAGCCTTACTCATATCTGTCTTTATAGCCATGAACTTATTCTGACATGATTTATTAGCCCTTAATCCATGAAACATTTCCTGGGCAATAAGTATATTATCTGAGATTAACCTCTCTGGGACAAAAGCTAATTGCGTTTCCGAAACTTAGGAAGGCAAACCTTTAATCTTTGACAAAGAACCTTCGAAATAATCTTATACCCAACATTACATAGGCTAATTGGACGCATCTCTGTCATTCTTGTAGGTCTCTCCGTCTTCGGTATCAAACAAATATTAGTAGCATTTAACCTTGGATCCAAAGTTGCCGAATTTAGAAAATCATTCACCATATCCACCACATCTTTTTTTATAACCGGCCAAGAATGCTGGAAAAATAAAGGAGTCATTCCATCAGGACCAGGAGCCTTTTCCGGATGCATCATAAACAGAGCATGTCTCACTTCCTCCTCTGTCGCCGGTTCATTTGCTAAGATATAGAGGAATGGATTTCCTCTAGAAAAGCATCAAACTCCGAGGGATGCCCCGATCCAAATAAACCCGTAAAAAAATCCACCGCGACTTTTTCCACTCCTGTATCATCCGAAATCCAATTACCCTCCTCATCATGGAGTCCTACAATCATATTCCTTGTTCTGCGCTGTTTCGTCAAAGCATGGAAGAACTTTGTGCTTCGATCTCCAGCAGTATTCCATAAATTCCGGCTTTTTTGTTGCCAATAATCTTCCTCTTCTCTATATGCCTCATGCAATTTGCGAGAGATGTCCAGTATTTCTTCCTGAGATGTGTTATTATCAGATTGTACAAGTTCAAGCGCCTCCTGTAATTCACTTATCATTACTTTCCCAAAGGGAGAATTATCCTTTTTCCATTTAGATAATTTCCGTCGACAATTAATAATTTTTTTAACAAAATCTCCTTCACCATCTCCCCTGTTGCTCTCCCAGCCTCTCGTAATGGTATAAAAAAAAACCCTCCCTGCCAATCCACCTTTTATCAAATCGAAACTTACCTCTTTTCCTGGTGATCTTATCCTCCAAAAAGGCCACCACAGGTCTATGATCCGGACTAACCATTTTTTAATATTCCGTATACGAGCATGGAAATAACGTGTGCCATTCCTCGTTTGCTAAAGCTTGATCTAATCGGTATCTTACGATTTCCGTTCCTCTCCTACCCTGCCAAGACATTTGGTTCCCACGAGCCGGGAACTCCAACATACCCGCATTTCTTATCATATCGTTAAAAGGCACGAACGACGCTGCACTCCACAACGAGCCTCCCTCCTTCTCATGATTACCCGTAATTTCATTCAGATCACCTATAATAAACCATGGATCCGATCTAACCAAGCCATATCTTGTTAATCGCTCCCATTCTTGTTCTCTCAATTTTTGGACAAATCCCCATATACAAAGGATAAGAACACTCGTTTTCCCAGTATAACTGCTTCGATATCTATCATCCTATTTCTTGTATATAGAATTTTCACTTGAAATTTTTTATTATAAAACAACGCCAATCCACCACTCCGACCCACCGGATCAACTGTGACCAACGAATCGAATCCTAAATGTGCTTGGAAGTCTTGTACAAAGATGGATCCCTTCTTAGTCTCCGAAAGAAATAAAAAATCCGGCTTATGAAAGAACCAAATTTCCCGTAAATAACTAATAGTCCATTTACTCCCCATACCCCTACAATTCCAGCTTAGGTTTTTCATAAAATAACTCTTAAGCTGCTCCGTAGAGCTATATAGTTGGGTTTAAGGAGACCCATAACACGCAGGCAACAAGAAACTGAAACCCCAACCATATTCCACTCCTGATGTATTTCCATTGACCATTCCCAAGTTCCCATACCCGTCTGTACAACGATGGCCAGGCAAATGAGTCCCTGTGAACGAATAATAAAATTCACATACATTGAGTTCTCAAACTCCCAAACATTTACAAACATAAATTTTATTCCCGCAAACTCTGCCTTCCTATAACAAGATTCGTAGCCCTCCCATCCGTGAAATAATGTTATGAACAACCAATATACAATACCATTTCTCCAAACCAAGTCTGCCATATACAATTTCAAAGGAAAACCATACTTAAAGATTACAGAGCAAGAAAAACTGAGGCCCTTGGTCATAACTCTCCACCACTCTAGACTCCTTAACATACCATAGAAGCCCCACCAAATGAAGTCTCCCTTTATCCTTCAAACCTGAAGCTGTCCAAGATAAGCTAACCTTGAGCTCTCCCGTACAAGAAATCCCTTCCACAGTTGGTTTAATGAGACCAACTGCACCCGATAGAAGAGCATTGTTATGTTTTCCAAACAACTTGCCAGCCATGCAAAAATTTCCTCCTCTCCCAGAATCCTTCCTTCTCCGCCCCTAGAATCCGAGAAACCTGCAACCCAAAACCCAAAACTAATTACCCAACAGACATCACAGAACCCCAAACAAAGCCAAAGACACCACAAAACCAAAATCATTTTATTCCATTCTGCCTTAACTAAGGCCGATATGAGCATCACACTCATTACACATATAGAAAATAAGAAAAACAGATAGATATTCTCCAAGAGATTATTATAAAAGCAAAAAACATAACCAACGGAACCAACACCCACGTCACCCGCATCTGATGCTCTAGAAAGGATTCAATCATAAAACTCAGTTCTTATTAGCCGGCTTTGGGTTTGAAGGACCCTTTTCCTCAGCTTGCTTACCACCCCCTCTCTTTTTGAGTCCTTGCTTAGTAGTAGTGCGCTTACGAGGAGATAGAAGCACCTGAAACTTCTTTGTTGGTTCCCTCCTGTTACTGCACTAAACAACTGCTTCCTAGTCCCTATCATCTTATCCCCGCCATCATTAGCAATCCCTATACCCCCATCAATTACAATTCTTCCATCATCATCACCGCCCCCGCCCCCCTCCCCTTCCTTCTCCTCCTCTGTAACATTTTCTAAATCCTCTTCTCTCAGAAAACCATTATCTCCTAGAACCACAGAGGGATTTTCCGTAACCTACATACCATCATTAACCGATATCATGGTAACTCTCTCCGTAACATCAATAGTTAACCCTCTAGAAACTTCCCTCCCTTCTGCCCTGGCTTCCTTAGTTCTTGTTGAAACCAAATTATGCTCTTCCTCTTCCTGGACATTGGAAATATTCATGTCTGTCACCCTAAGCTCTCCCTCCTCAATCTGATCATCACGTGTAGAACGAGACGAACTCCCAGTCCTTCTTTCACCACGCTGAGACCAAACCCTCTCCTCCTGCTCATACCTCTCCCTTGTGGGCGTTGCTGGTTCCGGTTCCTTGATGCTCCATCCTCCTCTCTGCTAGATTTATGATACGTAAATGGCCTCTTGTTACTTCTGTCCGAGCCCTGAACCCACTTAGCATCATAATCCTCATACACTTTACCCTTACCCTTTCCAACATACCCAAGTTGCTCCTTACTCTTCTGATAATGGTTATCAGAACCATTAATCACCACGCCTCGCTTCTCTGACGATCATCAACTCTGGTCTCACCTGACCCCCTATTCTCTCTCCTTTTGACCGAGGACTTAACCTTCAAAGGACAATGGTGGATAGCATGACTCAAACCAGAGAAAAGATCACAGCAACCAAACAATTTATCATATTTGAGAGAAACAAATGCTTCATGTTCCTCATAGAACTCGCCCCCATTAAACGACAAAGTAGTCTCGAAACATAACTCCTTACTAGAATCTATCACCACCCTAATCTTACCGAGATCCAAATCGACATCCGCTGTCATGCCAATCGCATCACCAATACTCTGAAACATCTCCGCTGACCAGAACTCTGTTGGAATCCCCTCCACCTTGATCCAGAATGGGATCTCCGAGGGATAAGAGCTTGACATCCTTGGTTTCCACCTGGCCAGGAAAAGCATGTAGTAGTCAAAGTGGTACGGCTGCATCGCCAACACGGACTCCAGATCCTCCTCCTCCTCGAAGTGAAACTGGAACTTCCCGAGCCCTAGATCAGTACCAACCACCTTATCCTCCATCTTCCAGAACTTCGGTAACATGACAATCAAGGATTCCACTTTCTCATCCGTCCGGTTCAAACATCTACCAATCAAGGTACGAGAGTAACTTTTGATCAAAGCCAAGTTGTCGAAATGAGGAACAGAAATCTTCAACCTCTTTCGAGTCCCCTCCCCAGCCTTCATCCCTTTACCGCTACCAATGAACTGACTTTGAGACATAGCAACCGTGAACCAAAGAAACTTAAAAGCAAACAAAACTGTAGAAGAGAAGAAAACCAATGGAAATATAAGAAGTTCCTCCCCTTCGCCTCTGTATATATAAGGTCTGACGAGATCCTCCTCCTTAGACCAAAAATCAATTCCCTCGATACCCAATCTTACACCATAAGTAGAACAAATCCCTTTTCCCAAATCCATACTTTCCAAAACCTGTGTTGAGAATATTTTATTGAGCCGACCTTTCCCAAAAACCTTTAAAATCGAATTTTCCAGATCCCTTTTTGTCTGAATAAAATCATGTAACTGTCTTCTCCCTCTCGAAACTGGAAGATCTCGCTGAAACTGAGAGCTGTTAGATCGCATATCCCGCAAAATCCCTGTTTCCATATCTCTTGAATAATTGAAATACCACCAACTAAATCGAACCACAATCTGTCTCCCTATCCCGCGTATCTTCCTCCCCCCCCCCGAAATCCGATCTCCCATCTTCAATTCCGTAACGAGGGATCCCGGATCCCAATCTGGAAAACTCATAGAACCCTAGTAGCAAGTCGCCATCGCATCGCCTGTTTTTTTTTCAGTTTTAGGAAAAAAAAAACGTTTCAAGTTCTTCTCACGTTAAAAGTTAGAGCGGTTAATGTCATGATACCTTTAATGAATAATTCATTTAAATATATAATTATCTATATATTAAAAACGAGTTTTCATAATTTTTATAATTATCATTATCAAAAAATAGTTTGTATTTTGTTATGAAATATTTATTAATCATAATTAATAACTAAATTATTTAAAATATAATTAACCATTTCTGTGATTTTATAATTATTATTGTATAAAATAGTTTATATTGTCCTATCTAAAAATAATTTTACATCATAATTTTTTATGTAATATAGTTTTATGTCAACAAAAAATTAAAATTTATATATGCATATTTTATATATAATTTTATGTATACGTGAATGTTTACAAATTTATTCTCTCTAATAAAAATTATTTATGTTACGATGAAGAAATTATATATACATATAACAGTTTTTATTTTATTATTAAAGTTTTAAACATATGAACAATAATTTATTCTCATAATATTTGAATCGATAATGTATATATTTATAAATATTTGTAAAATTATTAAGCCTTCGTATGCGGAAAAACACCTAGTAATAATATAAATTTAATATTAGATGTAAATCAATAAATTAACATTAATATTAAATTCAGAATAAAATTTATAAACAAATTTACTTTCACTGAAAATAAATAACCCATATGTTTTATTAGTATTATATAAACTTAATATAGGTTTTTAGACATCAAAAGACTATTTTCTTACTCAAATATAAATTTTCTATTTTGGAATTGTAAATTTAAAATTTTAATGAGATCATATATATATATTTTTCTACATTATATTTAAAATATTTATAGAATATATATATATATCAAAATAATTAATTTTAAATTAATTTCTATAAAGTAATTAAATATCAGAGTCTTCATATTATATGTTAATCAGTCTGAATAGTTTTTCATGTGGATATACATTTTGTAGCTTGATCTGAACCACACCACTGATGAACATATCCTATCTGTCAAGTGTACTACTATGAGGGTGCGATAATAGGCGTTGTGATCAAAACTAACATCATGACTTCTGCACTCATAGGACAAAACTTTGGTACTACGTTCAAACTTGAAGTCAACGATCATTGGTTTCATGGATCTTCTGACAAAAACCTTCGCTCTCTAGGAGTTTATTTCGCACCGCTTTCTCCTGCTAATTTGGAATAATAAGAGTTATTGGGAGACCTACATATGCGCTCCATCGGTTTGATTGATGTTGCTTTGATTCTATACTATTTTAATATGTTATGATCGTCCATCTTGTTTGGTGTGCCTTTCACTTGAAGCATGTTAATTGAGTTTCCATGAAAACCAACAATCTTGTGACCTTACTTGTGGAATATGAAGCTTGAGATTGTATCAAGTTCAAAGGTTGGAGTTTTTATTGATAAAGTGTTTTCATTAAAGGTTGGAGTTTCGTCGGTTTTGAACTTAAGCATCACTAGACTTCATATTAATGTCTTTCTTGTTATCTTTCCGACTCTCAAAGACAATAAACTAATTTGGCTAGCTCCGTGCAAAAGATAAGAAGACGGAAAGATAACCTGAAATTGCTAGCCAGTCTTTAGGTTGGTTTAGAGATTTGATTAAGTGCTCTGATGTAGCTTCAAAAGTTACATTCTTCGGATGAATGCTAGGGATGTTATTCAAGGCCCATTTCATACATTTTTTCTTAGTCTGTGCAAACCATGCATCTAACATGAGAATAAGATTGTTTGGTATATAAAAAGGTTGAGTTAATTAAGATTCTTCCTCCCTAGCAATACCTAGTTCTCATCACAAATGCCACTATAAGATGACTCATCTTTTGATGTCTCTGACGATGTCCACTTCCAAAACTCGTCTTGTTATTTTTGCTTTGTATCTGAAATTTTGAATGGTTCATGTTTCAGAAAGGATCAAACATATTGTTACATGAAGGACTAAGATGAGACTTGAATTAAATATATGGTCAAATACATATTTGACTAAATACATTGTACATAAACATTTGAAAAACAAAATTTTTGAAAATTTTGTGTGGCCACTGAATGCAAAAAAAAAAAACTAAAAACAAAAGTTAATATGAATATTTTTATTAAACATTAATTTGGTAAATTTAGAAAGAAAATTTTTATACAGGTAATAAAAACTTATTATATAATAATCATAACATAAACATAATTCAACAATAATACCATTAAAATAGAATGAATAATGTTGTCCTTAGATATTTGTGAAAAATAGCTAGTGCCATTGCAAGCTTCTGTTGGAGTTTAAATCTATCAAATAGAGAACTTCAATTCATTGGACAAAATGAGAAAAACTGTGCTTATCCAGAGATGAGAGTGGCCTTGGGTTCCGTATGATTCACGATTTTAATATGACGTTGTTGCCAAAACAGTTATGGTGATTACTTTAGTTCTCAGGCTCCCTATTAGCCAGGAGGAAAGGCCTAACTCACCTTTAATAATAAGTTCTATTGATAATCCTTCATATATATGGACAAGAGTTTCAACTGCAAGACTTTTATTAACACGGAAAATTTGACATAAAATGCGCTCAGATTGAGGTTAAATCATAGGAGAGTCTGTGGATCCCGATTACACATGCGTTCCCGATTACACATGCCAGACCAGCCATGCCCAAAGTTTTATTGGTTCATCTGAGGATGACTATTAGTGACTTCATCAAACATGATTCCAAGGAATGGTATGAGGATCTGCTTGAAAACACTGTACACCCATAAGACATCTCTTTAATTATGAGCTTGAAGATAAGTCGGACAAATAACAAAGATAGATATTGCTGGACTTTTAAGAAGAGTAGACTACTACACTATTAAGCCAGGATATTGGTTTTCTCGAAACATTCTAGATCAATAAATATAGTCTATTCAAAATCTGGCGTCACTAAGCTTCAAGCTTTCACTTACAAAGTTATTGAACTTAAGAAGATGCACAATCTTATGTGGTAGTTGATAACATGTCATGTAGCAGTAATAGGGAATCTGATACCTCGTCATATGCGATGTGAGAATCTTTGCCTTAGGTGTGGAGAGTCAGATTAGTATGTTCCTCATACCTTTTTTGACTGTCCCCCAACCTTACAAGTATTGGTCCGTATCAGCCACACCCTCCAATCCAGTGGCGGAGGTAGAGTTTTGTTTTGTAGGGGGCATGATTAAATCTGTTCATAAAACTAAAGATAGTTTTGTTAAAATCATGGGGCATATGTAATATTAGTCAATGTTTTACATAGAATTTTCAAAATGAGTTGGGGTCAGATGCCCCCCTCTTACTCTATGTGTCACCACCACTGCTCCAATCTAAATATTTTTCTAGTCTCAAGCATACACAAATATGAATTACCTCTTTAGGAGAAAAAAGCAATATCAAAGATAAGGCAATGGACAAAGTTCCTTATCAGTGGATAATTTAGTATCTCTGAAAAGCCTAGAATGATATATTATTCAGAGGAATTGACAAGAAACAATTTGGAACTAATCAGACATACATAAAGAGAATGCCAAACTTGATATATTAAGTGAATGCAGTTACATCACAGTGGCACAACCAACAGATATTATTGATTTACAAGCCATATGCTTATAGAATATATGTTCGGTGAATGGTTTGTAGATTTTTATAAATTTAGTGGATGTAAGTGAGTTTGAAAAGACATTCCATGAAAAATTCAACTAACACGTACAAGAAACCAAAAAAAAAAAAAAAAAAAAGAGAGAATTCTCTTTGCACTCAGAGCACGAAACATTTGCTTGGACAATCGAAAATTGGCTTTCAAATTACTTCGTCACTTTACCTGCGAGAAATTTGGAATGGACTGCAAGAACTTGATTGCTATGATTAGGGAACCTAAAGTGTGGTTGAACTTTTCAACGGAGCTAAAGGAGATAACAACGAAGATTTCCTAATCCTACAAATACAGAACAATATAAATGATTCTTTAGTTAGGACTGTAAGACCTTTCAATAATGATTTTTCTTTGTTAGTTTTTTTTCAGTCTGGCTTTCCATATCATTTTATGGCTTTTAATAAAAAATAGAAAAAATAATGTGGTGATTCAGCTATATAATATATCATATAAATAAATGATTATAATGGATGTAGTAATTATGATATAAATTTTTAAATTTATAATGAATCAATATATTATTCTATGTAAACAGTGATGCCTTAAGCAACTTTTACAAAATAATAAATATCTATATAAAAGACATGACAGTTGTATAATATAGGTCCTATAAAATATGAAGTATAATTTATTATATAGATAAATATAAACAATAGAAATTTTATATTATAAAATGTGGAAAACAGAGGAGAGAAAGTTTTATTATCTTCCTAATTGAAAGATTTGTAAGTACTTGTAATTATATTACACCTACCGATTATTAAAAAAAATTACTGCACATTATGCGTTCACTTTTGTTAACTTTTGTTGACTTTTTAACCACTCACACTTGGAGTCGTAGAGCATCTCCCTCACCTCTATATCCATTGTAACCATTTTCTTTAGATTTTCTGTTTGTTAAATCATTCTAGGTCATATGTAGGGCCCTAATGTGAAACCGCGTACGTGTTTTATAACATAAGAGTCATTTTCACATGTTAGGTCTTTCCTAGAGTCTTTTTTTATGTTCGTTTGGTACTGATTATAATAAATTAAATGGTACGATTATTATGATCAAAGCCTTACAAATAAAAAATAAGACACATACCAACCTCGTCTGAGTACCAACCTCTTCTAACAAATTATTTGAGAGTCGTAGCAGATTCCTATCTGAAAATAAGATAATAGTATACTGCAAGAGGAGTTAATTATCACTGAACCAAATTTGCAGAAGTTCTGATGCTGAGCTGGTTGCAATGATGGTAACTTAACCAGTCATGACTCATGAGTCAGCTTTGTTTTCTAACGACTGCAAAAAGAAAAACGTGTTTAACCGCACAATTTTTTTACTGGGAATTAGTTATGAAACCTGATCCGCGAAACCCTCTTTCGTGATGTATACATTCAAAATACACAGGTCCTGTTCGTTTCGTGAACTGGACGCAGCATCCAGATGCAGACGCGGACGAATGTTCGTTTGATGCGAAATAGGAAAGTAAGCTGGACGCGGCATCCGGATACATTTTAAAACTCATCCAATTTTTTTGGAAATTCTGGATGAGAATTTTAAACGTTTCCAGCTACAGTAGACTCATCCAAAAGTTGTTAAAGTCA
>CAKOAT010085266.1:82947-100095 GCA_932364175.1 Eruca vesicaria subsp. sativa
TATCATTAATATACGTGAAAAAGACATGTTAGTGATGCATGTATTTTTTGGTTGATTAAATAACTCATTAATATAACTGAAAAAGACAAGCATTTAAATAGGATGTTTAATTAATATAACTGAAAAAGACAAGCATTTAAATAGGAAGTTTAATTAAATTCTCAGTGGCATATGAGTGTAAATAAGTTGGAAAACTTAGAGGTATTTTTTAGTGGGTACTTCTCTTTTAATAATAGAGATGTAACCCCTGAAAAAGACCAAAAACAAAAACAAAAAACTGAACAGAAGTCTCGGTCAATAAATATTCATATCCCATATGGCTTTCTCACTCACAGATCTCCTCCAACCTAAAGAGTAATACAACCCTCAAGAGTCAGGTCTCTCTCTTTCTTTCTCTGTTATTACGAGTTTCTTTATGATTTTTAATGTTTTTAAGTATGTAAGTATACAATTATGTCAAAGACTCAAAGGAGAAACAATATTTCGGTAAAAATTACGTACCAAGGGTATTAACTTATTTTTGTTTTGTGATAAGCTAAAAGAATAAAAACAGAGTTTGTGTTACTTCTGTTTACAGTCTTTCTTTACCAAGTACCACACCATGTTGTTTCTCGTTTGTTATTGAGTTTTTGAAAGAAAATAAGAATTTAAATTCTTCAGGTCTTTCGTTGAAGTCAGAAGATGGCCACAATGTCTCAAAAACTGGAAGCCGAGGGTGGTGATAATGGCAATCCTTTTGACGATGGTGTTTTTGATGGCGTGAAGAAGATATATGTCGGAAAAGACACATTTCCCCAAAGTATTTCTTACATCAAGATTGAGTACGAAAAGGACGGAAAGACTGAAATCCGTGAACACGGGAAGAAGAACGGGAAGCTTAAAGAGGTTTATAAACCCTGACTATGCCTATTCTTCAATATGTTCTTATCATACCTTTGTTGCCTTGTTCATTTATTGTTTCTAATGGGGGAAAAAATGAAATCCAGTTCACGGTGGTGAATTATCCGGATGAATATATAACGGCTGTTGGTGGAACCTACGAAGAAGATATCTTCCATGGAACAGTGCTGATCAGAACGTTATTCTTCAAAACCTCCCATGGAATTACCTCTCGCACATTCGGTCAAAAAAAGTTTATACCATCTGGAATATCATCTATAGTACCATCTGGAATACCAGCTGCAATATCAGCTAAACTACCATTTTCATTATCATCTGCTTTACCATCTGCAATATCATCGGGGGTAAAGTTCATGCTGGAGAGTAAAAACGGGGGAAAGCTTCTTGGATTCCATGGACGCGCTGGTCATTTTCTTGATGCCATTGGACCGCACTTCTTCGCCGTCAATTATCCTCTTATGCACTTTGACCTTGAAGGTGGGATTGGAGGGAATGCTTGGGACGATGGTGCTTTTGATGGTGTTAGTAAAATATTCTTTGGACGAAATGATAAGTTTGTGAGTTATCTTCGTTTTGAGTATGCCAAAGGCGGAAGAATGGTACCACATACTCATGGGAAGAAAGTAGATTATCCAGCTGAGGTAATGTATCTTGATTTAATTTCAATATGTTGTCTCTCGCTATATATATTATGAAAATTTTGAAAGAAGTTTTAGCATCTTATCGCAGTTTGAGGTGGATTATCCTAATGAACATATTACGGTAGTGGAAGGAACCATCGATAGGAAGCGCGACGATGGCAAGCTTACGTCGATTAAGTTTACTACATCAAAAGGAAGAACCTCCCCTGATATTGGGAATGTGACTAGTAATAAATTTGTTTTCAAAAAGACAGGTTTCAAGCTTGTCGGGTTTTGTGGTCGGTCCGGTAATGTTATTTATGCCCTTGGTGCACATTTTGCCCCTCTCCCCTCTCCTTCTCCAGCTCCAACTCCAACTCCAGCTCCAGCTCCAGCTCCATCTCCAGCTCAAGCTCCAGCTCCTTTTGTCCCAACCCGTTCCTCTTCTCACAACAAAATAGAAGCTGTAGGAGGAAAGGGTGGAGAAACATTTGATGACGGTGCTATTGATAATGTAAGAAAAGTTTATGTTGGTATGGTAGATTCCAATATAGGTTATCTCAAGTTCGAATACGAAAAAGATGGTAAAAGGGAGATACGGGAGCACGGAAAGAAGTCAGGGTCAGGAACAGAGGTGTTCGAGGTTCATAAAGACGATTACATCACATCTGTAAGAGTTTACTACGAGAGACTCGCTGGAGTTATAAAATCTCTTACATTTAAGACGTTCAACGGCAAAACCTCTCCGACCTTTGAAAAGACCATATCGGATATAGAAAAGACCAAATGGAATATGTTCTTCCTCGAAGGCGGCAAAATCACCGGATTCCATGGAAATTCCGGCGATGTTCTTCATTCTCTCGGAGCTTATGTTTCTCGTTCTCCTACTCGGATGTTGCGTGGCAAATGGATCCAGGTACGTACATAATAGGGATGGATACATACAGTTAAATATTTCTTTTGGGTCATATATTCTTAGACCTTGTTCCCTTAATTTTCCATTGTCTTTTAAGAAAAAAACTTATATCGTGAATAAGAATATCGTTTCATGTGTGACTGATAATGTAAAAATGTGGTAACTACTATCTTTAGGTGAAGCAAGAAGGCAGGGATCTTGAACCTGGAGCAAGATGCTCGCACGCTATAGCAATGGTTGGAGACAAAATGTATTCTTTTGGAGGAGAGTTAAGGCCAAACATAGACATCGATCGACACCTCTTTGTCTTCGATTTTAAGACTCGCACGTGGTCAATTGCTCCTCCAAACGGCGACCTTCCTGAGCTCTCTTGCTTAGGAGTTTGCATGGTAGCCATTAGAACCACACTTTACGTCTTTGGTGGCCGCAATCGCGACCGTAAATACAACGGTTTCTATTCTTACGACACGGTTAAGAGCGAGTGGAAATTAATAACGCATGTCGATGATGGACCGACACCACGTAGCTTCCACGCGATGGCTGCTGATGAGGAAAACATATATGTCTTTGGTGGTGTGAGTAAAACGGTACGTCTCAAATCACTTCATGCATACAACATTGTTGATCAAAAGTGGTCCGAGCTTCCCAATCCTGGAGAGTCCAGAGTAGCGAGAGGTGGATCAGGGCTTGCGGTTGTGCATGGGAAGATTTGGGTTGTGTATGGATTTTGCGGTGATGAAATGGACGAGGTTCATATCTTCGATCCAGTTGAGAGTAACTGGACTAAAGTGGAAACAAGCGGTGAAAAGCCGTGGCCGAGAAGCGTGTTCGCGCTAGCAGTCGTGGGGAAATATATAATTATATCAGGAGGTGAGATTGAGATGGATCCAGAGGCTCATGTGGGACCCGGGAAATTAGACAATGGGGCTTTTGTGTTGGACACTGAGAGTTTGTTGTGGGAGAAACTTGAGGAAGGTCATAGTCCGCGTGGATGGAGTGCATCCACGACTGCGTCTCTGGATGGGAAACAAGGTTTGTTGATGTTTGGAGGGAAGGCTCCGACCAACGGTCGTTATGATGACATCTTTTTCTATGGCGTAGACTCTGCTTAAGAACGTTTGGTGTTAGTGAGTTTTAAAAGTGTTTTGTTTATGCTAACTAGTGAGTTCTAAAAGTTGTCGTTTGTTGCATACGGGGAGGGATCTGGTTTGTACTTGTGAGACATAAGAGATAACTCTTGCTTCTGTTCTTTTAAAAAATTACATTTTATGTGTGTTTAAGAGCTAAGACTCTTGCTTATGTGTGTTTTTAAGATGTCTACATTTTCTGTGTTTTGATGAGTTAATAAGAGTATAAATGTAGCATTTGGTTTTTCTACTACTAGGCATGGATGTTCGGGTCTTCGGGTCAGGTCTTCTTCCGGTCAGGTCTTCTGGTTGGGTCTTCGGGTTGGTCCAGATTGTTTCTTTTGGACAGGTTCTTTATATTTTGGTTCCGGGTCCTTCGGATCTTAAATATTTGGACTTAAAGCATCTCCAATGGTAAGACTACCATTGGAATCCTTAAGAGTATTATAGTATTTTTTTTTTTCAAATAGTTAAGGACTCTATTAAAATTGTTTAGTCCAATGGTGTTATCCAACCATGAAAAATATAGTAAGAAGGAAGCTGATGAATCATGTGTACCTAACCAATACATTTATATATCCAAACAAATCAATCCGTTCTTCTTCATCTGAAGTAGTACTAAAAGTGTTGGCTTACACCAATAGGAGAGTTCCTTACACAGCGGCTTATGATGTGCAAGTACAAAGCGAGCCATACAGTGACAATAGCAGAAGATTTAGCTCCAACATACTCAACTACTTGGCGCCCTCTCTCTGTAACCTCTCCCTGAACCACATCAAAGCTCCTTCTAAACCCTTCTAGTGTCTTCAACATCAAGAATCCAATAATTGACTTCGTAGTTTCGAATGTCACTCTCCCCGTTACATCAAACATAAACCTCCGGCTACTTGGAACAGCTAACGTAGTTGAGATAGCATCAGTCCAACCATTATTACTCTTGAAACCATCTTCTTCAACCTCTTCAATCACAATACTAGACTTTGACGAAGCTGTAGTAAAGACTTCATGAGATGTCCTTACAATAGTTTCAAGCGCACCGTTACAAACCGAAACAAGAACCTCTTTAACACTATCCCCATGCTTAGGATTCGTCATCCCTTCAAAGATCTGATCAAAAGCATTAATATCCATCGTCTTATCTAAATAAACAGCCACCGCTGTACTACTAAACCTCTCAATACAATCAGCCAAAAGCTCTCTACACTTATCATCACAAAGCAAACTCAACTACCACTGAGTTTTTCCCGTCCTATCCTCAGAACCATCATCACCATGTGTCACCCCCTAATTGGATCGAAACCCGAGAACAAGATTCTTAGCAAAACTACCAACAACAACAGAGAAGAAACCAGAACCAGCTTTCGAGAAAACCTTATCTACAAAACTCGTCTCCTTATTCTCAGAATCAACGCAAGACTCAGACTTTAACCCACGAGAGACACCGATTTTCAAAGCCTGAGAGACCCTCGAGAGAGAATCTGAGAACTCGTCGGAAGTTGCGATCTTTGCGATGAGGAAGGAGTTTAGGTCGCGTGAGATGGTGGTCATGGTCTCGGCTGATTTGGAGATTAGCGACAGAGAGGAAAGCAGAGAGGATCTTCGCGAGGCGTTGTCTCTTTCTGGTGACGGAAAATGAATTGATTTTCCCCAAAGTCGCGAAACCCCTACTCTCTCCACTCTTCCACGTCAGCAAGGACCAACGCATCTTAGTCCTTAACTACGGACTCATCCTTAGCTTATTTAGGTGATATTAATATAATAATCGATTAAGCTAAGGATTATAGCTTAAGGATTGCACTAAAACTGCCGTTGAACATGGTCTTAAAAGATATTTGGAAATTTTTGCAAAGTAGAAAAAATACCTCTCTACAATGATTGAAACTTCAAACTGTAAAACTTCTCTTGTGAATACATTGATGTTCGTGGCTGCAATTTATTGAATCTATGTGAAATTTCAGAAGAAGAAAATAAAAGCGAAACAGTAGACATGAGTAATAATTGTACAAGAACAAGTAATTGATATGAGAAAAAAAAAGTCAAAACATGGTGAAATTTGCCAAGCGGTGTTTGTTGCAAAGAAGATCGTCGACAAGATTGATGTTAGTGTTAATGGATCTAGAACTTAAGGTGAATCACATGAGCATGTCGGTCGCTAATGATTTGATGATTCAGTAAACGAGAATGAAGATGAGACTCAGATTTGGAGAAGATGAACATCCTTCATATATTGTACTAATCTATTTAATGATCACATATTATATTATAATATATTTCTTTATTTCCTCCATCTTCTATGGTGGTTTCTTTTGCTCTCCCCCCCCCTGTCAACTGTCCACTTTTGTATCAAATTTACTCAGATCCCAACAAAATCTATGGTTATTTCCTCAATTATACAGCTAATTATGTATATCTCACTAGTTCATCCTAAGAAATAATTATTAATTTTTTGAACGAATGTAAAATTTATTCACCAAAATCTTTTACATGATGAATTTGAGGTTTAGCCAGATTTATACACTTTTTGAATGATTAAATTCTTGTAGTTAAACTAAAATAAAAAAAAATCTTCATATTTTGGATGACCCAAGTTCCTCAGTAGACTGACGCGGTTTCAAACACTTTTGTGAAAACTAATTCACGAGCCTTTGCAGTGTTGATGCCGGTTCTCCATGTCTTCTTTGATTCATCTCTTTCCATAAGGTATGAATAGCAATTTGGAAAGCATAGCTTTAGTAGAAAGCGAGAGTGAAGATCAAGTCTCCCATATATAAGGAGCGTAGTTCTTTTATTGAATTGCATTTCATTTCGAGATTCATCTGTGCCCTTTTATAGATCTTTAATACCCCATGTTAATATAAAAAGTCATCGTTTTATTAGTTAATAGTAACTGTAGAATGTTTATTTTATGTACGATATTAATTGTTCGATTTCACATATGGTATATCATTTACCTTTATTTGTGCACCAAATTTTTTCATTAAAACATCTAAGCAATTACAGTAGTAAAAGTGGCATTGTACAAACTACAATATACGAGCCAGTAGGCTTAAGCCCCGACATAAAGTTCAAAGAATATACGGTTAGACACAAATTTGAAAAAAGTTTGATAATATATCATGCAAGATAGCGAATGTGCCACTTACGACCCCAACTAAACAAGAGTCAAACTGCACTCAAAATCTTCAAACAAACGATTAGTCACAAAACAATGTGACGTTGCGACATCATCAAAAACCTCAACTCTCATTTGATTGAGAATCGTTGCATTTACGGGTCCCAAGTGAACCTTCACATAAGATAGCAAGCCACTAGGAAATTGGCAATGTTTTCCAGATTTGAAAACCAGTGTCACCTCTTACAAAAAGGAAATTTGGTGGAATGATTCTCTCCTTTATGTAGGAGGAGGTGGATAAAATGTTAGTAAAATGGCATGAATATCCTATATAGTATATACTTAGAAAATAAGATTAGTGGATAACAAACAATCTTGGTTTTGAAACTAAATTATCCTTGATTTTGATTTCTTTTTTTTTTTTGAAAAGAATTTTAAATTTTATTCACTTCAAAGAAAAAACCTTTGTACAGAGTCACTGCAACTTCTTTAGAGAGATAATAACAAAACTCCAATAGAAAATTAAGAAAATGTATAAGAGTCAAACTCATCTACTTCCAAACCAAATTTCTATAGCCTTTTCATGTTTTCCACCTGCTCTTCTTCTCAAAGAGGTGATTCTGTTCCGAACCAGTTTGTCTAACTTGATCATCCTACATGAAGGAGGCTGAGAATGTTCTCCTACTCTTCTCACATTTCTCTCATGCCATATGGCATAAGCCACAGCTTGGAAACAATATCGAAAGAGAAAAGTCAATGTTCTCTCATAAAGTCCATTCTCCAGATTCTGAACCAAATGAGACCACTGTATCGGTCTCCAATTATCCGCCAGTCCTCTAACAGTCCCACACCAAACTTCCTCAGAATAAGGGCATTCAAAACACAAATAATCTCTGGATTCTGTAAAGATTTGCATAGCTAACAAGTAGAGTTAGCTTGAGAATTCCATCTGAGGATCCGATCTCCGGTCGCTAGCCTATTATGGATCGCAATCCATGTAAGAAAAGAGAATTTTAGAGTAGCTTCAAGAAACCAAATGCCTTTCTACCAAGATACTTTTGGAGACTATAGTCTTATAAGATTCCATGTTTGGGAAGTAATGAAACCTGGCTGAAAATCTTCATTTTCCTGTTTCCAGAGATAAGTATCCTCAAGCTAATTGAGTCCACGTTCCTTAAGACTAAGAATCTCCTTTTCAGTCTGTAACAAGCCAGTGATTCTATGTATTCGGCTTCTATAAATCTGTATAGTTCTTTTTACTGTTGCATTTATGGGGATACCAAGATCAATGCAGTCTTTTTCTCCAGTTAAGTCAATCAATCTACCCATAGGGGACCATTTCTCATACCAAAGTGATGTAGTCGAACCATTATTTATTTCCACTTTTGCAAATCGCAAAGCCAAAGATCTGAATTTTTGTAGCTTCTTCCACATCCACTAACCAGAGGGACTCTTCTCTTTAATACTCCAAAAAAACATTTTCTAATAAGGTACTTACGGATCCATTGAACCCACAAAGAAGAACCAGAAAAAAGAATCTTCCAAGTTAGCTTTTAACAAGAAAATTTGTTGGCTTCATATAGATTTCTCAATCCTAACCCTCCTTCATCCTTCTGTTTGCTGACATCCGACCATGCTATCTTAGCTTTATGAGTAGAAGGCACTAGACCTGACCAGAAAAAGGCGAGCAAACACTGTTAATATCTTGAATACACTGGTTTGGAAGCCGATAAGCTGACATCCAGAAATTAGCCAGACTCTATATAACTGATCCAATTAATTGTAAACGGCCTGCAAAAGAGAGATTTCTTGCAGTCCATGAACTTATCTGAGAATTTATTCTTGTGATAAGAGGGCTATAATCATTGACTATTGACGTGATGACGGAAGCCAAGAGTTTCACGACGTATCCAGTTCTGAAGTTTGATGGAGACTATGACCACTGGATTCTGATAATGGAGAATCTTCTCCGATCGAAGGAGTACTGGAGCATCATCAATTCTGGGTTTAAAGAAATGAGAAGGATCAAAAATCCAAGTCCTGCACAACAAAAGGCGCTTGAAGAAACTACGCTGAAGGATCTCAAAACAAAGAATTCTCTATTCCAATCGATGGACAAGACCACTCTGAAGACTATCACTCAGAAGTAGACTGCTAAATAATTGTGTGAGTCTATGAAGATCAAGCATCAAGGAACGTTAGGGTAAAACGACCACAACTTCAAAGGCTTCTCAAAACTTTTGAAACCTTGTAGATGCGTGTTGGTGAAGGAGTTGCGTACTTTGGTAGGGTTATGTAGACCGCAGATGACACAAGGAACTGTGGGAAAGGAATGGAGGATGTGAATATCGTGGAGAAGATGCTGAGGAGTCTCACGGAGAACTTCAATTTCGTGGTATGCTCTATTGAAGAGTCGAATGACATTGACAAGATTACGGTACACAAGCATTATACGTCTCTACAAATCCACAAGATCAAAGTCACCGAGAGGAGAAATGAATAACAAGTTTTACAAGTGGAGAATGAACCAAGGAATGGTCAAAGGATACGAAGATGGTACAACCAGAGTAGAAGAATCAACGTTAGAGGACGAGGGAGAGGTTGATCCTTTGTGAATCGATCAGCCATAATTTCTTCAGGTGTGGAAAACAAGGTCTCTATCAGTTTGAGTGCACCAGCAATGAGAAAGGAGTGAACTTTGCAGAGTTTGACGAAGAGGAAGAGCTATTGTTGATGGCTCATACTAAGATTGGAAGTGAAGAAGACAAAGGCGTGTGGTTTCTCGATTCAGGGTGTTGGATACACATTACCGGAGAGAAATGAAAGTTCATGGAGCTAGATGAGAGTTTCATGCACTCAGTACGCTTGGAAAATAGTTCAAAGATATGATGTTTCAGGAAAAAGAAAAAAAACAGATTTGAGGTCGAAGGGTTGATACAAGTAGTAACTGACGTTTATTTCGTCCCAAACCTGACCAACAACTTGCTGAGCATTGGTTAATTGCAAGAGAAATCGTTAAAGATCATGAAAAAGAATGGAGTATGCAAGATCTATCATCATCAGAGAGGACTGATCGTGGAGACAAAGATGACGACCAATCGCATGTTCATGATCTACGCTGAGAAGAAACCAAGGTCTGAGAACTGTTTCAAATCAGAAGAGGAAGATTTGGGAATGATGTGGCATAGAAGGTTTGGTAACATCAGAAACAAAGCCATACACATGAAGCTGAGAAAATAGATGGTTAAGAGATTGCCAAAGATGAAAGACGAGTCTAAGGTGTGCATTGTGTGAAATATTGGGAAACAGCAGCATGAGAAGATTCCAAAGAAGAGCAAGTGAAGGCAATAGAGAAATTGGAGCTGATTCATACTGATCTCTGTGGGCCAATTACACCAACCTCTCACAGTGGGAAAAGGTATTCAATGGTACTTGTTGATGATTTTTCTCGCAAAACATGGATCTATATATTTCTTTGCATAAAACTCAGAAGCATTTGAGACCAAAAGTTCAGTGGAGAAAGAAACAAAGACAGAGATTTGAGGCCTGCGGTCAGACAGAGGATGTGAGTTTACTCCTGAGATATTCAACGCTTTCTGTAGAACTGAAAGGATCAAACGCCAGCTGACTGCAGCCTACACTCCTCAGCAAAATGGTGTAACTGAGAGGAGAAACAGATCAATCATGAATATTGTTCAGTGCTTACTTTCAGAGAAAGATATGTCCAGATCTTTGTGGCCAGATGCAGCAAGATGGACAGATCATGTTCTCAACCGAAGCCTCACAAAATTAATCAAGGACAAAGTGTCAGAATAAAGATGGACAGGGATCTAACCATAGGTCGACTACTTCAGAGTATTTGGTTCAGTTTCTCATGTTCACATCCCAGAGCAGAAACGCATCAAGCTTGATGATCTCAGTCATAGATACATTCTACTCGGTGTCAGTGATGAATCCAAGGCTTACCACCTCTATGATCCCATCACAAAGAAGATCACTATCAGTAGAGATGTGATCTTTGAGGAGGATGCTAAATGGGACTGGAATTTAAAGACATCAAAGCAGAATGATCTGGCATGGAGAGATATGGAGCTCTTGAAGGAGAAAAACAGATGAGGAAGAAAATGTAGAAGAAAAACAAGGAGGCACTGAAATAGGAGAAGTGGAAACCGGAAATGATGCAGAAGAAGAAAATACCAATGATATAGTAGAAATAGAAGATACTGAGGAGATTCAAGAGGGTGAACGTGGAGAAACATCAAGGAGAACAAGGAAATAACCAAGTTGGATGCAAGACGTTGTAAGTGGAGAAGAGCCATGGATGCATTTCGCACTCTTTGTTAGCAGCGATGATCCAGTAAGCTTCTCTGAAGCTGAGAGAGAATCAAGATGGAGGGATGCAATGCATATGGAGATGAACTCTACTGGACTTGTGGAGCTGCCTTCACACGCAAAGAAGATTGGTGTCAAGTGGATAAATAAGATAAAACTTAATAAAGAAGGAAATGTGGAGAAGTGCAAAGATCGGTTAGTCGCAAAAGGTTACACTCAAACCGAAGGAGTAGACTACACGGAGGTCTTTGCCCCAGTAGCTCGATTGGATACAATTAGAAGTTAAGAGTGTGTTTTTATATGGGGAGCTGAAGGAAGAAGTTTATGTAGATCAGCTCGAAGGGTTTATCAAAGAAGGGGAGGAAGACAAGATGTATCGGTTAAGGAATGCATTATATGGCCTGAAACAGGCGCCAAAAACATGGTCAGCCGACTGGAGAGTTATTTCAAGAAGGAGGGGTTTCAGAAAAGCAGTTATGACCACACCATGTTCTTTAAGGAAGTTGGAAACAAGCTTTTGGTGGTGAGTGTTTACGTTGATGATCTTCTTTTCACAGAAGATGATGAGAACCTGTGTACAGAGTTTAAGCTATCCATGCAAAAGGAGTTTGAGATGACAAACATGGGGAAGATGAAGTATTTTTTTGGAGTGGAAGTTCAACAAATGATGGTATACATATATGCTAGAAGAAGTATGCTAAGGAAGTTCTTGAAAGGTTCAATATGTGGAACTGCAATTCAGTAAAAAACTCCCCATTGTTCCAGGGATTGTCCTCATGAAGGAATGAGGCAGAGTAGTTGATGCCACATGGTACAAGCAACTTGTTGGATGCCTGATGTATCTCATAATAACAAGAACTGATGTGATGTTTGCAGTGTGACATCTGCTTTATAGCACATTTATTCTAAAGAAGAGCATGTGGCAATCACAAAAAGAATCTACAGAGGCTGAATATGTTGCAGAAACATCATCAACATGTCACTGCATCTGGCTGAAAGGGATGTTTCAGGAACTTGGAGTTGTAGACAATGGATGTGTTGACATCTTGTGCGACAACAGCTCTGCCACTAAAATTTCAGAAGAACCCAGGGATGCATCGGAGGACCAAACACATTAATGTCAGGTACCATTACCTGCATAACTTATCTGGAGAAGGAGTCATGAGGCTTGTGTTTTGTGGAACAAACGAACAAGTAGCAGACATCATGACCAAACCGATCAAATTGGACGGTTTGAGAAGCTAAGGAGCATGTTTGGAGTGCTGGAAATGGATGATTAAACTGATGGTGTCAAGTTTATCAGTTTAAGGGGAGGAATTTGTTGGTTATTGACTAAAACAAGTCAAATAAGTTAGCTAGTTTCAGCTTTTGAAAAAAATCTTTATGTTGCTATTCTCGTTCCTACTTTATAGAATTGTTGTTTTCTAGTTAAACTTTGTAAAGCTCTGAATTCAATAATACAGAAAATTCTAGAATTTCTTTGATCTTTGAATAATATGTTACTAGTTCTTATACATATAATTAGTTATTGAATAATCTAACATTATTGGCAATAATAATATCATGGCTGATCCCTGCCAAACTGCCAAAATAGTTATGCAGATAAATAGGGACAGAGCCAACCACAAAATTCCAGTCACAAAGTTTAAGAGGGTTATAAATTTAAATCATGGGTTTAAGTTAAATATGAGAAAATGTTACCAGGATTATTGTACTAATTTTATAACATTTCACTAGATTTTAAATTAGAAATGCAAGTAAAAAAATCATAATAAAAAATCATAGGGGTCAAGTGACGTTACCTCCACCACTGCAGATAACTTTATAAAAAAGGGTATAAAACATAATTCTAACGCTACACTATGTTGAACTATTGACATTTCGACTATAGTATATAAATTACATAAGTGCAAAACCAATTATAGAACCAATCTCCAATATTTTCCCGCTAGGAACTGTGATTAATCCAAGCACTCGATTAACAGCTAACAAAATTTCAACATTGCTCAACCGCCTTAATAACTTCAACAAAAGAGTCATCTATAGCATGTTTCACCCGATTACAGAATATGCCACTAAATTAGCTACAAATGTGAAAAGCATGTGTACGAGAGCTCAAGGCCAGGGAAAAAAGGCAGTGGCCCCAGGCCGTCATTTTCCATCAAAATATAAGGGCATTGTTGTAAAATTAATAGAGAAATTGATGTATATTATTCATAAATCATAAGATATCTTTTATATAGAGAATTAGGTAATAATCCGCGTCTTGCGCAAAGTGAGATTACTATTTTTGTTACTTAAAAATGATATTATGTCTATTTAGCATTGATATTGGTTCAGTTTTATATTGTTTTTTTAATGTTCTAAAATATAACTATAATTCTAAATCTATATTTATTTTGGTTAGTTTGGTTTAAAGGTTTGATGTTTTTAATGTTTCGATGATAAACAAAAACTATTGTTATTTTTTTGGTTTCGTTTTATATAAATTTTAGATATGTTTTGTGCCGAACTAATAGTTTCCTATTGTAATTTCTAAAGACATGTAAAAATCAAATAAAATATAAATAATATTTTAAGAAAAAAAGAAAATGAAATTTTCAACACAAAACATTTCACTACAATTTGAGCGATAGTGAAAGAAAACATTAAAAAAAATCAACTTCAATAAGAATTAAATTTCTCATTTGTGGTGAATATTTAATTATATAGTTGCTCATGTCAATGTGTACATGTATGTATATGTAAAAGTATATAAATGTGATGATAAATATATGAATATACCGTTAATTAAGATTTAAAACATTTTTGTTCAAAATAACACATGATAGTAAATTCGTAAATAAAATTAAGTAAAAATAAAACAAACCTAAAAAATTAATAACATTTTTCCATATGAAGAAAATCAAATTTTACCCGTAAACAATAAAAATCATATATATTACAAAGTGACATCTTCACTTGGTACCAAAATTATGTTTTTAATCGATTTTGTGATTTTATTTCTTTTAAAACCTTTTTTGATTTCTGATTTTTTTTCTACCAATTTGAATTTGTTTCTAATTCTTGGTCTGATATGAAAGTTTTATAAAAATGTTAATATTTGACTAAGCTAAAGATCCGACTTTACGTGTGGTGTTTTTCACCTCAGTTTCTTTAATTTATGTACTGAAGCCTCAACCATGACCAACTTCGGCAAGGTACAAAACTTTCAATTTCTACAGACATTTTCATCGCAACATTTTAGTTGATGCGAATCAGAATTATTTTGTATTTTTTTTACAATAAATATATTATTCATTAGTTTCACATAGAACGTTTTAATTTATTAATACAAAAACCAAAAATGTATGAAAAATGAATTAATTAAAAAATAATGTATAAACACATTAAATAATTAATTTAAAAAATTAGTATGTGAATGCATTAATTGTCAAATAATTGTCAGACCGACACGTGTCAGTTAAGCTGTGAGCATTTATTATAATGCTTGTCTTTTAATATATAAGGGATTACAAGTAAGTAAAGGAATCCTAAACCAACATGGAAAACGAAATAATACAAAACATAGTCCATATAGGAAAAGGAAAAACCAGCAGATGGAGAAAAAGGAAAGATGGTTCGGCTGCCTATGGGCTTAATGGACTGTTCCGATTGAGCCGGTTTATGATATCCGCAATACAATGGTTTATAACACTTTCCCTTGGATGTCATAACCATTAAGAGTTTGTAATACGTTTTGGATGTTGCCTTATTAAAACCTTTCTAGGAAAACCCAAAACCCAATAGGGAAAAAGGGATAAAACCATAGAGAGGAAAAAGAGTACAACACGTATTACTCCCCCTGATTTGAACCTCACTGAAGGTTCTTAAGTTTGAACGAACTTGAAGTACTTGTACCTCGCCACTCTCTTGTAACTCGTGGGTGAAGAGAACTTGGCAATATGTGTTTCTTTGTTGTCGACTACACTGCATACTCTGATCAGATATATTGGGTTATGGTCCTCGACCAAACATACTCACGGGTAATCCCTTCGGCCATTATGGTTGGTGTTTCTCGCTGTCAGCCATGCCACACACTGATCATACATGTTAAGTCTCCGGTTATGTCACATTCAAGGCTTGTCTCACGAATGGCCAGAGTCGGCGTGTTTTGATGATGCTATTTATTTGTCTCATGGATCACCAAGCATGCATCATCAAAACCAATTAACCCCTCTTTGGGCTGGTCAGTATAAAAAAATTATGTTCACAAAACCATGACTATCGAAAATACATGGACTGATTGGATCATTCTTATAGCCCTCTTTCACTAAGTATTAGCTTAGTCTATTATAATATATGCAACTGCTTTGTTTCAGTCCGTAAATAGATTTATACAATGTTGTTTTCTTATATTTGAGTTCAATACCTTCTGGTACTTTCATGTATATCTCATTATCCAGTGGACCATATAAGTATGCTACTACATGCAAAACTATTTTTTCTCTTATAGCCAATAGTCGGCTCTAGGTATTTTATTATCGTGGGAGATTCATATCCAACGTATATCCCCATCATCCTTTGAGGTCCCATCTTAGTTCTCTGTGGCGGAGTAATTAGTATATAGATGGCACATCCAAAAGTCTTATGATGGGATATGTCTGGCTCTTTGACCCGTTAATATTCATGATGGGAAATATCTATGCTCACTAGATGGCATGATGCGTATTAACTTAGATGCATGTAAATTTTGTGTGGCCTAAGCTGTGACTGGTAGTTTTGAACTCATAAGTAATGGTCTAGTAACCAGTTGTATGCATTTAAAATATTCTGAGTATGGACATGTATGCACGGAATTGTCCACACTTACCCCCATGGACATACCATAATCATTTAAATGTTTGGGACATGTATTCACTAGCATTATCTAGACGTATAATTTCTAAAGAAAATCTGAAAATGGGCACTTAGCCGTTTTACTGGTGATGGCCTAATGAGTTTCCCTTGTGTACATGCTACACACGTGAGATTATTTGGGATAACTCTTATTCCTTTTAATGTGTGCCCTTTTCAATATCAATTTTCGCATCATGTTTGAACAAGGATGGCCAATCCGGTCATGCCATAAAGTGAATATTTTGTGGGATTCTAGAAGCCTCTATCATACTGATCTTGGCATAGTAAAGACCAGTAGAGAATGCATCTATAGTCTTGACCACTTTTGTATTGTTTTGGGCGAATTTTACATATCTGAAGAAACTCTTTGTTTCCTTTACCCATTGTTTCAATATAGAAACCATTCATTCTTATATCTTTAAAATTCAATGGGCCTTTCTTGGGTGAATATAAAGCATCAGATATCTCTAGATGTGTGCCCTTTAGACAACAATGCATTGTCATGGCAGTAGCCCTTTATTGGACTGACTATACCCGCAAATATATTAGTGTAGACTTTAAGTCTTAAAATCATACATTCGTTTTATTAAGTTTAACTCAGACAAGGTAATAGTAATAAAAATAAATTCAAAGGAGGTAATACAAGAAAACATAAAGCAAAACAAACACAGAAGCAGTATGTTGAAATCAACTTATTCTTTTAAACAATCAGATATTTCATATTCCATAAGATAATTTTGATCATGGTCAGAGTCATTTTCGCCATCTTGGTGGACCAAATGGGCTTCTGGATTCATCCCTTTTTGACTCTCTTAATAGAGTTCACAAAATATCTTGGAGTCCTACATGTCTTAGCCCAATGATTCCCCATTCCACATTTATGGCACACTGATTTGGTCGAGTGTGGTGGTTTAGAAATACCACGCCCTTTTCCTCTACCTCTACCACGGCCAAAGGTGGGTTGATACCCACGGCCTCTGCCGTAGTGGTTCCCACGGCCAAAAGAATTGTGGTGGCCGCGACCACGTCCTCTCCATCCACCACGGCCATAACCGTGTGGTTTACACTACAAGAAAACACGTCCTTTACTAGGACGGGTTTTCCTCGTTATTTCTTAGTAAATGGCCCTTTACTAGGAAATAGCGAGGAAACGTGTTTCGTCGAAAGACGTTCATCGTAAAGGCTATTTTCCTCGTAAAGGCCTAGCTAATTTACGAGGAAAGTTTTCCTCGTAAAGCCGTGGAAAACATTTCCTCGTAAGCT
>CAKOAT010085377.1:0-22680 GCA_932364175.1 Eruca vesicaria subsp. sativa
AGTTCAACGCAGATTCGGAATAAGAACCTCTTTGCTCTCTGTTTTCGTTTATTCTAATTTTAATTCTAAGTATTTTCGTCATCTTATTTTCGTTGTGCGGTTCTCGCAGATAGCCGGTTCCTCTGGAAACTTAGGGTTTTCCCGAAGTTTCCTTATTTACGATTTATTTGACAGTAGGGTGAAATCGACTCCCACAATTATCTGATATTAAACTATATAACATCAATATAAATAGTTTTAATAAAATGAGACAAAATAAACTAGGAATAAATGGGTATATATGCATATGTTCGGTTATCTTCGGATACCCGTTCGGGTTCGGGTATTACCCGTTCGGGTTCGGATATCCAAACTCTCCTAACTCAATACCCGTTCGGGTATTTTGCTACTTCGGTTCGGATTTCGGTTCGGATATTTCGGGTCGGGTTCGGGTATCGGATATTTCGGGTCGGGTTCGGGTACGAGCATATACCAAAAATATCAACCAAAAAATTATAACCTGTTACATATAAGGTCTATAACACAATTACAAATGTATGAAATATAATATGGAATATGATTAGAGTAATTAATGGGAAGAGAGAAAATAATTCAGGTATATGTAATATGTGATATAATTTGTGACATTCGATATATATATATATGTATGTAAGACCGAAAATAAATTACCAAAATGTCATTAATGAGGGTGCAGACAACTTTAATTAGTCGTTTTTTTAAAAATATCTTCACTTTTAATAGTATAGATATTATTATTGACGCAACAGTTCTGGATCCCTCTTTGTTCTCGTAGATAGGAACCGTAATGTTTTTCAGAACCGTAATGTTTTTTTATCACAGATGGTGATGTTAGCGAGGTAATAAACTGATCAACCCCTAAAGCAAATAAAAAAAAATTAATTTTAGTTGTCAACTCTACCATCACTCTCATTTAAGGTTTGATACTAACAAAATGCTGTCAAAAGTGGGGTTTGGTTTGATACCTAACAAAATGCTGTCAAAAGTGGGGTTTGGTTTGATACCTAACAAAATGCTGTCAGAAGTGGGGTTTGAACCCACGCCCTCTTACGAGGACCAGAACTTGAGTCTGGCGCCTTAGACCACTCGGCCATCCTGACTTTGATAAATATTCCAAGCAATAGCTTATATATATAGGTAATGCATTCTAAAG
Source organism: Eruca vesicaria subsp. sativa (assembly GCA_932364175.1). Classification (NCBI taxonomy): domain Eukaryota; kingdom Viridiplantae; phylum Streptophyta; class Magnoliopsida; order Brassicales; family Brassicaceae; genus Eruca; species Eruca vesicaria. The sequence goes on from CAKOAT010085377.1 coordinate 1,172, forward strand.
GACAACACATATACAAACAAGTAATAGCCCACAGAAACATTGGTAAAGAATACATAATTATTTACTATATAGCAAAGAGGTCAACTACAAGAATTGTTCTCATTCCACAACAACCATCAATACCACAAACACAAAATAAACTTAAAAAAACAGCAGTTTACAAGTAAAATCGATGGCGACAAGATGAGATCGATCTAAAACAACTTTTAGACTACCATTTCACAATACAACCCACATTTCAAAAACCAGCACTGTGCACATGCATGCAAAGAAAAGTGGAAAACACGAAAACGACTCCTAATCCTTCTTCTTGTCCTTCAATGGGCCCCTTGGGATTTTGCTTAATACCTTTGCGTCCAACACAGCATATTGCTTCTTCAATTCAGCCATTGCTTTCTCACCATATGAGTCTACTTTGTCTTCGTACTTGTCGTAGACAAGGGGAACAGTGAAGAGTAGAACCAAAGCTGATTCAAACAGAAGATCAATCATGAAGCCAAACCCAACCATTAGCATTATTAGCAAAAAACATGTGTTAAAAACGGAAGAAGCAATGATTTAAGTTGTTACCTATGTATGCCAATGTCAAGAAACTACAGCATCCTCCCAAGATTGATAGAATCCACAAACCCAACATAGCCTAATTTGATCAAAAAGTAGTGTTATAATCCAGCTTAAAGATAGAGACACTGAGAGAAGAGATTTAAACTTACAGAAAGGAACTTCTTGAGATCCCTTCCAGACGCAATCTCGTGAAGAGAAGAAAACCCACGGTTGATTTCGATTCTGAGCCCAGATGCAAGCTGAAGAAAAGGCTCCTCAGGGATATGTACTTCAGGAATCTTTGGTGGAGACCTGAAAGAGAAACGAATTAGCAACTTAACGAGTTGGGTTCAAATAAACTGAACCTCAGACATCATGTGAAAGCAACCCACTTACTTGTGAATAAACATGGTGGCATTAGACCATAGAAACAGCACAGCAAGAGTGACGATCATAACGTGACACAGCAGAGTAAGAAGATGATACTCCATGAGTTCAAAGAGCACCCAGGCTACTGTAGCACCACCAAGCACACCACCTGACATCTTCTTGTTCTTCCACATAAATATATCCGCCGCTGCAATAATAAGCATCCTACCAAGTTAGGGTTTATAAAATACAAAAGCTCTAAGCTAATGCACGAATCTTTAAACATAACCAGACAAATCAATCATCTTATCCCTAAAGCGAAGCATCAAGCTCTAACTAGCGACCAAATCAATCATCTAGACGAAACGAAAACGAGACGAGAGATCGGCGTAAAACGTACGTTTTCCGCCACCGAGAACCTTATGAACGGGCCTCTCTCTGCCGAACAAACGGTAAACCTTCGATTTCAGAGACGACGGTTTCTTCTCACTCTCGTCATCAGATGATGACGACGAGTCGTCTTTGTGGTGGATCTTCTCAGATATCTTCTCCATCAATGATTCTCTCTCTACAATCTCCACCGCCGGTTCCGAACTAGGGAGAGATTCTTCGTGCTTGTGTTCGTCCGCCATCGTTTCCGATCGATTCGTGTAGAAGAATCTAGCTTCCGATTCAAGAGAACAACGAACGTTAAACTCTGAGAGAAGGATCTCGAAGGAGGCCTAAAACGGTATTTAACTCGATCTGAGCCGTTGAATTGGTTTGATCTGAGCCGTTAGTTGCCAAACCTGCTTCCTTTTTTTTTTAGATCGAGGCGACGCTTGGGGAAACGATAAAAGGCATGATGGTGGGGACAGTTTTGAACATTTCGTATTTTCATAGGTCCAAGATTTGACGCCGTCATTGTTAACGTCTATTTAACGGCTCCGTTCATCGAACACTGTAGTCCTCTGTTATTTTGTAGCGTCCAGGTGTCGCGTGCATAGACCATTGTTCCGTCAAGCCACCGGTATTATGACACCTGGTACATTAAAAGCCATTCCTTTAGGTGAATCATGCTTTTTGGTCTGCGTCAAGAAACACTAAAATTATATCTTTGTCAATAAACTACACTACCGTATTCATTAGGAAGTAGGAACCGTCTATTACAAAATTATATTCATGTTCTACATAATATTAGATGCATTAATTTGAAAGCGATGTGTTTGGTTATGCAAGAATATACGCTAAACTGATAATATAGACCCAATACGAAGACGCCCAGTTATAATGCAAAATGATTTTAAACCGGAACCGGAAGTGGAAGTAAGGGTGTAAGTAAACCGGTATATAACAAATATTGTTTGAAATCTCGAGATTATGTAATCCACCTGCTACTTTTAAGACGAATTGAAACGTAACAGCAACGAAGCTGTCGAGAAGACGAAAACGATTCCATAACAGAAATTTTCTGATTAGTGAAAAGTAAAAGATTTGAATTTAAATGTGTGAACCCAGAAGTTGATGGACGCAACAGACTGATACCAGAGAAGAAAATGTTGTGATAACAAAAGTTTTAAATAAAAGAATTAACCGAGTTTTTGATATAGGTTTCTAAGAATGATAGAGTTGAAGTTTTGTAATGGGATTTGGGGATTGTATAGAGTTATTGAAGATGGAAAGAGTTGAGGGATGGAGAGAACCACTTGGAAGAATATCCGTTAGATGCCACCAAGTTGAATCTGGTTGCTCAACTTTTAATAGTTGTATCATTTTATTACCTAATAATAAGACTTGGTAATAAAACTCCTTAACTATTTTGAATATAAAAAAAACTTTCAATTGATTTTTAATGTTTTCACCTAGGGTTGGGACTTTTAACTGGAAACCAAATACCCAAACCGAATCTGGCCTAATATAAACCGGTTCGCTTTGGTTTCAGTATACACAATTTTACCCGATGGTTATTTTTTTAAAATAACTATGGGTATCGGTCGGATTCAGTTTTTACCCGGAACCAAACGGATATCCATTTGAAACCGAAATCTATGTAAAAATATATAGAGCTGTACTTTTTAGGTGTCGAACGTGGTTGGCCGGCGAAATATCAAGTCTAACACCAATAGACTATTTCAACATTGTTGTATTATTCCACATTTTGTTAATATACGATTTATATTTATTTTTCATTTTAAAACTAAAATAAAAAATAAAACAGAAAAAAAATATAAAAGTAAATTATTTCGGGTTTAAAATTATATAACCGATCCGATCCGAAACTGAACCGTAGCTAACCAAGTACTCATTGGATACAATTTTTAAATAACCTATTTATCCGGAACCAAACGGATCTTATCCAGAACCGAAGTCCCAGCCCTATTTTCACCCCTCAATTTACAAACTGTTAACGTCTGTCATTCTCTGTCTATAATTATGTAACGGAAGATGACATGCGTTAACAAACTGTAAATTGAAAAGTGAAAACATCAAAAATTATTTGAAGATATTTTTTTCCGATTCAAAAATAGTTGTGAGGTTTTATCATCAAAACACATTTTTAAATAAATTGGCTTAAGAAAATAATAGAGAAAGTGATTTTTTCTTTAATTATCAAATGTTTATTTTGTTAACTAAGACCACTTTAGCGACAAAGTGATTGTAAACTCACAGTAGGACAGTAATGTCAAAAGTACATAAATAACGAGACTGTAAATCCAATGGAAAAAAGTTTGGTTATCGAATAATACAAATTCCAAATAAGAATATTCGATTCACAACCGTTCCAAGATTATACGAAAAGGAGATCGAGTTTATGGGAATTAGTTAAAGATTTGTTATTGTAGAGAATGAGTTATACCATTGAACGTGTTTAAGGCATCCTTCTATAGGATTTTTTTTAAAGTCAGACACTTAATATTGGGTTTTAAATTTGGTTTATCAAACATTACTGTAGATCCTAAAATCCACGATAAATATTTTATATTGATCAAGAATTTAATTTGTGGAAGACAAATGATATGGACAACAATGCTCTTAAAACAGAACGATACAATCGGAATTCGGTTGACAAAAATAGATTTTATTGAATATGAAATTTGGTACAAAGTGGTAAACAAGATCGAGAACAACAATGAAAGATGGAAACTATATGTGAATTAGAAGTCTATGATGTGAGGTCGATGTGAATAGTAGTTTGCTCTAGGGTTTTTCCATGTGTCTGGTGCTTCGTTCTAGCTCCTTTTTAGAGTTTTTTTTCTGTCCCAACTGCCTCCACGATCTTCGGGATGTTATATTGACTCCGCCCTGCTCGATCAGCGTCAAGCTCGTGATGAGTTTGACTGGACTTGGGCCTACTTAATTAGTCACAGAAATTGGTCTAACTTTTGTCCCCAAATATTTTCCTTTTATTGAAAGGTTAAGATGGCCCATTCGGTCTTAACTGAAGAGAGACGATTCGATTTCCTCAACATAAGGGGTCCAACACGTGTCACTTTCCTATCTATGAACCGTTGGCATGCGGTTTCTATTCCTAACAGCTACTTGCACTGCGTTCGAGATGCAACCTAATAATTTATCTTCTCGTTTTTAATGATAGAGCCATTTTGAAGTCGGCGAATATCCATTAAATACCTGAGGTTCTTCTTTTTCTCCTAAATTTTTCTTTCTCTTCCCAACTCTTGCTTGTACGAATTTGATTTCTCCTTAAGCAAAGATGGATACATCATTTTTTTTCCTCTTCCAACAACCACTGCTGATCATCTTGAGGCTTTGTACACGAAACATGGCATTGATCGCGGCGTCAAGCTCGAGCTAACCACCACGCTTGAGACCTCTGAAACTGTTCGAGATGGGTTTTGCGGAGCGTATCTCTCTTCTTTGAATCTGGCGGCCTTTTCTTCCCGATTCCTGGACCAATCCTTGAAATCGTGACCGAATTGGGTATATCTCTCACCCCAATGTGCCCAAAATTCTTGAGGCACCTCTTCGCTCTCGTGGTTAGAGATCGCGAAGAAGGATTGCGATTTAGTTTAGAGGAGCTGCGCCACTTGTGCTTGCTGAAGAGGAACAATCATAGTCCGGGGACTTTCCTTATGTCACCGCGCGTAGGACACCATGTTATCCAAGGGATTCCATATCACGATCAAGATTGGCGAGAAAGATTCTTCGTCTTCAAGGTCGATTACTTGTCAATGGGCGACTTTGACTTCACGAGAATCCCTCGTCTTTGGTCAGACGATATAGGTTTGTTCTAATTCTCTGGTTCTTTATCACATGTGTGGTTAGATCGCGAAGAAGGTTTGCGATTTGGTTTAGAGGAGCTGCGCCACTTGTGCTTGCTGAAGAGGAACAATCAGAGTCTAGGGACTTTCCTTATGTCACCGCGCGTAGGACACCATGTTATCCAAGGGATTCCATATCGCGATCAAGATTGGCGAGAAAGATTCTTCTTCTTCAAGGTCGATCACTTGTCAGTGGGTGACTTTGACTTCACGAGAATCCCTCGTCTTTGGTCAGACGATATAGGTTAGTTCTGATTCTCTGGTTCTTTATCACATGCGTTATTATTATCTTTGATATCTGATTTCTGAAGTCGTTTTATGGGTTTTCAGTGCATTCTGGGAGCTCTGCGATGTCGAATGCGCTCCGGGGTCTGTTAAATATGTTACGACGACATCGCCCGGACTGGTCGTCTTTCGATCGTGAATGACTTCGCGCCGGTTTTTTGCTGCCGGATGGAACCGATCAAGCGCCAGTTATTACTGGGAGCTCGTTCAAGATTGAGGACATCGCGGGACCTGGGACAGGGGGATCCCCATCTCTTTAAGTCCCGGTTCAGAGGAGGATTCCACTTCCAATGATCGCAAGCGTCAGCGATTATCGCGGATTGTGTCCCCAACGTCGCAAGGTATCTCTTGGATTCGAGGTTGCGATACGTCAGCTCCGAGTCCTTCTGTTTTTCCTTCAGCTTTTTTCAAGGAGAGGGAGGCGTATGCTAAGATCACGGACGCCATTTCTAAGTTATATTATGTTCTTTCCTGCCATCTTTTTAGTAAATAAATCTTGTTGAGATATTCTCTAAACTTCACAGGTTATGGTTGTTGTTGACGAATTCGTCGAAATGTTCGAGGGCCACGGAGAGAGAGAGTTAGCGAAGTCACGAGCTGAAGTGAAGAATCTCAGGGAATTGCTTCGGAAGGTTAAGGAAGACCTTAAGAAGAAAACTGGGGAAACTACTTTAGTGGGATGATTGGAAGAAGGCTCATGAAGAGAGGATGGTGTTTGAGACCGAGGTCGCTACTCAAAAGACTATGGTTGCAGATTTTCTCGCGGAGAGGGAGCGAGACATCAGTCGCGAATCTCGCGCTATGCATCGCGAGATCGCCGACTGTTACAAGGAATCATGTCCCTTGTGGAGAAAAAATGGCCGGACAAGAGGAAGGAAACCGACGCAGAGATCTAGTTGTGGGAGGTAACTGCAAACATTGATATGCTCAACGAGATCAAGAATGGTGGATTGGTTATTGGCGATGAGTTGGCTCGTCTTAGGGAGATGGAGAAAGATTGTGAAAGTCTCGCCGAGCTGGCTACCGTTGCGGATTGGTTTGTCTCGGATTTGGATCTCCCTGAGGTTTCTGGTGAGTCCGTGGTTGGGGAATCTTCTTCCGAGGACGGGGCTGATTCTTAGATTTTATCTCTTTTCAATTTTTGTTTTTCAATCGGATATCTCTTGTTGTTTTATTATTTTGCTTCTCGAATGCTTAGTTGATAACCATAGATTTATGGTATCTTTTTCTCTTCTCAAAATTTTCAAGATTTTATTCTTTTTCAGTTGATATTGTTCTGTTTACTTTTTCCTTTATAAATGTCGAATTCGTTTCCTCAATCTTTATATTTCTGAAAGTTTTTCTCTTCCTATCATCAATCACGACATCACGGAGAACGAGTTCCCGTGAATCTGAACAAATCCATAGTCGAAAAAACGGAGCGGGACGGATTTGTTCTGGCGATGTGAGCAAAGCGCTAACCGAAGTCCTTTGCGAAGAGCCCCGGCTTCCTCATGTAGTGGCTCGGTCTGAAGCCAAATACCTGGAGGAACCAAAGGCAGTGACTCTTTTAAGTTCTGATAGTTTGAATAGTTCGGAGGGGTGTGATCGTCTTCCGAAGAAAGCAAAGATTTTGGGGAGCGATGCTCGATCTGGTCCTGCGAGTGAAGGTGTGGCCGCAAAGTCATTTCCCTGGAAATTTTCCTATGCCAAGGATTGTCCGATCACAGATGATCACGACGGTGTTGCTCATTTGGTTAGGCATTTGAGGCCAACTGGGTGTCCTCTTCCTTCACTGCGGATATGACGGAACGTGAAGCCTATGTAAAGATGGCGGTTGTTCATGCAAAGGTCGGTTGGTTTAGTCTTTTGATCTTTGATGCTTACTCTCTTATCATGCGTATTCTTGATACACTTTTAGGCCATGTAGGCCAATAACGAGTTCGCGGCGACCTTAGAAAAGCGTCTGAGGGATATTCCTCGAGCTGATGAGCTTTACGAAGTCAAAAATGTCGTTCCAGAGTTGAAGCTCAGTTTGAAGATGGCTCACGACAAGGAACGTGCCAGTGTTGCTCAACTGACGATGGCCGAGAAATTGGGAAACCAAGCTGCTTCTCTCGAGGCTCGTCTCCGGGTCGTCAGAAATGAAAGAAAATCGGCTATAGAGCAGGTTTCCGCGCTGGAGATGCAGATTGAATCTCTGACAATGAACCACACGGATGAGTTTCGCCATGTGACTTGTGATGCTAAGAAGACTTTAGCCTATGATTATCTGGAAATGTTGATGTCTTTGAAGGAGAAGTGGGAGAAGAAGAGGGCTACAACGGATTGAGATATTTGTTTGAAGGAGGTTGTGGCTAACATGGAACTCATTAAGAAAATAATGAATAACAATCTGCTCGCTTCTGACGAGTTATCGCGTCTTCGAGTTAAGGAGGTCGAGCTTGGAGCTGAGCTTGACGTGGCGGCGGTATCAGACTTTTCAGTTGGGAAGTTGGATCTTCCTCTGATTTCTGAGGATTTTCCTGAGGATTTCTTCTCTAAGGTCCCTGCCGGTGGAGACGAATCTGGTGGCGAGCAGGGGCATAACGGGGATCGCTATGAAGATGGAGAGTTCGATGCCGATGATTAGTTTTATCTTTTTTTTTTCTTTTTGTGGATTTAATAAAGACTTGCGAGTAATAATAGTTTGTTTGATTTCAGTTTATTGTAGGCATGCGATCTTTATTTTTATTTTCGTGGTTGTAGATCAACTTCGATAACTATCGCGCCGATAAGTTGTGTTTGAGTAATGATTCTACTATTATGAAGCGCCGTGTTTTAGAGGGATCTTAACTGTTACCATAGACTTGATCGACCAGGGTCTCTTCATGCAGTTAAATCAAATTGTAAAAGTGAGAATTTATCTTTATTTATTATCAGAAATGGTTCTTCGTATACAACTTTGCATTACATAACATAAAAAATGTATCTGTGTGGATTCGATCTCCTTGCGAGAAATTGGTTTGTGGTGAGTTACTGAACTCAGGTCGTGAGCTGCCTGCGTACCCTCGTCGAGGGACCAAGTCTAAACGTAGTTCGATTGTTTACCTAGTAATTAGGGTCATATTTTCGATTTGTTCATGTACATGAGTACGATTCTTGTTTTTCTTGAGGCTTCTTGGCTAGTCCTACGAATTTGGCTCGATGACTTTGAAGCTCGAGATGTAGCATGTTTTGGAGTTCTTCTAACTCTCTTTTAAGGTTTTGATTTCTCTTGGCGTAGGGAACTTCAGACAATGATGGTAAGTTGATGGTACTGCTTTCATGTTGTATAGCCATGGTCTCCCAAGGATGGCGTTAAATGGAGCGGGTCGATCTACGACGATAAATTTGATGATTTTTCTTACATCTCCGGCGGTTACGGCGAGTTCGATGGATCCAAGAGAATATGTAGTCTCTCCTGCAAATTCGATTAGTAGGGTTCACTCTGGTTTGAGGAGTGCTTTAGTGAATCTCATTCTTTTGAATGCGTCATAGAAGAGCACGTCTGTGGAGCTTCATGTATCTATCATGATTCAGGATAATTTGCATCCTCCGACGTCGAGTCGTATAACGAGTGCGTCATCGTGTGGTTTATCGAGATCGGCGGTTTCGTTTTCGTCGAAGGTGATTTTGTGATCAGGGCCTGACAAAGGTTCCCATATGCCGATGCTACTTTCCGCTCTTCATTGGTGAGCTTTGATGAAGTTGACTGAGTTACAGAATGTCGATCCTCCGTAAATGAAGTCGATTCTTTTTCCTTTTTTGATGGTATGCTGAGAAGTGCCATTTTTTGGTCAGAGTCGGCTGGTGGTGTCCTTGCCCCCCGGACAGGTTGGGTTTGAGTAGACACGGGCCGTGTTTTTTTCTTATGTATCGTTTTCTCCAGTAGCCATTGAATCGTGTTGAGTTTGTTGTTCTTCTTCGACTCGTGGTGGCATCTGGTTCTTTGGTTAAGAGGAAGAGAACATGTCCTATCGAATTCTTCCAGGCCTTGTATCGTCATCGTGATATCGATAGTTATTTGTTCTGCGGTTTGATTGAGTGTTTTTTTACATTTGGACCCCCATAGGATCATGTCGAATCTTTTCTTTGGGGTTGGAGGTGGAGATTCTGGTGTTTCTGGTTTGACTTCTCTGCCTCGTTTGCCTTTACCTTTGATTTTTGGGGTCGTCGGAGTTTCTTCTTCTTTTGCGTTCTCGCCGTTCTCTTTGTTTATTCCTTATTGTGGAGTTCCGCGCGACATTCTTCGGTCGAGTGCCCTTTTCGCTTGTGGAAGGCGCAATACTTGCTTGGGTCATATGTCGATGGTTTGTTTTGTGACGACGAGTCTATTGCGTAGGAATGCTGTCCTTTGGTAGTCTGTTGCTTCAGGGTATTCAGTTTTTTAGTTATTCTGTTCTTGTTGGCGTGGTATTGTTCCTTCAAGGCGGCTATTTCTTCTTCGAGGGTTGCAAAATAGGATGCACGATACATCACATCGTCTATTGAGGTGGGAGCTCGGACCGTCATTTCTTCCTTGAACTTAGAAGAAAACCAGACGCCGTTTTTAGAGCTGCTAAAGCGATTACTTTGTTTAGGCTCCATATTTTGTGATTTGAGCTCCTTGAATTTGTTTTTATAGGTTCTTAGTGGTTCGAAAAGGGCTTGCTTGAGGTTCCACATGTCGGCTTCCGTGGCATGTGTTTCTATAAACACTGAATATTGCTTCAAGAATGCCAATACGAGTTGGATGAAATCATCGATTGAATGTCCTTCGAGCCCGGCGAACCATTCCAGGGCGTGCCTGTGAGATTTTCTGCAAAAAAACGGCAATAACCCACTTCCCTTTCTTCGTCATTGAGGTGCGCTCTCGACACGGCCAAGTGGAAGGCTCGCATGTGTGCTTTCGGTTCGGAGTTACCTTAATATTCAGGGAATTTGATATTACCGACATCATGTAGCCTTACACTGTTTATTTGGTTTGTGAATGGAGTTCGGCGAGTCTCCTCAATAACTTGATCGATATCGGGGGCCGAACTTGTTACCATATGGATTTCGTCGTCGTTCTTTTCTACGTAGCTTCTAAATGCTCCTGCTTGACTCGGAGATCTTTGATCGTCTCCCTGTGGATTTTCGTGCAACGATCTGAAAGGATCGTATGCCGAGATGGCATCTTGCGGTGCTGTTGGTCCTGTCCGCTGAGATACGTCGCCTCCGAAGGAGAATCGGCCATTTCGAGTTTGATGTTGCAGCGGAGATGGTTCAGCTGGTCGGTTTCGAGTTGGGATCAGAGTAGTTCTGAGGCTCTGCATTTCATTTTCGACCTCACCCTGACCGTTATAATCCAGACTTCGATAGATCTTCTCTTTCGGGGGGTCTGTCGCGAATTTTCCCCCACGTAGCGTCCCGATCGGGGCGCTGGACAGCTCGTGGGAGGCAAAGGCTCCACGGTTATGAGGGAGTGGTGTTCACTGGGATTGATCCGAGTGCTTTCGGACTCTTTCCCTGGGATTTTCTCGGTATTCAGCAAGTTCCCTCTCGGTTTGTTCCAGGCAGTTAGCGATGGTTCGGTAAGCGATCTCTTGGTCAGGAGATTTATCAATGAGCGTTGAAACCATTCCCCTGAGTTCCCCAACTTTTTCTCGAGTTTGGATCAAGTAGGCTGGTGATCTCGGTCTTCCTATTCGGGTCGGATCTTCAGGCGTCGTTCTGTCCATCGTACGGTTCCAAACTCGAGATACAATTCGATCGGTGGGAAGTTTTCGATCTAAGACCGTACTCCTACCAGCGATCAAAATTCCAGTTGATGGAATTTGTTGCTTTTGGATCGCGTCGGTGGCTTCGTTGACGTTCGTTTGATCGACGGAAGCTGGATCGGTTCCTAGAGTGGTTCCAGTGGGATCGACGTCGGTCGATCTCGATCGAGTGTTTTCAAGGTTGGTTGCGTTGGGATCCATAATCGTTCTTAGAAATCCTAGATGGAAACTATATGCAAACTAGAAGTCTATGATGTGAGGTCGATGTGAATAGTAGTTTGCTCTAGGTTGTTTCGTGTGTCTGGTGCTTCGTTCTAGCTCCTTCTTATAGTCTTCTTCTCTCCCAACCATTTCTCCGATCTTCGGGATGTTATTTTGACTACGTCCTGCTCGATCAGCGTCAATCTTGTGATGAGCTCTCCTGAACTTGAACCTACTTAATTAGTCACTGAAATTGGGTCCAATAATTACCTAACTAATTTTCTAAAAATATATTTTCTTAACTCGTGCCCAAAGACTCAATTTTTATTATGTATAATCCCGCAAGGATTATTAACCAAAACTTTCTTACTTAGAACCCACATTATCTGATAAACGAATTTGTTTACTTTAAAATATTAGCTTATAATTGGGTATTTTTCTGGAGATATAAAATTGAACTTGTCTTAAAATATAACTATTAATTGTATTTTATAATATATGTAAAACACTTTTAATATAAATTTACTTATTTTAGTGGTAATAAAAACATTTTTAATGATTTTGAAAAGATATATTTTATATTCTAAAAATATTTTAGTTAAAAAACAAAAACCAAAATCTAATGCCACCATTCAAGCTTTTTAAAATACTAAAATTTTAGCAATGTCAAAAAAAAAAATTAGAAAAAATTCAAAAACCAAAAACTAAAAATCAAAAGCTAAGAACTAAATCTAAAACCATGTAAACAATCATCACCTTAGTTTGACTTTTTGCTCTTATACTGCATATGCGCAAATAATTTATTTATGCAATGAGTTACTAAATGAAAAAAAATTAAAAATGTTCCAAATGTTTAATATCAACAAAATAATTTGTGTAAAAAGATAACTACTTTTTTTGAAATAAAATTGTTATTATTTTTTTTTTGTGTAATTAACTTTACTTAGAAACTATAAACTAAAAATCAAAATCTGAAATTACCATTTAAGTATTTCAAAAAATTAAAATCTATAGCAGAATAATAACCAAAAACTAAAAACGAAAATCTAAAAAAATAAAAAATAAGCTAAAAACTATGTAAAAAATCATCACCTTAGTCTACCATCTTCCCGATAATAGTTTACAATCATTTTGTCTAATCCAAAATGTTTGTAGTTAACAAGAAAAAATTGATACCTAGAGAAAAATAAATTTTATTATTATTATTTAAACCAATTTATTTCAAAATATGTTTTAGTAATTAATTCTCTCGACTATTTTGTAATCAGAAAAAAATTCTTCAATTAAGTTTTTAATGTTTTAACCCCTCAACTTATAATCATTAACGTCTGTCACATTCAGTTACAGAATTATGGAGGATGATAGACACTAACAGATTGTAAGCTGATGGATTAAAATATTAAAAAGTTAATCTATGGTTTGGTTTTTTTTATGCGTCAAAAAATATGTGAGGAGTTTTATCACTAAAAACCAATGTTTTAAGACCCATCTCGGACATTAAACCCGACAACTTATCGGATCACTTGGTTATTAGATCAACCTCTGGCGAACTAGGGATATATAAAGTAATTAATCTAATTATGTAATAATATATTATTGAAAATATAAGGTATATTCTTTTGTTTTATAAAACATTTGGAAGATTACTTATCTTAAATCTTCTTTTATTTTAATTTAAATATCTAATGTGAATAATAAAATTAAACTTTAAGTCCATAATAGATCTGAATTAAACCGTAAAATTGTAATAGATTATAGATAAAAATAAGCTAATGTCAAATTACATCAACTAGTTTTGTTTATAGATTCATAATCTACATGATCATATGATGTTTTTAATTAGAAAACAAAACATATTATAATAATGTAATTGAAAAAAATTCAAGAAACATAATTAAAAGTTATGTATTGGTTCAATCGCTACTCGGGTTTCGAGTTTTAAAGGATTTTATAGGTTTTAATGAATTTTTAAATAACTATTTTTTTTTCTAAAATCCAAACTCGATTATATACCGAATCTCCAGGTTTACTGATTTGACTGCGGATCCGGTTCAGATATCAAAATACAGCTAAAAACCCAAATAATAAAACATAAAATTTCTCAAAAAACTTTTGTTCTGTTAATACTTAATATCAGTTACATTAAACAAATTAGAAGTATAGGGACATTTTCACCAAATTCACAGAATGTGTCAAACAGACAGACTAATCAACGGTTCGCACGTGCCATTGAACTTCACACGTGCGGTAACGAGGTAGGGCCCAGTGCTCCGCTCCTCCTTTGAAATTTTGGAAGATGAAATAGCCGTTTTAGGGTTTACGAACCGGTGTCTCCTCCTCCCCCCCCCCCCCCCCCCCCCCCCCCCCCCCCCCCCTACTTCCTCACCTACTTAACTCTCTCTGCCAACAATAGACTCTGGCAGTATTGTATTTTCGATTTGATTTCTATTTTGTGTGTGTGTGACTGTTTGAGAGAGAAAAGGGGTTTAGGGTTTTTGGGTTGTTGCTACGATGGACGAGAACTTACTGGACGACATAATACGGCGACTGTTGGAGACGAATAACGGGAAGACGGTGAAGCAGGTAAAGCTACTTGAGGGGGAGATACGTCAGCTTTGCTCGGCTTCCAAAGACGTTTTTCTCAGCCAGCCTAATCTCCTTGAGCTCGAAGCTCCTATCAAGATTTGCGGTATAAATAATATCACTCAACAAAGATACACACTCTTTTTTTTTAATCGATAGAATACATTGTCTTATGTAAAGTGTTTAGCTTTGTAACTATGATGTTGGGGGAAGCTATTAGGTTTACTTTGGAATGGTTTGTATATGGGTATGTTATTTTGTGTAGTGAAGCTGTGACTTTTAACCTTTTTTCTGATTTGTATATGGGTATGTTGTTATTATCACTTAGTAATTGTTCTTGGTAATGTAATGTTTAGCTTTGTAAGTATATTATTTGGGGAAGCTATTTTTTTTTTTTTTTACAACGAAATTTGGGGAAGCTATTAGGTTTACTTTGAGATACTTTGTATATGGGCATGTTGTTTTCACTACTTAAAAGTAATGGTTTTTGATGATTCTGTGTAGTAAATTTGGTTGTTCCTGAATTGGGTCTATGCCTTCATTTTTCTCAGTGTGCTTGGCTGCTTGCATTAAACCCAATTTCCTGCTACCTCAATGGTTGTTTTAGCTTTTGTAACTATGTTGTTAGGGGAAGCTATTAGATTTACTTTGAAATGATTTGTGTATAGGTGTGTTGTTGTTGTTCAAGTAATAGTTTTTTGCCGGTTTTGTCTAGTGAAGATGTGACCTTTAACTTTTTTGAGTCTCTTAGAAACCATGTTAAAACCTGAGACTCCAATCTAGCCTTGGAGAAGCTTCATTTGATAGTTGCTGAATTTGGTGTATGATACCTATGTGCTTGGTTGCTTGCGTTAAACCCTCTTTCTGCTACCATAAGTGTTGACAATTTTAAATTTATATGTTGATGAGCAGGAGATGTTCACGGTCAGTTTCCAGACCTCTTGCGGTTGTTTGAATACGGTGGCTTTCCTCCAGCTGCGAACTACTTGTTCCTTGGAGACTATGTTGATCGTGGTAAGCAGAGCATAGAGACCATATGCCTTCTTCTTGCCTACAAGATCAAATACAAGCTCAACTTCTTTCTTCTCCGAGGCAATCATGAATGTGCCTCAATCAACCGTGTCTACGGATTCTACGATGAATGCAAAAGAAAATACAATGTGCGCCTGTGGAAGAGTTTCACTGACTGCTTCAACTGTCTGCCTGTTGCTGCTCTCATTGACGACAAGATCCTCTGTATGCACGGTGGACTTTCACCTGATCTGAAGAGCTTGGATGATATCAGGCGGATTCCTCGTCCTATCGATGTTCCTGATCAAGGTGTCCTTTGTGATTTGTTGTGGGCTGATCCTGAAAAAGAAGTAAAAGGCTGGGGGGAGAATGAGAGAGGTGTCTCATATACTTTTGGTGCCGACAAAGTAGCTGAGTTCCTTCAAACTCATGACCTTGATCTTGTATGCCGAGCTCATCAGGTAAAGCTAAACCACTCTAGCAAGTGTATCTTTAGATGTTTTGTGTTAGAGCTGGTTGACATAGTTATTCACTAAATCAATTTGTTGCTACTGATATTGCAGGTTGTGGAAGATGGATATGAGTTCTTTGCGAATAGACAACTGGTGACAATATTCTCTGCACCCAATTACTGTGGCGAGTTTGACAATGCTGGCGCAATGATGAGTGTTGATGATAGCTTGACATGTTCCTTCCAAATCATCAAGTCAACTGAGAAGAAAATAAGATTTGGATTCAACAACGTTTCTAGACCGGGAACCCCACCACATAAGGTGGAATACTATTTCCATCATACTAGCATATGGCAATATAGATAAATAGATATCAGGTTGATAAGTTGACTTCTTTTGCAGGGAGGGAGAGGTGGTTAAGACATTTGTATCAGTGAGGGAAATGAAGACAAGAATGAAGCTGATGGGTTCGATTTTTAAGCTGTAGGTAATTACGGCTACAGTTTGGTTTTTCTAGGTTGTTTTTTTTTGGTTTTGTTTAATTGAATCAAAAATTTTGTTCTGTTTGATTGCTCTGTAATGGTCACAACATTTTTTTTAACTGAAGGAAGTTGGGTTTATAAATCGAACTTACGATCACAATGCAAGAATTCGATGAAAAGCATAGAGTCAAATTCAAGTAAAAACCAATAGAAACTTTTTAAGTTTAAAGATTTGTCAGAATTTTTGACAATGACCAAAAAAAGATTTTAAAAGACCAATTAATACTCCCATTTCTTGAGCTCCATACCATCTGGCGGAGTGCTCTCAACTTTCTTAGTCCCAACCTCTTTCCAGTTCGTAGAAAGCACCGTCCCGTTAGACTCTGCCTGTCAAACCCAAAACCATATATCATCAGAAGAGTCAAAAGTCATCAGAGTCAAAAGAACAGAGGATAAGTTGTTAAAACCAAAAGAGATAAGTTGTTAAAACCAAAAGAGAGGTTGATCAGCTTACAAATGATTTGTTCATGGCTCGCCTCATGTCCTCATCAGCACTCTGGTATATATCGCTGAAAAACTTGTTCATAGCTGCATCTCCATCTAGCTTCTCATCCTTCTCCTGCATATTTCAAAAGCGATGAGCAGAAATAGTATAGAGTAAAGTAAAACCTCGGGAGCTAAAAGAGGAACCTGTTTCTTCACTTCAGCTTCCAGCTTGTCCCAGTCTTTTCCAGGCTTGGAAGATGGATACACTGGCCTCTGCGACACTGCTGCAAATAAACAAAGAATAACATGAGAAAACAATTGTCTAAGGTCCAACAACTGCGGTTTGGAATATATATAACAAACACGGAAATAGAGAGGTAGGAAGGTAAACCTGATGCGACATTGGGTTTAGGAAGAAGAGCTTGCCCTTTGCCATATTCAAGGGAGGCCCAAGTGATTATCTCTGTTTTAGCAAGACGGATCTCAACTTTGGTTGACAATACTTCATATCTGCACTTCTCTGGTATTATCTATATAACATCCATGGCAAATGATTTAGTAAAAGCATGCATACTAAACTAAACCACTTAATTAATTTTGTCGAAGATATATACCTTTCCGAACAATCTTGGCTGGAAATGATAAGCTTCTTCTCCAGAAACATCAATCACAACACTCAGCTACAAAAAAAAAGCCCAAAGAGACATATCTCAAATCAGTACACAAAGTGAGATTGCAAAGTAAAGATAGGTTCATTTAAAAGTATTCCTCTGATGACAGGATACTCACAATCTGATCACCGAACTCGACTTTCACGTTCTCTTTTGGTATTCCTTTAGCAAAAATTGTCACCACCACTTCTTCTGGCTTCTGGTAGAACTCGTGTCTGTTGTACCATAAGTAGTGATTAGTGATTCAAGAAATTTAAAAAAAAACAACGAAGAAGGAAAGAAAAATTTCGGATAACTAGACTACCTGAACATAGGTTTGGCAGGTGGTGCAGGGCTTGGAACAGTAGGAGTATCAGCTGCAGTTGCTAGTGGTGTTGTAGAGCTTGAAGGCAATGTCGGTGGCATCTTTTGAGCCAAATCTTTCTCTTCTTCTGAACAGAGATTGAGAGATTATGTTATAAATCTAAGACTACATGCAGAAAAATATTGAGAATCGTTCATGTAATAACCTGCAATGAGAAGATTGCATTCATCTATCATCTTCTCAAACTTGGATTCATTAGGTGCAACGGAAGCACCCTTCTCAAAAGCAGATTTAGCAGTAGTATACTCTTCTAGCTTCATACAAGCAGTGCTGAAAATACAGAATAGTATGAGAAGATAAAACTATGATTCCAGTCAAATTTAAATATATCAACAAAGTGTCATTATACTTAATAGAGAGAGATGATGATTATATCATATCATACCCCTTTCTGAGGTAAGCTTTTGCCAACGTAGGTTCCAACTCGATGGCTTTGTTGGCATCTGCAACAGCTTCTGCTCGCACAAAAGACAGTGTGAGTGAGATCAAACAATCTAACAAGTAGTTCAGTTATTTGCTCAGGAACACAAAAAAAATATAACTTTTGAACCAAAACCACAACTAGATTAGCTGTTTCTAGTCATTGTAATAAATAAATATTCAAAGATTACTCGGAAACCCTAACAGATCAAACTTGGTTCCGCTATGAACAGATCGAATTACATAAAGACAAGACCTTGTAGGGGGTGAGGAAAAGATTATCTACCAGTGAAGTTAAGGAGTTTGATGTTGGCCTGAGCACGATCGGCGAAGAAGGTGGCGCAATTAGGATCCAAGTCAATGGCTTTGGAGTATAAGTCAACAGCCACATCGAAGTCGTCTTCTAAGAAAGCCTCTTTAGCTTTTTCCGCTAGTTCCTTCGCCATTGAATCAACTCTTTTGAGGATTTGAATAAGACAAGATTAGAGACAGAAAGAGCCCGATCCTCAGACTCTTGGTTGTTTCTGAGTCTTAAAAAAAAACCTTTGGAGTTCTTAATTCTCGGTTAGTTCTTTTAAAGCATCATTAATGAGATTAAATCTCTAACCAATTAATTAATAATTAATAAAACAAGAAAACATAAGAGAAAAAAGTGAGAAGGCTTCTTTCATATGAAACTCATTCAACATTTGTTTCTATAGTTTAATCAGTTCTTAAATTAACTCGATGTTCTAACTGCACATACGAACATAATAATTTAATCATTATTTATAAAAACTATATTATCAATTAAAAATATTGAAATAAAGTATTATGCAGACGTTCAAATATTTAATAATAAATTAAATAAAATGTTTCGTTATACGATTCATAGAAACTTTATTTAAGTTTTTTTATTACGTAAATTAAACTTGAAAACATTCATATGCTTGAAATAATTAATAATAAATGTAATATCAATATTTTAGATATGAGAATGTCTTTCAATATAATAAAATTATCTTTTATTGCTTAAAATAAATTTGTACACTCATGTATACATAAAATTATATATATAATATATATGGTGGGGTTTATCTTCCTTTAATTTTTCTAAGACAAAATATGATCACTACAAGAAAAATGGGTTTTGATATCGGTGAAGGATAACGTTTTTTGTCTTTCTATTATGGTTGACATACGCGTTAGTTTTAGATAGCGTTTGTATATTTAGAAATGCTATGATAGAATTGTATATCTAAAAACGCTATGATAGCGTATTTCTAGTAGCACATTATTAAAAACGCTATCTTTGACTTTTTAAATCTCTAAACCCTAAACAAGTTTTTAAACCCTAAACTTTAAACATAACTTCAAAATCTAACTATTTTAATATCAATTCTTAAACTTAACATCAAATATTAAATATAAACTCAAACACTATTTCTTTTTCAATAATTAATCTTAAATCATAATACCCTAAACTTTTAACCCTCAAACCCTATACTCAAACCTTATTCTAATCTCATAACTTTAAATCTAAAATCTGAATTGAATATAAAATCAAACTTAAAATTAATTCTTCAAAGAAATTCAAATTTATTTTTGAATTTTAACTTAAAATCATAACCATGAACTCTAAACCTTATATACTCAAATCTTATATATCATAATAAAACTCAAACCTTCAATTTACACATTTATTTATTAAACTAAATCATAATTACAAATCTAATATTCTCATAGTTAAACACCAAACTTTGAGCATACACCAAATCTAATATGTTCAAATTTTAAACCTTTAAACTAATTTTATTTACTATACTCTTATATTTTAAACTAATTTCATTTTACATTTAAAATAAATCTTAACTTATAAATAATTTTAAAATTGCCAATCTATTATTTGAAACATTGACACCAAACTATAATTACATTTTTTTTTGGTTCGAAATTATATATAAATAAATAACTTAATTACTATATTAAATGAAAACAATTCTCTAATGGATTTATTTTGGACTTTGATTGATTTCAATCCAAATGCCACAAATTAATGTTTGGTTTATCTTTTTTCTTTTTTTCTTTTTGGTTAGTATCTCAAACACAATGATAGCAATCTTAACCATCGAATATATTTGATCCTATGGGTAGAAATCACTCATAGTCAGATCTCTATCTCTTCCTCCCTTCCTTGTCTCACGTTATCTCTCTCTCTCTCTCTTTTTTTTTTGTTACAGATCTCTCTCTGGTTATCCCTCCCTTCCTCAGTCACCACCACCACAAGACCTCCATTCGTTCGTTTGCCGTCCCAGCATCACCACCACACAACCTCTGTCGTCCGCCATCCCAGCATACCACCACCACCACCACCACACAACCACGGTTAGAACTCTCTCTCTCTCTCTCTCTCTCTCTCTCTCTCTCTCTCTCTCTCTCTCTCTGTTTTGAACTGGTATTATTGATTTTAGGGAAGCAAGGCAAGGCAGGCATGGCGGCTGGAGGAGGAAGATGACGGCTTCAGTTCAGGAGGAGGAAGCCGTCGAGTTGGTGAGGAGGCGACGAGATTAGGTCTAGATGGATGTGACGATCACTACAAGAAAAATGCGTTTTAATAGCAGACCAGGATAGCGTTTTTTCGTTTTCTGCTATGATTGACATATCCGTTAGTTTTAGATAGCGTTGGTATATTTGGAAACGCTATGATAGAATAGTATATTTAAAAAGGCTATGATAGCGTATTTTTAATAGCACATTATTATAAATGCTATCTTTGACTTTTTAAATCTCTAAACCCTAAACAGAGTTTTAAACCCTAAACTCTAAACATAACTTCAAAATCTTACTGTTTTAATATCAAATTTTTAATTTAACCTCAAATATTAAATATAAACTCAAAACCATTTCTTTTTTCAATAATTAATTTTAAATCTCAATACCCTAAACCTCCAACCCTCAAACCCACTTTGATATATTTATACTCTAATAAAATAATGCACTGATAAACTTTATAATAGTTTAAATTTTAAACTACAAATCTTAAATATATAATTATAAAGTTAAATATTTTCAAAAATTAATATCAAATCTTAAATCAATACCTCAAACCTTTAACCTTCAAACCCTATACTCAAACCTTTATTCTAATATCCAAACTTAGAAACTAATCATATACTTTAAACTCTAACTAAAATTCTTAAAGTTCTAAAACATAAAGCTATAAATTTAATATTGTGAATTATACAATTTTGATGTTATCTAAATATATATTTTTTTAACGAAAATATATTATAAGTATTTTATATATTAAAACAAAACATAGAATAGAAAACATTAGTATGAAAAAAAGAAAAGAAAATAGCTATAAAAATCTGATTGGTGAACATAAAGGGCCAATCACGTACAAAGGCGCGGATAGCTAATATTGACCACTGATTAATTTTTTGAAGGGTCCAGATTCATCCTGCTTCTTCTTCTCTCTCTCTCGTCTCTTTTGTTTCCAGATTCACAAGTGCCATCTTCTCTGTGATTCATCCTGCTTCTTCCTCTCTCTCTCTTTGGTATCTCCAATTCACCACCTAACTTCGTCCATGGTTCAAAGTTAACCACTTCCCATCCTTCTTCTTTTCTCTACCCGGAGCCATCATGCACATCACCACAACCACC